>JAOTOL010001617.1:0-487500 GCA_034440575.1 Imbricaverruca yamaguchii | reverse complement strand
CCGACACCAGCCGCTGAAAGTGCGGCTCGAGGCGCGACGCCGACGACGCGACCGGCTCCCGGACCGTGAGGCCCAGGTCGCGCGAGGTGGCCCGCTCTCGCTGCGGCACGGGCCACACGACAGGTGCCAGCGCCTGTCCTCTCCACGTGACAACAGGGACACGGCAGGAACGGCGGCTACAGCACGGCCAGTGCAAAGCCGACACGTTTGGAACATTCTCCGTTACAGCGAATGTTGCATTGTATTCCCAGGGAGGAACACACTGAGTGTAACGGAGTTAGTTGCATAGTGCATGACTGACACACACAAAACACCTTCAATGTGGGTTCACACATCCTGTCGTGGGCGTCGTCGCCGTCAGGGACGGAGAACGCGTCCCTGAAAGTTAGTAAACGTTAGCATGACGTGTATGGCGTTATACGGAAAATTGACCAAAACAAAACTCTCGTCCCGTCACCGAATATCCGTGGCGACGTGCGCGTATCCTGCACACCCGCTGGGTGCGGCGAAACAAAGCTGGAAAATTAGCCTCAGAATGCTTACTTAAACAACGCGAAATTATTTACCAAAGGTATGCGGTATCGGCCCTGTCCGCTATCCTTCTGAGTCAGCGCCTCCGAGTCAAACCTGCCGGTGGCTTCCTCTCACGACACAGCGCAGCCGTAGTGGCGGGGCAGAACACAGCCGCCGCGGGGAGGTGAGAAGCCACCGCGGAGCGAGGGAGAGAGCGGGGCGCGGTAAAGGAAGCGGGCGGCATGAGCGCCTCCGGCGACCGAGTTCAGAAGGCACACGCGGCCGTGTGCGTGGGCCGACGAGGCCGGGCAGCCAGAGTCCCAGCCGCGGGGCAGGATGACTAAGGTGTGTGAGTGTGGGGGGGGGGGCGGGCAGCCAGAGTCCCAGCCGCGGGGCAGGATGACAAAGGTGTGTGAGTGGGGGGGGGAGGCGAACGTCCGACGCGATAATCGCGCGCTCGTGTCTGCACCGCCGACCGGTTTGTGCCGGCGAGACGGGCCGAGACTCACCTCGGACTGGCCGGCGGGCGGCCGCCGCTCGTCCGACACGTACTTGCCGCTCTCGTCGTGCAGCGTCCGGTTGACGCCGGCGCCAGACGGGCCGCCCTGTTGAACAGATGGCGCCACCGTCACCGTCACTGCCGTGCAGCCTGGTGCCGCTCAAACACACTGCAAGCAGCACTCGCGGCGAAGCCCCCAGGAGTGACGATGGTGAAGCCACCTCTATGGCGAGCCAGATCCAGTGTTCACAATTGTGTAGCGTGAAGACTTTACTGTTGCAACGGTGGACAATGTCTGCGTGCACATTAACACATAACGAATATTGCCACAGCCAGCATGTTTTCAGGCTACGCTCAGAAAGTTAGCTACCGGCGCAGCGGCAGTCCCGTCGACGTACTGTAGACAGAAATGCATTGTCGTTACAACTTCTTCAGCGAGAACCGTTTGGACAGTGTGCAAAGGAGATCCTACCTTCCCCGGTGATAATCGTCTGAACGGTTTGCAGCAGATTGTGCCTTTTCCGGCAGGAACCGTCTGAATTGTGCGTAGCAAATCCTACCTTCTCCGGCGAAAACCGTCCAGAGTGCACGTCGCCGATGACGTTGGAGAGCTCGTCGTCGCTGTTTTTCCAGTTCCAGGTGCGGGGCGGCGCCGTCGCTGCCGCCTCTGCTGGAACAAACAACGCCGCACATTGGTCACATCCATCACCGGGCCTGGCCGGAGTCGGACAGCACCGCTTCACGGCTGGCCGGCCGGGGGCCGACGTTGTGTGGCGGGTGGTGGCAGGGAGGTCCACACACGCGCTCACGTCACATAGCTGCTGGTGTCGGACTGGGGAACCTCCGCCCAGCACGTGCTCCCCGGTGTACTGGAAAGGCCATTCGGTATATGAGGAAGTTGGCTGCGCTGGGCAGCAACTTGGCGCGCTTAGCTCCCGCCAGTTCAGATCACAGTCCTTGGCGCGGTTGGCTTACTCCCGCCATGCAGTTCTGATAACAGGCCTTGGCGCGCATGGCTTACTCCCGCCATGCAGTTCAGATCACGGTTCTTGGTGCGCTTGGCCATGCAGTTCAGATCACAGTCCTTGGCGCGCATGGCTTACTCCCACCATGCAGTTCAGATAACAGTCCTTACAAAGATATGGTAGCAAGCGATTGATACTAGATACGCAGGTAGAGGTGTAGGCTGGAGCCCGTCCATGTCCAGTAAAATGCACCAACAGCGAAGAAGACAGGGATGGCTGTCATTCGATCAGCTTTGAAAGATATTTTGGAACACACCCTAAGCCTGTGCCAATGTACGACAAGAAATCGCCTTCCCAGCGGCTCTAACGGCGCAACATTGAGGATATTATTGCACCACTTATCAACTGATGCCATCAGATACCCGGTCAGCCTTCATAACTCACTCACTACATCTCCTAAATACGCCCAGCACACAATCCGGAAAATGCCCCACGCGCTGACCGAACACCATTCGCCCGCCCGTGCCGCAGATTGGCCGGGCGTCGTTTGCGGCGATCCGATGCGCTCGTGGCCGGCTTCAGGATGCGATTGCAGCATCACAGTACGACCGGGCGTCCTGTCCGCCGGCCGCCGGCCCCATGGACGATAGTCAGCCGCGCCGCCGCCGCCGCCGCCGCCAACTTCTGCACATCAGCGTCCAATAACGGCCGCCGGCGCCGACAGCCGACACCTGCTGAAGCGGCCCGCCGGCCGACTGGTGCAACAACTCTAATGGCACAACTTCCTCAATAGTGGCCGGTCAACTTGCTCAATGTTAGGGTGGACAACTTCCTCGATGGTGAGAAGAACAACTTCTTCACTGATGGCGGGATTCCTAATGTGTATATATGTATATATATATATATATATATATATATATATATATATATATATATATATATATATATATATATATATGTGTGTGTGTGTGTGTGTGCGTGTGTGTGTGTGTAGTTTTTTTGTGTGGTCATGCATGCAGGTATGGATGTATATACGAATCCAAACCACTAAAACCATGACAGTCTTGGGGCGTATGTCTGCTGATGCCAGCCACTACGATAGCTCAACACGGAATTCGCAACACAAAATGCACTTTTCCAGTTTCAACTTTCTTTCACCTACGCTGTTCTATGCAATGACGACACTTAAGCTGATCAGGGTATCTAAATGGCCATAAGCGTAGCCGCTGCGACGTCTAGCTGGTCTCAGATGTCGACTGTCTAGCCGGTCTGAGGGGTCGACTGTCTAGCCGGTCTGAGGGGTCGACTGTCTAGCCGGTCTGAGGGGTCGACTGTCTAGCCGATCTGAGGGGTCGACTGTCTAGCCGGTCTGAGGGGTCGACTGTCTAGCCGGTCTGAGGGGTCGACTGTCTAACCGGTCTGAGGGGTCGACTGTCTAGCCGGTCTGAGGGGTCGACTGCCTAGCCGGTCTGAGGGGTCGACTGTCTAGCCGGTTAGGGGTACTGTCTAGCCGGTCTGAGGGGTCGACTGTCTAGCCGGTCTGAGGGGTCGACTGTCTAGCCGGTATGAGGGTTCGACTGTCTAGCCGGTATGAGGGGTCGACTGTCTAGCCGGTCTGAGGGGTCGACTGTCTAGCCGGTATGAGGGTTCGACTGTCTAGCCGGTCTGAGGGGTCGACTGTCTAGCCGGTCTGGGGGTTGGCTTCTGCTGATCGTGTTCGAGACTGAGTTCGCGTCTGTCGCGTGGTGACCGGTGACGCTGCCCTCCGGCTGTCTGCACTGCGTGCAGTTAGTCTCTTCTGATGGCGTATCCGGGTGGTGTTTGGGTTGCGCCGCTGGAATGTCCACCCTCTGCGGTGAGTTACTGTTCAGACCCCCCCCCCCCACGTCCGCTGGCCTTCGTGTGGGCTGAGGGGTAGCGCTGGGAGTCGGAACGACTGCTACGTGAACTGAACTGAACCAAGGCGTAGGGCTCTCAGCTCCTAATGGCAGCGGGGGCGGTCCGAAGCTGTTCATACCCGAACGAAATGACTTCACTTAGTTCCCTGGCATTAATCAGCTTCAACGCAAGGGGCCTCATGGCGCAATTAAATGAAGGTCACTATTTAAACACACGTATGTTATCGAAACCAAATTATAATATTACAGGAGACAC
Source organism: Imbricaverruca yamaguchii (assembly GCA_034440575.1). Lineage (NCBI taxonomy): Eukaryota > Metazoa > Arthropoda > Thecostraca > Neoverrucidae > Imbricaverruca > Imbricaverruca yamaguchii. Next base: position 483,369 of record JAOTOL010001617.1, on the reverse strand, counting down.
ACTGAACGGTCGCCACAGAAACACGTCGGATCATGGAATGGGGAGGATAAACTTTGCTCGCTCGTAGTAGTGCACAAGCCAAGAGCCTAAGTGTGCCCAGGGCGTAAGTGTGCTTGGGCGTAGGTGTGCTTGTGCTTGAGCAGTTCTCAGGTTAATTAAGGAATGTACATTCTGATAGCACAGGGGACGATCACATTGATGCTACATATGCATCAATTTATTTTAAGTGTGTTTGGAATATAGGCAGGGTTGCTATCCATTGAGCCATAGAAAGCAAAAAGTCTGTTTCGAAGGCTTAAAAGTAGACTGCGTATAATTAACACATTTTAGTCCCATTGTTTTGTGCGGTGATCTGGACATACATTTGTCTCAGAATGACACACGAAACGTTTGATACCGGGATAAGCAGGCCTGTGCGAATGTGCATGATATGACATAATTTGACCCAGGGGATGCTGTGAGTATTTCATCTGGTAATGGCGTAAGTGCAATCAAAATATAAAACGGTTTACATGGCAACGCTACATAGCTTACATGCCAACAGTCAATAATTGATGATTTCCTAGTGAGCAGGGTATTCGTAAAAGTGCAGAAAATAATTGCGATTGAGATGAAACATGGGCATGCAAAATAGCTCGAGAGTAGAACTAGCCAGCTGTCAGCACTGGTGTTTTATGCAACATTGGTGCTATGCTAGAATATCGGGAAACAAGAGCTCGATGAATTTAAAATAAGGCTGGGCAGCATGCAATGATGTGCTCAAAGGTAACATAGACCGAACAGGGCGAAAGGCCAATAGAGTATTTTTGATCTTTGAAAAGACGTATTCTATGAACAGGGCCATGCATCTTATAGAAAATAGCGAAAAAGAATGACTTCAGGAGATAAAGAAATACTGTGTTTTCGCAAAATATACTTTAAAAAATGTGTAAGTCTAAGAAGCCACCACAACATTTAAATCGGTTTGCACAGGGGTGGGATATTCTCTGACCAAACCATATATGGATGGAATGGAATGTCTGTGAAGAACCAATTACTTTAAATGAATGCAAGACTGGTGAGACAAACTTAGTTGAAGTAAATTGCCCCTTATGTAGAATTTTAATAAGAAATTCATGCAATTATTTTGGGATTGAATTGGCGAAATTATCATGCAAACAATGCATTTGAGAATGTTAAGCTCTTCATTGCACAGCGCAAGGATGTTCTGATGCTTATATGGAAGAATGAAGATAAAAAACATCTCAAACATAAGCGGTCTGTTCGTCTACTCGATGTGATTCATGTGATAATAACGTTTGAGCCCTTAATGCAAATAGTAATCACGCCAAAATACAGTACTCTTTGCCAATGTGAACCAAGACGTTTTCTCCTATTTTATTTGAAATCCTGGTAGGCAAGGACATAGCTCAGCTCTTCTCACAATCATGTTCTCTAAAAGAGTTCGAGTGTGTGCCAGGTCTGGAGCTAAACACCCATAAGTCCAAGCTGACGTCGATTGATTGCTTGAAGCATCGAACTAATGCCATATGTGGGATACACGCGTCCAAAAGAGTTGAAATATTGGGACTTGGTTCAGCGCAGCGGTGCATTGCGAAGCCAATAACTTGAATCAAACAATATGCAGCATTAAGAGTGCAATTGGAATGTGGAGCTAGCGTCACGTGCGCATAAAGGGACGGATAACTGCCTCTTGATGTATATATATATATATATATATATATATATATATATATATATATATATATATATATATATATATATATATATGTATATATATGTATGTATAAATACTCGTATATATATACATATAAAGTGGTCTACGCTATGCCATGCTACGCTACGAGTTCAGAGCCACAGCTCATTCTAGTACGCTTCTTAATTATGACTTATATGTGGAGGGGAAACCACCTAAGGCCGCTAGGGGACAAAGCCAAAGCAATATGTCAGGATGTCAGGAACGGAGTCCTGGGAGCAATAAAGGTACAGCTGCTGTACAGAAGCTTACGAATAGGCTGTGTTGAACCTACGTCAAGACAAGATATCATGTGGTCCAAAAATGTGCAAGGAAGATGTTTACCAATCAGGCGAGATTATTTATTAAAAGCTCATGTCAAACGACTGGACCGCGAGCGTTTAGATGAACGCTATTCTACATAGATGGATTGCTAAATTTTCGCGTGGTGAATAAACTGACTGAACCTGCAGCAGCATCGCAAATAAGGCGAGAGATGTTCTGGCCTGGCTCTCATATCACTGCCAATAACCGATAGTTGAAAACCAATACACTACTGCGGGACACAATAAGTCGCAGACATAGTGGAGAAAAACTGCCATATATTTACCTTCGAAAGATTCCGGAAAAGCTTTCCTACATGCAGGACAATGCTATGAGAGTGTTTGAAATCATAAGTATCATACCGGTGCAGCGGAAAAGCAACATGAGGGATTCATGGAGGCGGCCGATAGATCTGAATTAAAGTATGAAATGCGTGAAATGCATTCCAACAAGGAGATTGTTGCATGTTCGTCGACTTGTTCCATTTGTCACCATTGTGAATCCATTGCTATCATAATATCATTACTTCTACTATCAAGAAGATTTGTGCGACGTTTTAGGATGGAATATTTATATTCACAGACAGGAAAACTGCATACCCAGATAAATCGATTACAAGTTACATAGCACATTGTTCGATGTATTTGGGGGACTAGCAGTCAACAATTTCGCAATAATGCTTGCAAAGCAATACTTGCACGTATGCAAAACCCAGGGATAAGTGCTATTGTGACACGCTTTCCAAGAATACTTTACCAGCGTCCGTGCCACAGAAAGGAATGGCTGCCGTGAAGTGTGATGGTGCGTTGGAAGCGTTCAGAGCCTAATGGAGACTGGGTGGACAACGATTGGCCAGAGAGGCAACAATGATGCGCGTGATGTGTGCAATGCTGAGCGGTGTTGAGAGGATATGGTGACCTGCAAGAAGCTAAGTTAATTAGCTTGCGTTGTGCCTGTTAGATACTGGATGGACGTGCTTAAGCGTTATGGTTTCGTGTAGGCTGGATAAGTGCGATCAATTTAAAATTGTTTAACGCGGCCGGGGAATCGCGACTGGAGTTTGTAGCGGTATGCAGCGCAGGAAAATACATGAAAAATGGTCACAATTATAGCTTCCTGCGGGCACAATCCCACACCGTGAGTGCTACGCCGGTCACGGCCAGGACTATTACGCCACAATCAACGATCGAGCTATAGCGCAGCAAATGTAACCATTTTTACGCTTACCAAGTTTCTTCCTCCTCCGCTCTTTCTTCCTTCGTCTCTCCTCGCGCAGTTTCTTCTTGCGCTCCTTCCTGAGCCGGCGTTCTCTGATCCAGGGCAGTTCACCGATAGGACTTGACTCGATGGACAGGTACAGTGATGCCGTGGCACTCCCAGCTGCGGCATGAAGACAGGCACAGTGACGCCGTGACACTCCCAGCTGCGGCATGGGGACAGGTACAGTGACGCCGTGACACTCCCAGCTGCGGCATGAGGACAGGCACAGTGACGCCGTGTCACTCCCAGCTGCGGCATGAGGACAGGCACAGTGACGCCGTGGCACTCGGCACAGGCCGCCCTGCGGCATGAGGACAGGCACAGTGACGCCGTGTCACTCCCAGCTGCGGCATGAAGACAGGTACAGTGACGCCGTGACACTCCCAGCTGCGGCATGGGGACAGGTACAGTGACGCCGTGACACTCCCAGCTGCGGCATGAGGACAGGCACAGTGACGCCGTGTCACTCCCAGCTGCGGCATGAGGACAGGCACAGTGACGCCGTGACACTCCCAGCTGCGGCATGAGGACAGGTACAGTGACGCCGTGGCACTCCCAGCTGCGGCATGAGGACAGGCACAGTGACGCCGTGTCACTCCCAGCTGCGGCATGAAGACATGTACAGTGGCGCCGTGTCACTCCCAGCTGCGGCATGAAGACAGGCACAGTGACGCCGTGACACTCCCAGCTGCGGCATGAGGACAGGTACAGTGACGCCGTATCACTCCCAGCTGTGGCATGAGGACAGGCACAGTGACGCCGTGACACTTCCAGCTGCGGCATGGGGGCAGAGCGGTGTCAGCTACGAGCGGCCATGACAGAACGTACCGACACAAACCTGCGTGATGCCCATCACCGTGTGATACCCACCGACATGTGATGCCCATCAGCGTGTGATACCCACCGACATGTGATGCCCATCACCGTGTGATACCCACCGACGTGTGATGCCCATCAGCGTGTGATACCCACCGACATGTGATGCCCATCACCGTGTGATACCCACCGACATGTGATGCCCATCACCGTGTGATACCCACCGACATGTGATACCAATCACCGTGTGATACCCACCGACATGTGATGCCCATCACCGTGTGATACCCACCGACATGTGATGCCCATCACCGTGTGATACCCACCGACATGTGATGCCCATCACCGTGTGATACCCACCGATGCAGGTGTATCTGCCGGCGTCGCGGATCTCCACCTCGCGCACGGACACCTGGCCGTTCGGCTTGAGTCGATACTTCCGGCCGCCCACCAGGCGCACGCTGTTCTTTGTCCACACGATCTTTCTCCTGCCGACACGAAGGTGCTCAGACATATCCGGGACGCCTACGTGCTACCTCCACGCAAATACACATACGTGCATTAATGTATGAATGCATACCACTTATGACCGAGCGGTTGGTACAGCTTTATGGGAACCCTGATCTAGAAACGGAACCACGTGGACCCCCGCTTCACATGAGATGTACGTGTGAAGTCATGTCATGTGTCGCTCAACTCTCATCGACTTCCGACCTCAACCCAGATCCATGTTGGGTCACTCCTGTTGAAGTCAGCACTGTCGTCGGGTCGGGTCTCTCGCTCTTCGGATTACAACGTGCTGCTTCAACCGGCTCGGCTCAGTGGTAGTGACCCGCTCTCCGGATATACAGCATACCGCCTCCAGTGATTGGTTCTGTAGCAGCGATACGCTCTCCGGATATACAGCATACCGCCTCCAGTGACTGGTTCTGTAGCAGTGATCCGCTCTCCGGATATACAGCATACCGCCTCCGGTGGCAGACCTTGAGATGTTCAGAGAGACGACGCAAATGACTTCTGTGGTCCGGCACGCCTCTATTCGGCACGTATCCAGCACGTTCGGCACGGTAGTTCACTCTTCCCCTTCCTCAGCCTACGTCACGCAATGGCTCGGCAAAGTGCCCACGGAAAATCTAGGTACTCTCATCACATCTGACTGTGCTAATTTCCATACAATCATGCCGCGGAGAATTAAACCGACAGAAGCCAAATATGTTAGATTATTAACCCACTGCACTCTCAAGTCTTAGATGGAATGAAGGATTTTTTTCTTATAAAGATGTGTAATTAAGATATGCCATATGCTTTCCGAACCAATTGAAATCGTACGATGGGAACTAATCCGCTGAAGGAAGTCATTACCGGCTGAATTTAGGCCTCAAGAAGTCCAGGAATCCGGCTATTCACCAGACAACTTGAGGGGTAGGAGGGCACGTAGGTTAATCAATTCAACCACAATTCTACTACAGAAGAAAGAAAAAAGAAATGCTTCATTTGCCTGCAGGGAAGCAGTCGGAAATTGTCATCGGGACCCGTAGGGATCCGGTCGGTGATCGCCATCGGCGCCAGCAGGGATACCGCCGGTGGTCGTTAATTGCAATTGGTGCATGTGGGGATATGATCGGTAACTGCCGCCGGCGCCTGAAGGGATGCGGTCGGTGGTCGGAATTCCCATCGGCGCAGCTTTAGTCAAAAGCCGCGAACGGAAGCTGTGCTGGGAAGATGGAAGACATACCGCACGGCGATTGCTGAGAGGGCCGCTAAGCGATGTGCTCCGCCATCTTACTCGTTCATCTTACATCTTTGGCGGCCATCATGAACGATGTGCTCCGCCATCAATGAATGACGCCCAAGATGTAGCTCTGCAGTTCTGGTTATTAGACGAGTCTCACGCTATTTGCAGATTACGTCGACAATGCAACGTTCTCATGATTCCGTGAAGTCGGATTGGATAATCCAGTGACACGTGTGAAATGTGGTGTCACCGACGGCAGGGAAGCAGATCTACAGCACTCTGATGCTGTGCCTTCACCTGTGCCACCACATCCGTTAACAGTCGAGAGAAAATGGCATGACCGAGAGGCAGTCGAGATAAAATAGTATGCCTCAGAAGCGGTCTAGAGAACGTGTGATGTCTCGGATGTTGAAGCCAGAACGGATCGATCGGTATGCAGAAGAATACGCTTTTCCACATTGGGTAAGTTCTACAACAGGGGCAAACTCGAACACACAATATCACTGGCGGAGATTACACAATTTGCTTTCAACTAGTCGGGTGGGGTAGGGCTAGGAAGAAAACCACGGCCAATGCTTAAAACCCAGCGAACCAGGATATCTAAGATTGCACGAATAGTTTAAAGCAATTGCTTTTTTACGAATTGCTTCCCGACAAATCTGCTCATTTATACAAGCACTGCTGATAAAAATCAGCACAATGAAAGAAACTCAGCACCATACCAGCACTTTGCCAGAGAAGTGAACACCGCCGCGCTTACAGCACCCGGCAGGTTCACCCACTATCGAACCGGAGTACGCGCTCTGGACACAGAACCGGCGCGGAAGCGACTTTTGCAGCTGAGATGATTGCAATTATGAGAAGTAGAGAGGCCAATTTCCCGCTGTCATCTCTGCAGTATCGCAACGCTTGGCTAGTTAGTTATTAGGGTTTTGGGCTCATCAACTGCGTTGGCCATACAGCGCCCATAACGAAGCGACACCGTCCGGCTCATTGCTATCACTGCTCTCATTGTTCTGGCATTTTCACTGCTCTCACGGTTCTGGTGTTCTCACTGTTCTAGTGTTCTCACGGTTCTGGTGTTCTCACGGTTCTGGTGTTATCACTGTTCTCACTGTTCTGGTGACCTCATTGTTCACGTTGGCAACGGACACCACCGTTACGCACCATTTAGCTGGTGCAGTAGGGTGTGACCGACAGCGAGACACCGCAGTCCTATTCACTGCAGGAACTCAACAAATTTCAGGTGACAAATTCAGGAGATGTTCTGCAACATACGTTCCTCACTAACTCACTTGTTTACTGACTAACTGTGAAGTCCACCAATGTTATATGCTGTGGATGGATGGATTGTGACTTACGACGCGCTTGGTAGCTGAGGCCATATGGCGTCGCCTGCCTCTCACCCCAGCAGGAAGGTCGGGCTTCGCGGGGAATCGAACCCGCACCTCTGGTGCCAGCCGTTCAGCTTAATGTTATATATTGTACGTGGTGCGGAATTTGACAGATAATATGCTATCTAGACGGAGGAAAGTGAGACTTCATACATATAAATTCTGAACCGCCTGCCGTCAATTCGCTCGCTAGACTCAGAGCTGAGCTAGTTTAGATCACTCTGGATGTGAATGAGGACATGTACATTTTGGCAAGTGAGATTAAAAAATAAATATCTTTTAAATCCGTGATGGTTAATTCCTACTTGAAAGCTTACCTTCCCCCGCCCCACCAACATTCGGGAGCCGAGAAGCATTAAACAAAGCTGCGCCCAGCCCTGGTTCGTGTTACCGACAGGCTTGATTCGCGTTAAGGTGACCGACAGGCCCACCAGGTCAGAGACAATTGACCTCTTTCTGCGCCGCTTCTCACGTTTCTGTCTCTTCCAGCCGCGGCGATCTCTCGACCTGTGATGCGATCAATGGCGATCAGAGGGGCTTTGAGCGCGGCAATCAGACGAGCCAACTGAACCAGTGTCGAGTCGCCGCACAATTTCTCCTGCTCAAAGACCCGTGTGCCAATGGCACGTGGCACCGCGCAGAGGATTCACTCTGGGTGGTTCCCACCCGGCAGCTTCTGACGTCACACATGTGGACAGGCGAGACCTGCGGCCGCCGATGCTGCAGCGGCGGAATCACTCGTTCGATAGGATAGCTTGTTCCCGACGGCTGGACACATTTGATTGTCACGTCTGTGTTTTGTGGCTTGGGCTGGATTTGGTATGCGGCCGCCACCGCTTGCACGGTGCGGAGGCAGTCAGCTGTGCAGCTCCTGACGTCAGCTAGAGGTTTTGGCGACCTTAGAGACACAGCTGGCTGGTCTACGTTGTTTTCGTAACGAACATTATGCACTGGCGTTAGTTGAAAGCGAGGTGCATACAGCAGTGTAAAAACATGACAAGCGGCGAGAAAAGGAGAATTGAAAACACTTGACTGGGCAGTCGACTGATCAGTGTTAACGCCAGCTCATTGTTTACCGTGGTGAATGGTGGATGAAACTGCCCAACTATGGAAATAAATTCTTCCGGACTTCAATTTGGGTTTCCAGTGACCAATAATAAACTGATGGATGTCATTAGGCTGACGATGTGTGATAACGTATCCACCAATAATGCTTTTTAGTTTTATAAAAAACATGGATTCGTCGTGGGAAATTATCGGTCATAGATACTGGCGAGCCGGTTAGTGGAATATTTTGAAATTGGACATTTTAATTGAACACCGCTACCGAACTTTGCTTGGCGTAGGCACGTTGATCACTTGCTCTCGATCTGGCGCAACCACGTTCATTTTGCCATTTGTCTTATCCCGTTCAAACAAACACTATTCTTGCATCCAATTCAAGGGGAAGTACGAAGCAAACTGGCATATTTCAATTTGAAAGTTTTAGAACACATGAGGGCAACAAAACTGAATTGCTCTATGCAACTAACTAATGAATTCTAACGCGTATGCCCATTACTACTGACGATTATGGGCTTGACGTCACGTCGACCGTTGGATCATGTTCCATCAGGACAATTGCTAGAAGCAGTATTATTTCCATTAGCAGTTATATGAATAGTAGTATTACTTTCATCACTCATAGTACCTAATTGTAATCACGACAATATGCTATTTATGGGCGCTGTATAACCACTGCAGTTGATGCGCCCTAAAACCCAAATAACTAACTAACTGACAAAAATGCTATTTATGCATTATTAACCCTTATTTGCTCAAGTAAATGACAGGGTTTAGATTATATGTGACAGACAGGGTGAATAAGCGTGAGAGATTGCCAGCCTACCTGTCGAAGTGCTTGACCGGACATTTGAGCTTCACGGTGGTTCCCTCATAGACAGTGGCGGCGCCGCCGATCTTGAGGGTCACTCGTCTCTGGATTGTCTCTTGCTCGTACGACTGCCGACACAAAGCCATTGTGAACGTCGAAACACGCAAGCTTCACACACCATCCAGGCGCATCGTCCCACTGACATCATTGCAGGCACATCATTTAGGCACACCACTCCGGGCACATCATGCCAGGCACATCATCCCAGGCTCATGATGATTCCAGGCACTTCATCCCAGGTACATCATCCCAGGTACATCACCCCGGGCACATAATTCCAGGTACATCATTCCAGGTACATCATTCCAGGTACATCATCCCAGGTACATCATCCCAGGTACATCATCCCAGGTACATCATCCCAGGTACATCATCCCAGGTACATCATCCCAGGTACATCATCCCAGGTACATCATCCCAGGCACATCATCCCAGGTACATCATCCCAGGTACATCATCCCAGGTACATCATTCCAGGTACATCATCCCAGGTACATCATCCCAGGTACATCATCCCAGGTACATCATCCCAAAATCATCCCGGGCACGTCATCCCAGACACGTGATTCCAGACACATCACCCTTGGCACATCACCATAGGCACATCACCCCCGGCACAAACAGATGACACCTGGAACCGAGGACACATCCAACGCGGCAACGCGCACGAAATGTCTCCTCGCTCTGCTGGATACCACAATCCTGTGGCTGAAGCAGGTCAAACACACGTCATGTGGTTACGTGCCAACACACCCCCGACTCGCCTGATGCGCCTGTCTGGCTCTTCTGCACCACCCCTGCTGTGTTCAGAACAGCCGCCCTGCGGGCCTGTCGCGGTTTCCACTCGAAGCGCATCAGTTGCACGTAATCGCCTTTCTTACGACGTTAGTAGTCGTACATCTGAGAAGCGTGCAGTCTGGGTGTGTGCAGCGACCGATGCCAATGCCCCGAGGTGGAAGATAGGAGAAAACTTGTCCCATATACGACACCCACATGAACGGATGTGGGAATCAATCGCCCACGGGAATGCCGGTGCTGCTTTATCTTTGGTGCGGCGCAATATTCAGGCCCCACTAGGAGGAAAATACCGCCGGGGTGGTAAGTGTATGCCAGATCATGGGAGGCCAGCTGGGAGGACCAGAATGGTCAGCGTACCGGACCAGACGGTGATCGGACCGGTGAAGTGATGGGACCGGGGAAGTTTGACTGACAGGATCAAGAGAGGGTCGATTGAACGGACCACGGAGGGTTGCCGGACCGACCAAAAAGGGTCTGATGATCTGATGATGATCAGATCTGATGAAGTCAGCTGAACGGATTCCATACAGCCTGCTGACATTTGAGTGCAGTTGGTGGACGACTGGATCATGATACCCTCGAAATGCTTGACATCCTAATAGATTAAAAAAGTGCTTCCGTGCACTTTTGATGGAGCAAAGCACGTGTATTCCGTGCGCCACCAACTTTAATTACTCGAAAGTCTCTACTACGTATTCGTTAATTGTTCTCAGCGTTCAGTTTTCATGCCATGCATTGCCCACGAAACAATTTTCTACTTGCATTGTCTACCTCGACCTCTTCGAAAATCAGCTTACATTCTCACACTATGCTTTGGTCCGCCGAACATAATTATATGGGTGAATTCTGGTCGGCGCGGTCAGATAGGGATGAGCAACCATACTAATAATTCGAGTGCACACATGTAGAGCTGGGTGCATGCAGAGCTGCATCCAGGCGCTTCCTACGCCTGGCTGATATGCTACAATTGGTTGAACAAGCTCCTTTCAGTTCGCGGCAACGCAAAAGTGCATGAATAAAATCGGCGATCCAAGCCACCTCAAAGATCCACGGAACGTTAGTCAAAGGACAGAGCAGTACGATACATGCTCGAAGCGAAACGTATGCCATAGGACTGCCGTCGCTTCACGATGCACCACTCGCGCATCGCCGGCAGGAAGGCGGTTGGCGTCCAGAGGGCGCTGCGTCGTCCGCAGGAGCTGAAGCGGACGGATGGCGGGAAGAGCCGCCCGTGTGACTCGCTGTGCGTGAGAGCTGTCGGTCGACCCGCGAACGCTGTGTTCACAGCAAACACGGCGGCCGACGACTGCGGGGACAAAGGGCACCGAGCCACGCCATGTTGGCGCGTAGGCCCCCGACCGGCCGACCAGCCGGCCGCTCCCGCAGCTGCTCAGGACAGCAGCGCTGTCCACCAGGACGGGTGCGATCCATTTCCCCTGGAGCTGTTCCAGGCAGCCGCACTGCCCACCAGGAGAGATGCGATCCATCTGCCTCTCAGCACTGGATGACGCAAAGGGTGTCGGACGTCTGGAATCTGTTAAGTTGTTAGCCGAAACTTTATGCATTGTGAAGTGCCCGGAAGTTGGTTTTTGATGAGTGAACTCGGTGGATAGGCACTCGAGCAAGCACCAACACGTCGAAGCACGGCGCCGGCTCGGTGGAATGTCCCAGGCAGCAGAATTCGAAATGCACTTGGACGGCCGGCCCGGTCTCGTGCCGTCCCGAGACGAGCCCAGCCGATCCGCACCGGCCTCGTCTGGTCTGTGGCGGTGTCGGGCCAGTCACATCTGGTCTGTAGAGTTGATCTCAGCTGGCCTGTGGGACCGGTTCCGTCTGGTCCGTAGGGCCGGTCTCGTCTGGCCAGTAGGACCGGCTCCGTCTGGTCCGTAGGGCCGGTCTCGTCTGGCTAGTAGGACCGACTCCGTCTGGTCCGTAGGGCCGGTCTCGTCTGGCCAGTAGGACCGACTCCGTATAGTCTGTAGGGCCGGTCTTGTCTGGCCAGTAGAACCGGATCCGTCTGGTCCGTAGGGCCGGTCTCGTCTGGCCAGTAAGACCGGTTCCGTCTGGTCCGCATGGCCGGTCTCGTCTGGCTGGTAGGACCGACTCCGTATGGTCTGTAGGGCCAGTCTCGTCTGGCCAGTAGGACCGACTCCGTCTGGTCTGTAGGGCTGGTCTCGTCTGGCCAGTATGACCGGCTCCGTCTGGTCTGTAGGATCAGTCCCGTCATGCTTGTAAAACCAGTCTAGTCTGAATTGAGGCGATGCATCGAAATTCTCAGGTAACCCTGCGCGCGTTACCACCAGCACCATATGCACCTGTCCGGTTACACTCACCACTAGCTGACGACCAGCGCCGTTGTCAGGCACGCCCGCGCCCGTCACTTCCAGTACCAGGTCCACCTCATCACATGCTAACGACAGCACGGGGCCGCCTAGGCCGAGCTAAGGAGCCACAGCTGAGGTGGTCGGGTGTCGCGGGCTGCTGACCAGGTGGTCGGGTGTCGCGGGCCGCTGACCAGGTGGTCGGGTGTCGCGGGCCGCTGACCAGGTGGTCGGGTGTCGCGGGCCGCTGACCAGGTGGTCGGGTGTCGCGGGCTGCTGACCAGGTGGTCGGGTGTCGCGGACTGCTGACCAGGTGGTCGGGTGTCGCGGACTGCTGACCAGGTGGTCGGGTGTCGCGGACTGCTGACCAGGTGGTCGGGTGTCGCGGACTGCTGACCAGGTGGTCGGGTGTCGCGGACTGCTGACCAGGTGGTCGGGTGTCGCGGACTGCTGACAAGGTGGTCGGGTGTCGCGGGCCGCTGACCAGGTGGTCGGGTGTCGCGGGCCGCTGACCAGGTGGTCGGGTGTCGCGGGCCGCTGACCAGGTGGTCGGGTGTCGCGGACTGCTGACTAGGTGGTCGGGTGTCGCGGGCTGCTGACCAGGTGGTCGGGTGTCGCGGACTGCTGACCAGGTGGTCGGGTGTCGCGGACTGCTGACCAGGTGGTCGGGTGTCGCGGACTGCTGACCAGGTGGTCGGGTGTCGCGGGCTGCTGACCAGGTGGTCGAGCGTCGCGGGCCGCTGACCAGGTGGTCGGGTGTCGCAGACTGCTGACCAGGTGGTCGGGTGTCGCGGGCTGCTGACCAGGTGGTCGGGTGTCGCGGACTGCTGACCAGGTGGTCGGGTGTCGCGGACTGCTGACCAGATGGTCGGATGAATTCAAACGCGGCTACACTTCCGCCCCAGATCGCCATGCCCAGGCCGAGCTAGTTCGGCTCGAATGGTCTCGAATTAGGAAAGTCTGAAGGTCTTTGGGTAGAAAGGTCTGAAGTTCAGAAGTCTTGAGGTCGCAGTTCCTATCCACCATCGATGATAAACTCCAAATGTGACACTGGGTGCTTGGAGTCTGGGCGATGATGCTGATGATGTGGTAGTGGTGGTGAACAGTAGGATGGTGGTGGTGATAGTGGTAGCGGTGGACAGTGGAATATTGGTGTATAAAAAAAATTAAATTTTTATTTTTTTATTTTTTTTTTTTTTTTTTTTTCCTTTTTTTTTTTTTTTTTTTTTTGTTTGGTTTTTTTTTTATTTTTTTTTGAACGTTCCGTTTTTTTATGGGGGACGCCTCTCATTTTTTTGGGTTGGTTGGGGGGGGGGGAGGGAAAGGGGGGATTAAAACACACAAACATTTTTTTTGGAGAAAAAAAAACTTCCCCCTAGATATCCCCTGTATGTATCAGGGCACCAGGAAAGCATATATAACAAGCTACAACAAAAGTAACCGCCTTGACAAGTAATGACAGTGAGATGAACGGCTAGCCGGCGTGCCCTGATACAGGTATTCATGAAATTTCAAGCGCATTAAGCCACGAGCTACTTGACATGAGGGTAAACATCTATGACGCGATGACGTTATGTGGTATGGCGATGGAATGACTATAGGTGGCTTTTCAGATTGGGATACTAAACAACTGGAAATGATCTGAGCTGGTCCTGTTGGTCGAAGTCCATCACATTCCACTGTCTATTGCAGTTTTGCTCAAGTCCTTCAGCGTCAGGTTGCACGGCTTAAACATATAAAATGTTGAGGTACTTTCAGCCACAGAGCATCTCCAGTCGTCATATACAGTGACTGTTCTGGACAATTGTCGATTCCAGGCAAATAACCACCCGGGCTAAAGCACTATATGCAGAGACAGTGGATTTGGCGTTACTCTGACAACATCGTCGAATTGTTGTCTCTTGTCGAAAGCCAGGTGCCAAATTTGGCCTCGTTTGTGTCAAAAGCCCACCTGTGCTAATCACTGAGTTTGACAGCGTCTGAGTTGAAATGACGCCACATTTAATGAGTAGCCTTAGATAATCGATATGCGATGACTGACATAATTGTGAGGTTGAACGAGCCGAACCCTCCCAGCAACCACACCGGCTTGCACGATGATCCCGATTTGGCATCAGAGTCTGCCGTACGCCCACGACGCGGATCGCAGATTATTCAATCAAATCGAACCACCCGCCTTCGCATCGGTCGTGAAGCGCTCCGCTTAATTACAGGTTCAGTGAGCCAACTTACGAAAGGTCAACCGAATTAAACAACGCTACGAGCAAATATTGCCATGGCTGCGACGGCCTGGATGGATGACGACCTCAGCTGGGAATGCTGCACACAGTTACTACGCTTTTTACTGGGGATATTACATACAGTGACTGCGCTGTTTGCGATTACTTTTCTTCTTCACATCTGTGCCCTGCTTCACAACGCTTCTGACAACGGGGAGGGGGCTGCGGCCCGCAGACGCGGAACACTAGTCGAGGTGGCGGTTACTGGCTTTACGACACGTCGACCATTGAGTCGTGTAGCGTCGCCAATCTCTCACGACGATTAGCCGCGGGTGAAGAGGAGCGACGGGTGAGACTCGAACCTACAACCTTTTGATTGTGAGACGAGATCATGGAAGCCGGGCGTGAAGCTGAAGAGCGAGCTCACGCAGGTTAGGACCCTAACGACTTCAACTGGCCGTCGCTCCGAACACCTCCCTCACCTCTGGAGCCCACTTGGTCGCCAGGATTTGAGAGCACATCACACTCATCGGACAAACGGCGTCAATGTCATGCCGCGGTCATCGACCCCGGTCTCCTATGGATGTCGCGCAGTCCCGACACACAGGTGGTCCGGACCGAGGTGGACCCACAGGCGGTCCAGGCCGAGGTGGACCAACAGGTGGTCCAGACCGAGGTGGACCCACAGGTGGTCCAGACCGAGGTGGATACACAGGTGGTTCAGACCGAGGTGGACCCACAGGTGGTCCAGACCGAGGTGGACCCACAGGTGGTCCTGACCGAGGTGGACCCACAGGTGGTCCTGACCGAGGTGGACCCACAGGTGGTCCAGACCGAGGTGGACCCACAGGTGGTCCTGACCGAGGTGGACCCACAGGTGGTCCAGACCGAGGTGGACCCACAGGTGGTCCGGACCGAGGTGGACCCACAGGTGGTCCGGACCGAGGTGGACCCACAGGCGGTCCAGGCCGAGGTGGACCAACAGGTGGTCCAGACCGAGGTGGACCCACAGGTGGTCCAGACCGAGGTGGATACACAGGTGGTCCGGACCGAGGTGGACCCACAGGCGGTCCAGGCCGAGGTGGACCCATAGGTGGTCCTGACCGAGGTGGACCCACAGGTGGTCCAGACCGAGGTGGACCCACAGGTGGTCCTGACCGAGGTGGACCCACAGGTGGTCCTGACCGAGGTGGACCCACAGGTGGTCCTGAACGAGGTGGACCCACAGGTGGTCCAGACCGAGGTGGACACACAGGTGGTCCAGACCGAGGTGGACCCACAGGTGGTCCAGACCGAGGTGGACCCATAGGTGGTCCCAAAGGGCTGCTGCTCAACTGAAGGAGCCCTCACATATGGCTGACTTGCCAGTGCGTAATGTCCCCGAGATCTTCCCACAGCACCAATGCTAAGCGCAGCTTCATAGATCACGTGATATGTACGAGACAGATCCAATATGGTCGAAGTTTGACAGGTTAAAGTATAGGTAATTCCATGGCCCAATTGATTTGAGTTGGATAGGCAATAAAGGTAATTACATGGCCCAATTGATTTGAGTTGGACAATACGCCAGGTGAGCACCACCAGGTCGCGAGTATTTCTTGTCGTGTATGTGGGGGATAGAGGGGGAGTAAAAGTCGTTTTACATGATCGGCTAAAGTATTGTAGCCATGCTCGTTACGTCTTGGCGTTTCTTCGGTCGGTTACCTGGTGTGGCACCCCAACAATGACCCTGCCCAATGGCGAGGTGCATTTGGCCATCAGATCAGGTGTTCATTATCGTCGAAACCGAGCACGAACAATAAAGTGGAGCCTATTCAGACCAGCGGTATAATGCGTCCTTGAAGCGTACAATACAGCAGGTTTTGAACTCGTAGATGTCTCAGTCTAAATATACTAAATGGCGCCACTAGCACACGCTCGTTACCAGCAGGCTGCTCGTTATTTCCAATGGACCTCATGATGTATAATGATACATTGCTTTTTCGCACCTCACTGATTAACCATAGTTTTCCCACTCCCCTTATTAACTTACGCAGTATGGGCAACTGCAGCTGGTTGGAGGCATATTTACAACGCCGACGCAGACATTTCTACCGGAGCACAGGCTAGCCACAAAGCACCCGGCTAGATCCATCAAACTGCCACCACAGCTGCCGCAAGATAAACCACTGGCCGACCCACCTGCTGCAAGACTAATGGGACATGTATATTGACCAGAGAACGCCCTTCACACTCAATAGAGGCGCCGACTGTGCCGCGCGCTAGCCAGTGGCGGGAGGCAGAGCGGCCAGTGGCGGGAGGCAGAGCGGCCAGTGGCGGGAGGCAGGGCGGCCAGTGGCGGGAGGCAGAGCGGCCAGTGGCGGGAGGCAGAGCGGCCAGTGGCGGGAGCCAGAGCGGCCAGTGGCAGGAGGCAGAGCGGCCAGTGGCGGGAGGCAGAGAGGCCAGTGGCGGGAGCCAGAGCGGCCAGTGGCGGGAGGCAGAGCGGCCAGTGGCGGGAGGCAGAGCGGCCAGTGGCGGGAGCCAGAGCGGCCAGTGGCGGGAGCCAGAGCGGCCAGTGGCGGGAGGCAGAGCGGCCAGTGGCGGGAGCCAGAGCGGCCAGTGGCGGGAGCCAGAGCGGCCAGTGGCGGGAGGCAGAGCGGCCAGTGGCGGGAGGCAGAGCGGCCAGTGGCGGGAGGTAGAGCGGCCAGTGGCGGGAGGCAGAGCGGCCAGTGGCGGGAGGCAGAGCGGCCAGTGGCGGGAGGCAGAACGGTCAGTGGCGGGAGGCAGAGCGGCCAGTGGCGGGAGGCAGAGCGGCCAGTGGCGGGAGGCAGAACAGCCAGTGGCGGGAGGCAGAGCGGCCAGTGGCGGGAGGCAGAGCTGCCAGTGGCGGGAGCCAGTGTGGCCAGTGACGGGAGCCAGAGCGGCCAGTGGCGGGAGGAAGAGCGGCCAGTATTGGGCGTTCGAATGGCACCATACTGGCACTGCCGGCGACAATCCGCCTCTGACGAGCGGCGCAGTGTGCCGGACCACAACTCACCGGACACTGTGACGGGGCCGTGTGACGGTATGGCGACACGGCGTGTCGCAGTCACAGGACCTGGTCACGGGGCAGTGGGACGGTGTGACTGTGTGATGGGACGACTGGGCCGCGTCAAAGTCGTATAGCGGTGGCACCAGGAACCGGTGGCTGACCTGACCTGACTATCAGTGCTCGAAGTCGTATGACTGTGGCACACAATGAAGACCAATTCCACAGTCTTGCGACATTTTTGCTACAGCTGACAACCGAGCGCTGGATAAAATTGTATATATACTTCTCACTTGCTACAAAGTTACGAACAAGCCGAGATGCTAAACCCCCTCACGAAGATGGGTAACCACGCCGGGCCCAAGAGCAGGTATGTCCGCTTGTAAACTCCACAGGGCATACCCTTATCACTGAGTTCCATCAAAGGCCACACGATGCGCACGGTATTGATTAGAGTGCGCCTCAAGAAACCTTGACTGCTCCCAGGTAGACAAAATTGTGTTCTCGAGAAGATAAAAGAAATCCGTCATCAGGCAAGTGCTCACATGATGGGTAATGGTGGGACAGTTCATAAAGCGTCGCTTCGGCTGGTATGACGATGGAGGTCCTTCCACAGGGAGGCTCCCAGAGCAGCGGTCGCGTGCACCCACGCCCAAGAGCGACGCCAGCAAGCACAATTATCCCAAACGAAACTCAAGAAGAAAGGCAAGAAGAGTAAGAAGCAAGAAGACAAGAAAAGCAAGAAGCAAGACGACAAGAAGGAGGAAGATGAGTAAGAAGAAAGCAAGCAACAGGAGCTCCAGGTACCATCGACGAGCACACCTGCAACTCGCAAAGGAAATCCACCCCCACCAGATTACCAACTTCTCTCCGTCTCCCAGCTAATCTTGTGTTAATAATAATAATAATCTTGTGTTAAAATAATTGCCGTGTCCGGTGTCCGACCACACCACTCAACGTCCGACCACACAACTCAACGTCCGACCACACCACTCAACGTCCGACCACACAACTCAACGTCCGACCACACCACTCAACGTCCGACCACACCACTCAACGTCCGACCACACCACTCAACGTCCGACCACACCACTGAACGTCCGACCACACCACTCAACGTCCGACCACACCACTCAACGTCCGACCACACCACTCAACGTCCGACCACACCACTCAACGTCCGACCACACCACTCAACGTCCGACCACACCACTAAACGTCCGACCACACCACTCAACGTCCGACCACACCACTCAACATCCGACCACACCACTCAACGTCCGACCGCACCACTCAACGTCCGACTGCACTTCGGCCGAAAGGAGACGTGCAGCCTGTGACAGGCCGCGTCCCGCCACCGCCACCGACTGGCCCAGGGTGTGCCACCCACCACAGCACAACGCCTGCGTCTCACAAAATGCACAAAATGCAAAATGCACAAAATGCAAAAAGCAATGCAACAACCTTCCCACATTCAAAATATCGACCTCCCAAGCCACACCGCCGGCCGGCGCAGCTACGCAGCTGCACTCTTCTGAACTCCGAAATCCACAACCGGGTCAGCTCCAACACACCCTACCATCCCACCAGCAGCCGGCTCCCGGAGTCCAGCACACCTTCCACCTCAAAGTCACTCGACAGCACCCTCACCG
Source organism: Imbricaverruca yamaguchii (assembly GCA_034440575.1). Taxonomy (NCBI): domain Eukaryota; kingdom Metazoa; phylum Arthropoda; class Thecostraca; family Neoverrucidae; genus Imbricaverruca; species Imbricaverruca yamaguchii. Next base: position 464,175 of record JAOTOL010001617.1, on the reverse strand, counting down.
CACGCCACTCTTCCACACGCCACCATTACTACGGACCAGACCTGCCCCTGCATCCACCCACCCCATACCTGGCCTCTGCCCACTTCCGTCCGATCCCAGACCCGGCCTCCTCCCACCTCACCACCAGCTCTCAACTCCCACCATTTAGTGTTCACATTGCCACGTTTTTTTTCTTCAGATTTTAATCTCGCAATTCCAGCCACTGCAGCTCGACCACCCACTGGGCCATTCTGGGCCCACAGTCAGCCAAATGTCGAGTACCTGCTCATGGAAAAGAAATCAGATGTCACATCAGCGGAGATTCTTGGAGCCTTCAACAAATTCGCTGACCTCAAGAATCGCGAAACACTCGTATTCATATTCACGAATGGATAAAAACACGAGATCAAAATAGGCATCGACATCACCGGACCAAGCCTTAGGCTTTCAAACGTTTACCGGATAACGTTTCAATCTACATTGCCGAAGCATCGGCCATTCTCCCATCATCTCCATTGTAAGGAGGCGCAAAAACGAGCAACGTAGCAATTTGTTCGGATTTCAAATCAGTCCTTCAGTCAATTAGTAACACACACGACTGTCCACATCCTTATTGATCGAGCACAAAAAGCCGTGCCTGCAACGTAAACAACTTCTTTTCGTTTCTCTAGACTCCTGGTGACGTCAACATTCCAGGAAACCAGGATGCAGACAGACTTGCAAAGCAAGCCTTAGTATCGACCACTTGTCCCAACATGGAATATCCATTGGACAATTGCAAAGTACTCCTACAATGGCACATACGTAGGCATCATGAGAACGCATAAGCCAAACACAGCTCTATGCCTCACTGCTGGAACCACACCCGCAACATTAAACCAACGTTAGGTACATGGAACCCATCAAACCAATCACACCCCGCCAAAGGGAAATCACCCTCACTAAACTTAGAACTATTTGCAGAAAACCAACACAGCCTTAAAAGACGATGACCATTATACAACACCTCACATGACCATTATACATCATGCACCCTTGCAGCACAACCTTAAGCATAGGCCACATCCTGACACTGTAGTAGCTTTGGCACCCAAAGACAACCACCCGACCGGCGTGATAGGCGGTGTGGACAATTGCCTTCGTGTCCGCGCGGCACATCCCTCGGTGCTTTTCGATGAGGGTAGGCCAATGCCGGCATCATGACAGGATCAACCTTTTCGTCCACCCTACCCCACGCCAACTGAAAATTATCTTGCGGAGGAGCAAAGTAAACTGAAACCTTACACATCCGTGAGATGTGCCCCCGCCCATCTTCCGCCCTCAGCGCCTTGCCATCACATACACCATAACGCAAGCCTTCTGCAACGCAAACATACACCTGCCTTAAATTTGCTTGCAAAAGTTGCTTAAATGCTGCCTGCAAAACATACACCTGCCCAGTATTTTTAAAGGCGGCGAAAATGACCTCCACGCTCCAGGGCACGGTTCTAAGTAAATTCCACACTCCCTCGGGGATGGCGGCCAACTATGGCCTCGTTTTGAGGCGATGGCTTCCTCAACACATCTGGGAACGACGACAACGATGATGCACGACGACATCATCTAACTTCTAGAGCGAGAAGTAAATGTGAAACCACTGTACTGATGCCGAGGCGTCAAGTTTGCCTATAAATCAGTGGAAAGTTCAAGACGTAGTGGGAGAGCAGCATCCGCACACTTTTTCGAACCGCTACCGCTCCTGAACGACTGCTAGCAAGACACTCAATCAATTGTGAACTATCCAGTTTTGCGTTTCCTTCCGGTTCATAGCGCTCCTTCTCTTGAACTCTATAGATAGCTCTACTTTTAACATCTAGTAGATAGCTCCGCGTATCCACCGAGGAACAGTCTGGAGCGGAGGGAATCAGAGTTCGCCACACCGCCGGCATTGCACCGCTCTGGAAGAGCTGGCCACTGTCACTTCACCTCACCCCTCACATAATTGAACGCAGACGTTGGTCTTATTTCAAACCAGCATTCAACCGGCATAAAGCACCTGAAAAGGCGCTGCACAATCGACGGCTAGTGCGAACAGAGCAGTGCAGCCGGATGTCCGTGCATTTCAGCGAAAGGCGCCTCGCCTTGAGTGTTTCCTACAGTCACGCGCCTCCTCATCCATTCCTGGAGCTGGACCGGCGTTTCCGGAACACCCATCAGCCACGTTACCACCGCGCTGCAGGGGCGGCTGGCCGGCGACAGCTGCGGAGGTCGTGCGAGGGGCGCGGTCGTGCATGATCCATAGTCAGGGGGCGGGGATGACCGAGTGGTTGCGGCGTTGAGCTCTGGATACCAAGGTCCCGGTTTCAAAACGCGCACCACTCGGGACATTTCCCAATCCTGCGGTCCACCGGCGAAACAGTGTGGACGGCGACATTAGCCGTGATTATGCATAAAGTGCGTCGTGAACCGTCCAATAAATACATCAATAAATACATTTATGGCCAGCTGCCCATACATCGAAATGTCGCCGCAACCCCCTTTCTAAAAACACGATTCAGAGCACTTCAATGGAAACATTGTGATGAGCGGTGGTAAATATCATAATAAAAAGAGCAGACCTGGCGCTTAGCGGGAAAGTTAACCATCGAGGTGCTGTATTGGTTACACCGTGCGGCGCTGCTGAGGGTTAGCCTCTAGCGAAAATGTCACCGGAGATCGCTCTCTTTGAAGGAACCCAACCTAACCTAACTTTCGTCCGCGTGCGGCATTTTGCCACCTTTGCCAGTGAACGGGAGAGCACTGCTTCCAAACCACTGCTTCGGCCCACCCAGAATAAAATGAACGCCAAAATCAGATTCCGGGCTTAAAATAACCTTCCATGTCGTGTCAAGCTGAGCAGGGTATCCGTGGTTAGCCTAGGTTAATGACCTTGGATGATTTTCGAATGGTACAGTGACAATGTCCGGTTATTAATCCAGTCATCAACTAGCCTAAGTCACACAGAATGTGTCGCTTTAGGTCGCAATGTCATGTCGAGACCCGATAATCCGCGATTTGGTAATCCGCGAAATGGTTCGAGATTTTCCTCTTTTGACGTCATAGCACCGTGATTTCACATGGCCCAACAAAAAACTGGCACGAGCTCCGAAAAAAGACGCCCCAGAGCGTACTGAACGTTTCATTGGGTTTCATTCAGCGGCTCTAAAGCTATCCACAAAAACGTTGGAGGATGTACCCTCCTCCTCGACTGCCGAGAGTTCAGCCCACCTGCCCTGCTGAGCTCAACCCTCCCGGGTGGCCGGCCCCACTCGGCTGTTCAGGCGAACTTTCATACCACACACACAGCAGTAGACCCGCTCATGGTTTGCGCTCGCTCGCAACAATGCCCCCGTTATCTGACAGGAACAGCGGTCCATGCCGACTTGACCTGCAGCAGTGGGCCAAATCGAGAAACCGGAACAGAGCTCTCGTTCATCTGGATCACACAAATGAGGAGCAGCAATTTCGTCTGAAGTGGTATGTTCTGACACTTCTCGCGGTTCCCCAATTACAAATTGGGCAAATAGTACGAGTCTATCGAGGATTCTACGGGATAATTATATTAGTTCTCAGTTTTATGGCTTGACCTTGATAAGATAGAACCCACTGACCTGGTTTTAGATGATGACCTGCTCTAATCTGACTTCGCACGATGTCTTGCTCTGACCAGGTTTCACTGCTAATCTTGCTTCGGAATATACCGACCTGCGATTATCCGGCTTGAGTGTTGACCGGCTTCAGCGGACCACCCCGGCCGGCCCGGTCGCAGCCGGTGACCTGCTCTGACCTGGTTCGAGATGATGATCTGCGGACCGCGGCAGCGGCGCGTGTTGCAGGGCCGCTGGTAGGCGGGCCGACTGGCGCCGCACATGAACGGAGCCTTGTCCACCACGGAGCCGTCGGCCATGCGCTGCTGACAGCGCGGCGAGCGGTTCTTGACGCCGCCGTCACACGACTTGGAGCACTGCGGGTCAGGTCAGACCAGGTCAGGTCAGTCAATGGTACCTGATGTCGCCGCCATGCGACTTGGAGCACTGCGGGTCAGGTCAGACCAGGTCAGGCCAGTCACCGGCGCTTGGTGCTGCCTCCACACGACTTGGAGCACTGCGGGTCAGTTCAGACCAGGTCAAGTCAACTACCAGCGTCACAGAACTTGGGGCACTGCAGGTCAGGTCACATCAGATCAAATCAACTCAAGACCAGGTGCTGCCTCCACACGACTTGGAATACTGCGGGTCAGGTCACGTCAGGTCAAGTCAACCACCAGCGTCACAGAACTTGGGGCACTGCAGGTCAGGTCACGTCAGATCAAGCCAACTCAAGGTGGTGAGTTGCTGCGTCTGCGGTGAAGAGCTGTCAGTGGGAACATAGCTACGGCCATAATAGTACCTTAGCATAACCACTACCGCATTGCATTGTCGCGCTACTACACTAACACCATCACCGTCGCAGGGGGCTCAGTGGTTAAGCTCGGCGCCTGGCATGCCAGAGGTGCGGGGTTCGATTCCTCGCGGTGCCAGTCTTTCCTGTCAGGGTGAGAGTCAGGCGACGCCACGTGGCCTCAGCTGCTGAGTGCGTCGTGAAGTCACAACCGCCACCACACGTCGCCACACCTGTCACCCAGCGAGTACAAGAGGCTCACATGGCTATGATTTGCCAGAGTTGCAGGTGAAGGATGGGATATCATAGCGGGAGGAAGAAACAGTGTCTCCAATCTGAACGTAAGAAAATTGAAAACCAACGTAAGAAAATTGAAAACCAATCACATTCAGCCAAAATTATATGAACTCGAGCCGAAACTCAGCATGTCCGCCGAATACTGTGAGGACATTTTGTACCTGAATGGCCTACGCCTTTCTGTATTAACAAGCGTAGGTGCGTCACGGTCCTGTGTATCTCACAGCTTACAACTCATCATGTCAGACTACAACACACACGGTGTGTCACAGTCCTGTGTATCTCACAACTCACAACTCATCATGTCAGACTACAACACACACGGTGTGTCACAGTCCTGTGTATCTCACAACTCATCATCTCACCCTCAGCTCAGACTACAACACACACGGTGTGTCGCAGTCATTTGTATCTCACAACTCACAACTCATCATGTCAGACTACAACACACACGGTGTGTCACAGTCCTGTGTATCTCACAACTCACAACTCATCATGTCAGACTACAACACACACGGTGTGTCACAGTCCTGTGTATCTCACAACTCATCATCTCACCCTCAGCTCAGACTACAACACACACGGTGTGTCGCAGTCATTGTATCTCACAACTCACAACTCATCATGTCAGACTACAACACACACGGTGTGTCACAGTCCTGTGTATCTCACAACTCATCATCTCACCCTCAGCTCAGACTACAACACACACGGTGTGTCGCAGTCATTTGTATCTCACAACTCACAACTCATCATGTCAGACCACAACACACACGGTGTGTCACAGTCCTGTGTATCTCACAGCTCACAACTCAGCATCTCAGACTACAACACACACGGTGTGTCACAGTCATGTGTATCTCACAGCTCACAACTCACCATCAGCTCAGACCACAACACACACGGTGTGTCACAGTCCTGTGTATCTCACAACTCACAACTCATCATGTCAGACTACAACACACACGGTGTGTCACGGTCCTGTGTATCTCACAACTCACAACTCACCATCAGCTCAGACCACAACACACACGGTGTGTCACAGTCCTGTGTATCTCACAACTCACCCTCAGCTCTGACTACAACACACACGGTGTGTCACAGTCCTGTGTATCTCACAACTCACAACTCATCATGTCAGACTACAACACACACGGCGTGTCACAGTCCTGTGTATCTCACAGCTCACAACTCATCATGTCAGACTACAACACACACGGCGTGTCACAGTCCTGTGTATCTCACAACTCACAACTCACAACTCAGCTCCGACTACAACACACACGGTGTGTCGCAGTCCTGTGTATCTCACAGCTCACAACTCACAGCTCCACGCCTGAGACTGCAACGCCCACGACCACTCAGCGCGACATTAGATAACGCACTACAGCCGAGGCGGACGACCGCCCGTCCCCCCGGGCACGTCGGTCAACCCGTGCGGTCACGTGACATGACGTAATCATGTGGCGGCGGTCGGTGGAACCCACCCGACCAGCTGCGGGTCATAGCAGCTGCAGCCAGCAGTCACACAATCCGGCCTCTGAACACGGAGTGCGAATACTCGATGGGAAATGTTGCGATGACAGCCAGTGAAAGTCTTACAACAGATTGCGCAACTTGGAGTGAAGAAGTTCGGGCTTAGACAATAAAGCAACAAAAGAAGTTAGTATGGTTTGAAAAACGGGGTGGTCAGACTAGCTGGGCTGTGTTGAGTAAGATCACTAACTTTCTTCCGTATATTCATGACATTTCACCAGCACTACATCACCAACACCAGGATTACACCAACGTGGCATTACCACCAACACTGCATAACCAGCGCCAGTACTGCCTAGCTAGCGCAACATTACCACACTATACAGCCAACACCAGCCGCATTAAGCACTATACAGCCACCAGCACTACATAAACATCACCAGGACTACACAAGCGTAAAACTACCACCAGGACTACACAAGCGTAAAACTACCACCAGCACTGCATAACCATCGCCAGTACTACATAGCCAGCGTGAAATTGTCACGAGCAATACACAAAATGCGGTTCCATTCGTCATGCCACATTACAACTATCGTACGGTCCTGTAAACGACCTCGTCTATTTCGACTTTATTACACGCTAATAGTTGCCAACAAACCAAACTGGGCTTAGGGGCGCATCAACTGCTACTGGTTATGTAGCAACAAACTAAACTGAGTTAGATGTAAATTGTTGTATTTCAAACGCCGCAGCGATACCGCGATTGGGTATTTCGTGCAAGCCGCGAAGGAATGTCGGTGAAACAGAAACTATTTCGTGCAGGGGGGGATTGCGCAGCTTCTCGGCCGCAGGACCCTGCGCTGTTCACGCGCTATACATCACATCACATCACACAACATCATATATACATCACATCAGCAGGACGGACTATACAACTGGTTGTCGAATGCATATGCAAGACGCGGCTAACCGCACGACCGCCACTTGACAACTCCAATAACTATCCACTTGTAGCACTCCAAAATAGCAATTCCAAGATATCGCTCTGACCGGGCGTCGTATGAGAACCATGATTCACGGTTCAGAAAGGGTAGAAGGATAAGCCTCCAACACGAGATCCCACACCACTACCCTGGCTTTGTACATCACTACCTTTCCATTGCTCAAATAGCAGTTGGCTCTAAGCGCAGTGGTAAGTCCTAGACCATGATGGTATCAATATACATAATCCAGACCCAGTTTCTTTCCGATTTTTTAACGCCTTTTGCGCTTTTGCTTGTTTCATTGCGTGTTTGTTGTTTGCGTGCTTGTGTGGTTATTTGTCTGTTTGCTTGCTTTTGGCGACAGAACTACCAAATTGTGTTTCTTGGAAATTTTCAATCAGAAGAAGCACAAGAGTGTTTTAGATTGATTCACATTAATTATCCTACTGACAGAAATAGCTACCTTAACACGCGCACTGAGGGAGTGGAGAATCCGCCCACTCCCTCCGGCTTCCATAAATAACCCCCAATTTTACTCGTCGATATACGCTATTGTTTTGCGTACCTGCTTGGAGATGTCCGGCGCGTCGTTTACAGCAAAAATATCGAAAATCAGCAGAACCTTTTTGCGAGTTAGAGCCCGTTAAGATCAAAACATTTCGTAGCACTGGACCACAAAAATCGGCGCAGATACACTCCCGTGTATCAGAAGAAGGAAGTCTTGTTGGCAACACTATTCACTTGTTTGATGCATACTTTTATGCTATATTTCTTCACGGTCATATTAGGTCACCAAGGTCAAGTCAGGTCATGTTCATGACAGGTCAACAGAACCAAGCTCGGTCAACTGTAGTGTTGCTATAAATGCAAATGACAGTAATGCGATTGATGTCATTTTGCATGTTACTCCCTACACATCCTGAAAACCATTGTTTGTGTCAGTGTGCAACTAAGCGTTTCCATACTTCTTTAATGTACTTCACTCCTTTCTTTGCGAAGCCGATTGTGCCGAGCCGCCCGACGGAGCCATCCGGCGGGCGGCCCGGTTCCGGTAATTGGCACAGGTAAAGTGACCTGATAAAGTGCTGTTATATAGGTGACCGGAGGTAAAATGCCGGGTCTAGCATCCGTATAACATCATTAGTCATGTCCAAAACATCATTGATGCCAATTTTGGAGCATTTAAGCACAATCACAGCGATCCATGACAATGACAAGCCAAGCTATGCAAAACAAGCAGATTGTGACATGTGACCTCACTTAGCCTTGGCAATTTTGATGTAAGGTTATGGAATTTGCACACAATAGAGTTTACTATCGTACCTATCCACCTTGATAATTTCGTTACTCTAGGTTTAATAGGAACCGAGATCATAAGGGGCAGCAGAATCCGCCCCCTCCACTGCTCGTAATTTTCATAGGTCTTCCAGGGCGCGTGTTAAGCAGGAGGTAGTTTTCCCCAAAGGCACCGAGAGCTACGGAAGTATCATCCTTCTTATTTGGATTATTGGATTACAATCCTTCTTCACAGAATATATAATTTGGCAATACTCCTCTAGGCGCAGACGATCACGGACAGATTGCAACGCCTTTAGAAATGACTGTCGACCACCTGAGGATGCACGAACAGCCGCACCAGCAAGGCACTGCAGCGGGTCGCCCTGCGGATTTTCGATTGGCGGCTCAAGTAATCTGCAAAAAGGAACTTAACTAAATCACGGTCTGACAACAAGCTCCCGGTCCTCTGCAGGCTGTACTGCGAGACACGGCGATGCTGCAGGAGGCCACCGTTTGACAGGTCTTCGGCAGGCTGTACTGTGACACGGCGATATTGCAGAAGGTCACCGTTTGACAGGTCGACGGCAGGCTGTACTGCGACACAGCGATGCTGCTCGAGATCACTGCTTGACCATTGCAGGAGACTGTCGTGTGACAGGTCCGCGGCTGTCGGCGCCCCTCGGCTACGACGCGTGGTGGCGGCAAGACACACCCGTCACACGCCCGTCACACACGCGCCGGACGCCACTCGTCTGCCAGACAGCCTCCGTCGGCAGATCGCAGCGCTGTACGACAAAGTTGGCCAGATCGGGGAGGACCGACGGCCGTGTTCTCGGGACTACTGGTCGCCTCGTGACAGCCGAGACAGGGGGCAAGTTTTCCGGGACGACCACAGTGGCGGGTCACGTGGCAGCGCTGTCGGTCATGGCCGCTGGATAAATCGACATCGCATATCCTGCTTTCCTGCGGGCCAGCCCGGTCAGCTTCCTTCAACTGGCAGTGTAAATCACGATCGTGTTGACGGTCGTGTTACAAGCCTGATGGCCGCAGGGTCTGACCTCAGGTGACTTAATTATTGACTTCCTAGATAGCTAGAGGGAAGACAGCCGATAATGTTACAGAACTGGTGGTCGGCGGTATGACCTCGGGCCACTGACCTGACTCCACTGCTCTAACACCCAGCGAGGTAGACAGTCGATAATGTTACAGAACTGGTGGTTGGCGGTATGACCTCGGGCCACTGACCTTACTTTACTGCTTTAACACCCAGCAAGGTAGACAGTCGAACATGTTGCAGAGCTGGTGGTCGGCGGGTATGACCTCAGGCCACTGACCTGACTCCATTGCCCCGGTACCCAGCGAGGCAGACAGTCGATGATGTTGCAGAGCTGGTGGTCGGCAGGTCTCGGACTGGTGCACGCCTCGTCCTCCACCACCAGGGTGTTGCCCTCGCCACGGGTCAACTCGTGGATGCAGTGCACCTCGCGGTTCTGCATCCCTGTGGACAGCAGAGTTGTGACACGTCACACCGGCACGTGATGTCTCACCATGTCGCATCACATTACACCCTGGCACAGCACGTCATATCATCATATCACACCACGTCACGTCACACCCTGCCACATCACGTCACACCTTGTCACATCACGCCACACCCTGCCACATCACGTCACACCCTGCCACATCAGGTCACGTCACACCTTGTCACATCACGCCACACCCAGCCACATCAGGTCACGTCACACCTTGTCACATCACGCCACACCCAGCAACATCAGGTCACGTCACACCTTGTCACATCACGCCACACCCTTCCACATCAGGTCACGCCACCTCACACCTTGTCACATCACGCCACACCCTGCCACATCAGGTCACGTCACACCTTGTCACATCACACCACACCCTGCCACATCAGGTCACGTCACAAATTGTCACATCACGCCACACCCTGCCACATCAGGTCACGTCACACATTGTCACATCACGCCACACCCTGCCACATCACCTCGCACCCTGCCACATCACGTCACACCCTGTCACATCAGGTCACACCCTGCCACATCACACCTTGTCACATCACGTCACACCCTGCCACGACACGTGGCATCAGGTGACATCATAGCACGTTCCGTCACAAGAACTCGCAGCAGGCAGAGAGAAGGGCAGAAACAAAGGGAAGGGAGAAAGAACAAAGGGTAAGGCGTGGCGAGCCAGCCCTTCAAGAGCTTATGTCTTGGGTGCGCCTCGGCGCCTTGTCAGAACTTTTGATGGCAGAGCGGCAGACCGAGCAGACCGAGAGCGGACCCTGGGACAGTAGCGTTCGGCTACAGATTGGAAACCACTCGCCGCACCGAGCGCCGCGAACACTTAATTAAATAAACACACTGATGTGGTATGGCCAATAGGGGTCAGCGCTGGGACCACAACTGTTCATTATATTTGTAAATAACATTGAAAGTGAGCTAAGCAGTGAGGTATTTAAATTTGCGGATGATTTGAAGGTCTTTAGGGCAATAGCAGGTCACAATCAGCATATCTCGCTGCAGAAAGACTTAGACGAACTTGTGAAGAGGTCCGAAGAATGGGAAATGAAATTTAATTTCGATAAGTGGAAAATCATGTATGTAGGCAGGCAGCATAAGAAGGCGCCATACTGGATGGGTGGTCAAATATTGTAGGTGACTCAACAGGAGAAGTATTTAGGTGTTATTCTAAGCACGAAATTGGGGGCATCAGAACAGATCAAGGAAACCAGGAAGAAGGCACTGAGAATGCTTGGGGCGATGAATAGGAATGTATCATACAGAAGTGAGGAAGTGATCAAAAAGCTTTACTGAGAGAGTACAAAAGAGGGCTACGAAAATGGTGAATGGCATGAGCAACCTGGCACATGAGGAAAGATTGAAGAACTTGAATATGTTTTCACTTAGATATAGAAGAGTGAGAGGAGATCCCATCGAGGTCCTCAAATTTGTCCAGGGTCTGGAGAAAATATATATCAGGGAAATGTTTTAATTTAAAATAAATGATGCAATTAGAGGTTATCAATTCAAAATTAAAGTTAACCACAACAGGACAAGGTTAAGACAGTCATTCTTCACCAACAGGGTAATAAAACACTGGAACCAGCTGCCAGAAACCATTGTCAGTAGCAGCACATTGAACATTTTTTTAAACAGCATAGACAATCATAAGAATAGAGGGCTTGCTTTTCAGTATTAAAGGGAGGGCTGATTGACAGATTTGGTGGGCAACTGGTTCAGTGTACAGAGTGCAACCAAGAAGGGCCCATGTGGCTCATAGTTGCACTAATATTTTATGTGTTTTATGTCTTCATGTCTTTATGATCAGTATTCATTCTAGTAATACGTGAAATATATATATATATAGTTATAGTTATACATGCATGCATATTGAACATTGCTGATAAAAATATATGGACCTTCAATATCTTGTCTGTTTATATCTTGATTTAATTTCTTACACAGGTCAAGCATTGCATTCTTGAATGAACGCAGTACAGTCAGCTGTCACGGTGAGTTTAGTTCTCGTCACATGGGTGAATTTCTCGCTACGCAGGCAGTCTCATGTGTAGCCCCGGAACGGTGCTGACAGCCGGTCCGGTCCACATCTCGCACCAGGTACGCGCGGGACCGTCAGGGACCGTCAGGGACCGTCGGGCCCGTCCTGACCGCCAGAGGGCTGACTGCCGGCTGTCCTGTCCTGACCGCCGGCCGGCAGCCGAGCGCCAGCCGGGTAATGAGACGACTCGGGCCGGGCCGGGCCGGGTAATGAGACGACTCGGGCCGGGCCGGGTAACTCGGGCCGGGCCGGGTAATGAGACGACTCGGGCCGGGCCGGGTAATGAGACGACTCGGGCCGGGCCGGGCCGGGTAATGAGACGACTCGGCGGGCCGGGCCGGGCCGGGTAATGAGACGACTCGGGCCGGGCCGGGCCGGGTAATGAGACGACTCGGGCCGGGCCGGGTAATGAGACGACTCGGGCCGGGCCGGGTAATGAGACGACTCGGGCCGGGCCGGGCCGGGTAATGAGACGACTCGGGCCGGGCCGGGCCGGGTAATGAGACGACTCGGGCCGGGCCGGGCCGGGTAATGAGACGACTCGGGCCGGGCCGGGTAATGAGACGACTCGGGCCGGGCCGGGCCGGGTAATGAGACGACTCGGGCCGGGCCGGGTAATGAGACGACTCGGGCCGGGCTGGGTGCGTGACCGCCAGTCGTCGCGCCGTGCCGCCGCCGACGCCCGCACAGACTATCGCGGCTCACTTGTCGACGATCCGTCTTGCGGTGAGCGACGGCCGTGCCGTGCCGTGCCGTGCCGTGCCGTGCCGTGCCGTGCCGTGCCGTGCCGTGCCGTGCCGTGCCGTGCCGTGCCGTGCCGTGCCGTGCCGTGCCGTGCCGTGCCGTGCGTCCGCCCACCTCGCGCCCGGCCGGCTCACTTCAGGTGGCGGCGCCAAACTTCCGGCGACGGCAGCACAGCGACGACGATGCGGCAGCGAGTGTGGCCGCCGGCACCGACGACAACCGATCACTGGCGACGAGGCAGTCGGCACCTCAGACAAGCGCGCGGTACTTCAGACGTGCCAGTCGGCACCTCAGACGAGCGCGCGGTACTTCAGACGTGCCAGTCGGCACCTCAGACGGGCGCGCGGTACTTCAGACGTGCCAGTCGGCACCTCAGACGAGCGCGCGGTACTTCAGACGTGCCAGTCGGCACCTCAGACGAGCGCGCGGTACTTCAGACGTGCCAGTCGGCACCTCAGACGAGCGCGCGGTACTTCAGACGTGCCAGTCGGCACCTCAGACGAGCGCGCGGTACTTCAGACGTGCCAGTCGGCACCTCAGACGGGCGCGCGGTACTTCAGACGTGCCAGTCGGCACCTCAGACGAGCGCGCGGTACTTCAGACGTGCCAGTCGGCACCTCAGGCGAGCTCGCGGTACTTCAGACGTGCCAGTCGGAACCTCAGACGGGCGCGCGGTACTTCAGACGTGCCAGTCGGCACCTCAGACGAGCGCGCGGTACTTCAGACGTGCCAGTCGGCACCTCAGACGGGCGCGCGGTACTTCAGACGTGCCAGTCGGCACCTCAGACGAGCGCGCGGTACTTCAGACGTGCCAGTCGGCACCTCAGACGAGCGCGCGGTACTTCAGACGTGCCAGTCGGCACCTCAGACGGGCGCGCGGTACTTCAGACGTGCCAGTCGGCACCTCAGACGAGCGCAACGCATTGCGCGCACTGGTCCCACGACGTGCGGTGGTCTCCCAGACAGGTACACTGGTCCCACGACGTGCGGTGGTCTCCCACACTCAGGTACTAACTGCGTCCCACGACGTGCGGTGGTCTCCACACTCAGGGTACATTGGTCCCAGTCGGCACCCAGATGGTCTCCCGCATTGGCGCACTGGTCCCACGACGTGCGGTGGTCTCCCACATAGGTACACTGGTCCCACGACGTGCGGTGGTCTCCCACATAGGTACACTGGTCCCACGACGTGCGGTGGTCTCCCACATAGGTACATTGGTCTCACGACACACGATGGTCTCCCACATAGGTACACTGGTCCCACGACGTGCGGTGGTCTCCCACATAGGTACACTGGTCCCACGACGTGCGGTGGTCTCCCACATAGGTACACACTGGTCCCACGACGTGCGTGGTCTCCCACATAGGTACACTGGTCCCACGACGTGCGGTGGTCTCCCACATAGGCACACTGGTCCCACGACGTGCGGTGGTCTCCCACATAGGTACACTGGTCCCACGACGTGCGGTGGTCTCCCACATAGGTACACTGGTCCCACGACGTGCGGTGGTCTCCCACATAGGTACACTGGTCCCACGACGTGCGGTGGTCTCCCACATAGGTACATTGGTCTCACGATATACGATGGTCTCCCACATAGGTACACTGGTCCCACGACGTGCGGTGGTCTTCCACACAGGTACACTCGATGGCGGCTCCAAGACGCTCGATGGCGACGTTCATATATCGGCCTTGGGCGACTTTTGTTATGCTATTCCACCGCTGCTATCACCTCCACCGCGAATTTTTAAAGCAAAAACACTCAACACCCAGGAGATGACATTATGTTTGTCTTTGCGGTTTTTGCCTCGGACTGCGTGTCTAAAAATCGGCCGCCCCTTTCGAGCATGCTGAATACACGTTGGCTCCACTGCACTTCCTTCCGCTCGCCGGTGACGAGGGGATAAGATTACTCAATGTAGTGGGAACTGCCACCTTCTCTGGAGCATCTGTCAGTGGTTCGTGGCTGGAGCATTCTATGAAGTCAAGACGGCCGTTTCGGTTGCATATGTTAAGAAGTGATGGAAATCCAGGACCACGTTGGTGCAGTGTGGCGATTGGACGTAGTAGAAGCCGAGGCTACTTGTGGGCACGCGTAGAAGCGACTACACGGTAAAATATCACAAATTACGGCTACTGATGCGGAAAAGCGATCGGAGATCGCGCTAGTTAGACCTCGTGACCTGACATACATTGTAGATATATAATGTTTATCAACGTAAAGATGGGTTGAAATTTACCAAACATAACATAGCAAATGAACATTAGAAGCAACAACAGCTTTAGAAACGTCTTCGGCACACAGTGCAGTATACGTTATGCGGTACATACAGCATTGTTGCCCTTCCTCCGAAACAAGTGCATTATAACCGTAATATTTTATCCGGGAAATTTATATGATAGTTGGCATGACGATGGAGCAAATCAGGAAAACAAGTCGATCCGCAACAACTACTATAGTAACAACGATACTAAATACTTGAAATAGTTATCAATGCCATTTTTTGTTAATGCAGCTATGCACGTGTCATTATAATTAATTTGGTACATTATCTCAAAATAGCGTCGGCGAGGATTTCGAGCCTATATCTGAATCCTTCAGAGCTATTTTTGAAATCACAGTTATCACCACGCTTTGAATTTAGCTGATTTTCTGCACTGACAGCGTACAAGAATGCAACTTCGAGAAAGAAAAGTGCGAATAGCCCATTTGAGCCGCATCGTTTCTGAACTTGGGCCATTTTTCGGCTAAAGTTTTGCTTAAGTGATAATTCGATTAACACGGTGCATTTCCACGCCTGCCACGAACATGCCGTACACACTACGGCTGTAGCAGGAGCATGATAAGAATACCTGCAACTATAGCCAGGATAGCCCGTATAGCCAGCAACTATAGCCGGTACTGCAAACGTAACTGAGCAGTAGAATAGAACTGAGTAGAAGCACTTCTATGAGGCTTTGACGAAGGGCTTCTGTGGGGCTTCGTGCGTTCTCGTCATGTTCGGACTGCGGCGCAGCCTGAGCATGACGAGAACAACTGCAACTACAGCAAAAACATACCAGGCTTTGCTACGTTGCTTGCAAGTGCAGCTGGCGGCTGGCACAAGCAGCTGCAGCTGCAGTCAAAATCTCACATCAGCAACTGCAGCTGCAGCCAGACAGGAGCGGGTGCTGTTATAGCCGAATTCAAGGGTGGTAGCTCCGCCCAAGTCTTGTCCACCATGACGGGCGGGATGCACAGTCATATTTGTGCTCAGGAAGCACACAGGGATAGCGTAGTACTCAACGTGTTTACCGCCTGCGATCCGCCACACCACACCTACCACATCTCCAGATATAGCGTGTTTACATCTCGTAATCCATCCCACCGCTCCTGTCACAATTTCAGACACTCATCAGACACTCCGTGGTTATCTCTGTAAATTTTCCCCACCACACCCGTCACAACTCCAGACACACATTGTTTTTGCCTCCTGTAATCCGCCCCTCCACATGTTCGCAGCTCTAGATACACAGCGTGATTGCCTCTTGCAATCCGCCCCACAACCACACCGTCACAACTCCAGATACACATCACACGTACCTCTTGCGCAACTCTTGCGTGCGCAACTTTGGCAACTCGCCCAGCCACGCCGTCACAACTTCAGTCACCTAGGTCGCAAGCCGCTCTGGCCATGCCGCCCAGCTAGCTACCTTTGCCGCAGTCGCGCGAGCACGCCGTGAACTCGGTGACGTTCCACCGGGGCGGGCACGGCACGTCGTTGCAGGTCCTCGTGATGCTGTCGGGTCGCGTGTCCAGCGGGCAGTGGAGCGGGCTCACCTCGCCGCCGTCCGAGACACGCACACAGTTGACGATCGACTCCTGCACTCCCCCTGAGGAGGTACGGCGGGCTGTCTGAGCACACATACCCTGGCACACAGTTGACGATCGACTCCTGCGCTCCCCCTGAGGAGGTACGGCGGGCTGTCTACACCACCACGACATCGAGCACACATCCCCTGGCGCACAGTTGACGATCGACTCCTGCACTCCCCCTGAGGACGTACGGCGGGCTGTCTACACCACCACGACATCGAGCACACATCCCCTGGCGCACAGTTGACGATCGACTCCTGCACTCCCCCTGAGGACGTACGGCGGGCTGTCTACACCACCACGACATCGAGCACACATACCCTGGCGCACAGTTGACGATCGACTCCTGCACTCCCCCTGAGGACGTACGGCGGGCTGTCTACACCACCACGACATCGAGCACACATACCCTGGCACACAGTTGACGATCGACTCCTGTACTCCCCCTGAGGAGGTACGGCGGGCTGTCTACACCACCACGACATCGAGCACGCATCCCCTGGCGCACAGTTGACGATCGACTCCTGCACTCCCCCTGAGGACGTACGGCGGGCTGTCTACACCACCACGACATCGAGCACACATCCCTGGCACACAGTTGACGATCGACTCCTGCACTCCCCCTGAGGAGTACGGCGGGCTGTCTACACCACCACGACATCGAGCACACATCCCCTGGCGCACAGTTGACGATCGACTCCTGCACTCCCCCTGAGGACGTACGGCGGGCTGTCTACACCACCACGACATCGAGCACGCATCCCCTGGCGCACAGTTGACGATCGACTCCTGCACTCCCCTGAGGAGGTACGGCGGGCTGTCTACACCACCACGACATCGAGCACGCATCCCCTGGCGCACAGTTGACGATCGACTCCTGCACTCCCCCTGAGGACGTACGGCGGGCTGTCTACACCACCACGACATCGAGCACACATACCCTGGCGCACAGTTGACGATACACACACACCGTAGCTGCACAGTGACACTCTGTAGTCACAAAAATAACCGAAAGTCACTTGGCCGACATCCTATTATCAGGGGCCGATCCAGAAATTATCATGGGGCATTTGTCTGAAGGAGCGCCATTTCCTCGGTGGGGCACCACTGCAAAAGTAGCAAGAGAGACACCTTCGACCGAAAATTCGCCAGTGTGTGGGATGTGGAGGGGTGGGGTTGGGTTGGGGATAGGGTGGAGAATGGGCTGGAGCACACTGAAGCCTCTTCCTTTCAGGGAGTGCCTATTCTTTTCCGGGGGCGCCGCTGGCTGAAAGTCTGCTGAACAGGGTCGAGGGGGTGAGATTGGAAGGGGTGCAATTCGGCCTCAACAGAGGGGCGCCATTTTCAACGGGGAGGGAACATGCCACTGGAGTGCCACCATGCAGCCACACCTGCTTATGGCGACGCATATGCCCGGAAGTCACACAAAAACACCCAGCAGCCACACAGTGACAACTAGCCGACACGCAGTGACACTCCGCAGTGACTTAGTGACACCGAGCGGACGGAAAGCGGCTGCGAAGTGAACAGTAGATACATTGCCGGAGAACCAGTGACTGCCCACTGACACGAGGACTCTCATCCAGTTGGATGTCCAGTGAGCATGCAGTAATTGCCGAATGGTAGAGACCGACCGTCCCAAACGTCAATAATTATCAGTCGCTGGACAGCGATGCTCCGCAGACCGTCAACCCACCAATAGCCACATCGGGGAGGAGAAGCACTTCGGGCGCACGGAAATTTTCTCCGAACGCAAACGAGCGCAGACTCGGAAAGGCACGGTCAACACTTGAAATCTCGCCGTCAATGGCTCGGAACGGGAACGGATACGATCAAGCGAGGCACTCGGAGTCCACTCACCCAATGCTGATCACTTCACAGCTGGAAAAACAAGCCCAGGCGGGGCTCATTCGACTCCCACCAGCACGGCCCAGCGAGGATCTCTGAGCTCGCCCACTGCTTGGCACGCCACAGTAGGCAAAACAAGCCCACCGGGAGCCAATTCGACTCCATGCAACACGGCCAAGCGAGGCTCTCGAGCCCACCCACTGCTTATCACTCCACAGTAGGCAAAACGAGCCCACCCGGAGCTCATTCCACTCCAAACAGCACGGCCATAATCGGCCGATTGAAGCTTGCTGCACCGGCGGTGAAATGGAATAGCATTTCGAGATTGCATTACATCACTTTAGTTGGCGACTTCCACTACGGCTCAGTGATAGTGATTCAGTGCTCACTCGGAGCCAGAGCGGATAGAGAGCAAACGTTCAGACATCCAGAGCTGGAAGCTATTGCAAACACCGATGACACACATTACTCTGAATCGCAACTGGCATCGGAGTTACGGTGTCATCGCTCGATCGGCGATCGCGGGGGGGGGGGGAGACGCCGGTCTGGCAGCCAGCCGAGTCTCACCGAGGCAGGAGGAGCTGCACGGCGTGAAGCCGATCTTCTTCCAGACGTATCGCGGCGGCGGCGGCGGCGGCGCGTCGCCAGCGCCGGGGCCGATCACCACCAGGCGACCGTCGGCGGGACGGCTGCCCGGAGCCGCGTCCGTGTCCAGCCGCCGGCCGTGCAGCGCGTCCAGCGAGCCGGTCTGGTGGTAGCCGTGGCCGCCTCGCAGCAGCTCTGTGCGCAGCCGGTCGATGCTGTCGCGCGGCGGCGGCGGCGGCCGGTCCGGCCGCCGGCCAGCCGCCGAGAAGGCGGCGCCCGCCCGCCGGCCGCCGTCGTCGCGCGCCGATTCGCGCCAGCCCGTCTCCGGACTGGAGAAGCGGCGGTCGTGGCGCGTCGCGCCGTACAGCGCCAGCTCGCCGCTCGAGCCGGCTCCGTCGTCGCGCCCGGTGTCGTGCGGCGTCAGCTCAGGGCTGGAGAAGCCGTCGTCGGCCAGGTCAGCCGGGCGCAGCGTCAGCTCAGGGCTGGAGAAGCCGTCGTCGGCCAGGTCAGCCGGGCGCAGCGTCAGCTCAGGGCTGGAGAAGCCGTCGTCGGCCAGGTCAACCGGGCGCAGTGTCAGCTCAGTGCTGGAGTAGCCGTCGTCTAAGACGTGGGCGCTGAGCTCGCGGGCGAGGTCGGCGTCGGAGCTGGTGAAGCGGTCGGGCGGGTCGTTGACGTCGTAGAGGTGACGCGCCGTCTTGTCGCTGCTCTCCGAGTGCGGCTGCCTCAGCGGCTGATGGTAGCTGGCGTCGGCCGCCGCCGCACCGCGACCGTCCGGCAGGCTGCCGACCACCGAGACGAGGTCAGGTCAAGGTCAGGTCAACACCAGAACCAGGACAATGTCAGCTGTCCGGCAGGCTGCCGACCACCGAGACGAGGTCAGGTCAAGGTCAGGTCAACACCAGAACCAGGACAATGGCAGCTGTCGACAGACTGCCGACCACCGAGACAAGGTCAGGTCAAGGTCAGGTAAACACCAGAACCAGGACAATATCAGCTGTCCGGCAGGCTGTCGACCATAGAGACGAAATCGGGTCAAGGTGAGGTGAACGCCAGAATCAGGACAATGTTATCTATCCAACAGGCTTCCAACCTCCGGGGCAAGGTCAAGTCAAGGTCAGGTCAGCACCAGTGCGAGAGCAATGCCAGCTGTTCGACATGCAGCCCACCACTGAGACAAAGAGATCAGTCGCGATACCCGGCCGGGTGACCACGAGAGCCAAGACAAGGTCAGTCGCAACAGCTGGCTGACACACACCGGGTCGGCAATAGACAGAGCCCCATCACATATCACTGGGCACCCGGTGACCGTGATGTAACCGACCATAACCAGATGGGCCAAAGTTTCTCGGAGACATCAGAACTGCCAAACTACACTTCAGCAAGAACAACCAGTACAAAAGCCTCTACAAAGTTCCAAGCGAGGCCACGACATCAGGCTGGAACGTAAATGTTTATATTATACTACAACTTATGAGTTAGCACATACTGCTCGGTTAGCAATTCATATTACAGCCACCTTGGATATTTATTGTTTATTGGGCGGTTCGCCAAGCACTTTATGGATATCCACGGTTAATGGCGCCGCCCACACTGTTTCGCCGGTGGGCCGCGAGATTGGGAAATGTCCCGAGCGGCGCTAGTGTCGACCCCGGGACCTTTGGTACCCAGAGCCCATCACCCTATCTACTCTGCCATCCCAGCCCCACCTTGGAGAATAGAAACTAAGCGTACACCGGGGGTAAAGGTGACCTTGGGGTATCTGGTATGGCACAGTTATATTCCTTCACATCACAAATGTACAGTATGCTGCTGAACGGTATTGCCAACACTGACTGGTCAGCCCCGAGAACGTTGACTGACCTGTGCCGCAGACCTATGGAATCTGAACTGACCTCCATCTGGGAACTTAAATGACCATCAGAGATCACAGCCGGCTTGCGAACGGGACATTAACTGTCCGGTGTGACATTAACTGTCCAGTGTGAACTGACCCAGGTTGACTGACCTGTTGGAACCGACCTCCATCTGGGAACTTAATGGAGTGGAATCTGAACTGACCTCCATCTGGGAACTTAAATGACCTATCAGAGATCACAGCCGGTTTGTGAATGGGACATTAACTGTCCGGTGAGAACTGACCCAGGTTGACTGGCCTGCTGGAACTGACCTCCATCTGGGAACTTAATGGAATGGAATCTGAACTGACCTCCATCTGGGAACTTAAATGACCTGTCAGAGATCACAGCCGGTTTGTGAATGGGACATTAACTGTCCGGTGTGACATTAACTGTCCGGTGTGAACTGATCCAGGTTGACTGACCTGTGTCGGGGACACAGCGGCAGAACACACCGCTCGAGCTCGGCCGGTCGGTGCCTGCCGCACTCTCTGTCGGGCAGCGTCACCATCGTCTGGGAGAACTCCAGGTACACCTTGCACTCGACTTTGCGACGACGGAACCCCTCCGAACAGCTTACAGAACACTCGCTCCACGAGTCGGCCACGAACCTGGCGGCGGTCACAGGTGATCAGGTCAGAGTCGGCCTCGGGTCAGGCCCGAGTCAGGTCAGAGTCACGCTCGAGTCAGGCTGAGGTCAGATTTGGGTTGCGTCCGCTCCCAGCGGAGTCCTGAACCGGGCTCAAGTCTGCTCCCAGCAGAACCCTGGAGCAGGTTTATGTCCACTCACAGCGAAGCTCTGAACCAGGCGCAGGTAAGTCCCTAGCGAAGCCCTGAACCAGACGTAGGTTCGTCCCCGTCGGAGTCCTGAACCAGAGGTAGGTTAGTCCCCAATGGAGCCCTGAACCAGGCGTAGGTTCGTCCCTAATGGAGCCCTAAACCAGGCGTAGGTTCGTCCCTAGCACCAGGCGCAGGACCGAGCGGAGCCCTGCACCAGGCGCAGGACCGAGCGGAGCCCTGCACCAGGCGCAGGACCGAGCGGAGCCCTGCACCAGGCGCAGGACCGAGCGGA
The DNA here is from genome assembly GCA_034440575.1 of Imbricaverruca yamaguchii. NCBI lineage: Eukaryota > Metazoa > Arthropoda > Thecostraca > Neoverrucidae > Imbricaverruca > Imbricaverruca yamaguchii. The sequence goes on along the minus strand of JAOTOL010001617.1, from coordinate 442,175 downwards.
GCCCTGCACCAGGCGCAGGACCGAGCGGAGCCCTGCACCAGGCGCAGGACCGAGCGGAGCCCTGCACCAGGCGCAGGACCGAGCGGAGCCCTGCACCAGGCGCAGATTAGTCGCGCGGCCGGCCTGCAGCGCGGCGCGGCGCGGCTTTAGGGCCAGCTCAGCTGGATCGGGTACGTGATACTGGTAGGATATGCATCTTTTAACAGCAGTAGCACGTGACTTCACGTAAAATCCACCACCGGCGGCCATTAATGATTCGGCAATAATAAGACGTGGATTAATTGCTACCTGTAGCGACAGCATCAATGGCGAAACACGAGCCATCATGCAACACCTCCAAGAACTGCGCAGTGGGCGGTAGACATGCGCAAAAAACCCATAAAAAGCACACACCACTCCATCCCACTTAAACTGAGCCCAATGAGCTGTGAAATATGCTTTCAAATATTCTTGTGGAAGAACTGTGGAATGTGTTTGGACTATTTTTGCCTATATTCCATCTGACCATCAGATTCCGGATCAGCTTTAAGTAAGACACGATACCATCTAAACGTGGTGCCAAGCCTACAATGGATGGACACCGGAAGTGTACACGCCATGCACCTCCAGCGTATAAACGCCGTAAGGTCTCGTGTAAATATGTGCATCTCATTGGTCCAATTATTGCCGGCCGGCTCACCTAAGTAAGTCGCGGCCTGTATCGACAGAGCGACGCTGGCGGTGTCGAGAACAGCACGCACCTCACTGGGCCGGGCCGGCTGACGAGACGGACAGCGTATCGACCGTCGCCGGACGAGACGCGATCGATTCGGCCACTTCCCAACTGGCTGCGCGGGTGGCACCCCCCCCCCTACCCCCACCCCCACCCCGTCTGGCGGTGGGTTGTCGGTGGCGCCGCCGCCGTGAATATTAACACCGCCAGTGTGCGGGAGAGGTGAGGTGATGATATGTAGACCACACTGCCGACAGGTGCCCGCTCCCAACAATGGTGGGCAGCGCCCCGCCCCCTCCCCCGCTCTCCGCCCCATGGAAGGCAGCACCCCGCACCCTCTCCCGCTCTCCACCTCATGGAAGGCAGCACCCGCCCCTTCCCCGCTCTCCGCCCCATGGAAGGCAGCACCCCGCCCCCTCCCCGCTCTCCACCCCATGGAAGGCAGCACCCCGCCCCTCTCCCGCTCTCCACCACATGGAGGGCAGCACCCCGCCCCTCCCCGCTCTCCACCCCATGGAAGGCAGCACCCCGCCCCCTCCCCGCTCTCCACCCCATGGAAGGCAGCACCCCGCCCCCTCCCCGCTCTCCGCCCCATGGAAGGCAGCACCCCGCACCCCTCCCCGCTCTCCGTCCCATGGAAGGCAGCGCCCCTCCCCGCTCTCCACTTCATGGAAGGCAGCGCCCCGCCCCTCCCCGCTCTTCGCCCCATAGAAGGCAGCGCCCCGCCCCCTCCCCGCTCTCCACCACATGGAAGGCAGCACCCCGCCCCTCCCCCGCTCTCCGCCCCATAGAAGGCAGCGCCCCTCCCCCGCTCTCCACCCCATGGAAGGCAGCACCCCACCCCCTCCCCGCTCTCCGTCCCATGGAAGGCAGCGCCCCGCCCCTCCCCGCTCTCCGTCCCATGGAAGGCAGCACCCCGCCCCCTCCCCCGCTCTCCGCCCCATGGAAGGCAGCGCCCCGCCCCCTCCCCGCTCTCCACCCCATGGAAGGCAGCACCCCGCCCCCTCCCCGCTCTCCGCCCCATGGAAGGCAGCACCCCACCCCCTCCTCGCTCTCCGTCCCATGGAAGGCAGCGCCCCTCCCCCGCTCTCCACCTCATGGAAGGCAGCACCCCGCCCCTCCCCGCTCTCCACCCCATGGAAGGCAGCACCCCGCACCCTCTCCCGCTCTCCACCCCATGGAAGGCAGCACCCCGCACCCTCTCCCGCTCTCCGCCCAATGGAAGGCAGCGCCGACGAGCCAGGTCTGGACGGACTGGTGGTCTCTCCGTCTCCGTATTCACGGCTGGACAGCTGGCATGCAGCTCAGAAGACCATGTCCGTATAGGGCCGGCGGTGCGAACACGTCGTACGTGGACCAAGCCTTCGTCCTTCCTTCGCGATGGGCCGCAGGTGTTAGCAGGTACAACCTCACCGACTCGCGCCGTCTTCAATCCGTCCATCTAGTACACCTTGGATGGAAGTAGTCCACGAAGTCGGACGATAAATGCTCTGCGGAGTGGGTGACTCTCTTCGAGGAATTGAAATCCCCACAATTGCGTCCACCATTGAACACTGATTAGCCAAAATACTGACAATGAGCATTGAGGAGCACATCTTTCCTGTCAAAGGGATGCGGTATACATGAATCCAAATACCCTCTGGTGCGCTACAATCTAGTGCATGCTTAGAACAAATCACACATCTCCAGCAGCGCTAGTACTTGGTATGACAAGGGACACCACCCCTCCCCAGCAGCAGCAGTAGCTGGTGTGACCGGACAGCGGTGTGCTCAGGGACCGGAACACCACCCCTCCCCAGCAGCAGCAGTAGCTGGTGTGACCGGACAGCGGTGTGCTCAGGGACCGGAACACCACCCCTCCCCAGCAGCAGCAGTAGCTGGTGATGCCAGAAGCTGGTGATGCCAGATATGGGTGCCGACAGCCGAGGGGTCAACCTGCCGTTCCCCCCCCGCATTGCCGCCACTTCCGCCCCCGCCATTGCCGCCGCCACTGTGATTCGCTCTGCCGCTGAATAATTTAGCGGCGACACTTAGTGTCGACTTGTTATGACACAAGCTCGGCCACTGGCGACGGTCGAGCGGGCGGCACGCGACAATGATACAGCCGCCGACGAGACGCCAGCCGCGCGGATTAGAGGTGGCAATTCTGGCGCCGAAGTGACACCACGCCGTGAAGTGGATGTCTGTCGAGTACGACACGCTGACCAGCTAATGCACCTCACAAGCGAAAGCTCCCGTGCGGTGGCTGTTCCATGTGACAGCTGCCCTGTCCGACAGCTCTCACGTAGGCTTGTGCGTCCGGCGATCTCGGCCAGCGGGATGATCTGCGCAGACCACATGCGATGACGCCGGTCCCGCCGGAGACGCTGAGGCTCGGGGGCGGCTCTCCGGCTGGCCCCCTCTGTCGGCTTCCTCGGCCTGCCCGGGCTCGTCCGACTCATCCGCCAGTTCGGACTCGTTCGACTACTCCGCCAGTTCGGACTCGTCCAACTCCTCGGCCAGCTCGGGCTCGTCCGACTCCTCCGCCAGTTCGGACTCGTCCAACTCCTCGGCCTGCCCGGACTCGTCCAACTCCTCGGCCTGCCCGGGCTCGTCCGACTCCTCCGCCAGCCCGGCTCCTCGGCCAGTTCGGACTCGTCCAACTCCTCGGCCTGCCCGGGCTCGTCCAACTCCTCGGCCTGCCCGGACTCGTCCAACTCCTCGGCCTGCCCGGGCTCGTCCGACTCCTCCGCCAGCTCGGGCTCGTCCGACTCTTGTCCGACGACTGGACGGCCAGCAACGGCTCAGCGTGCAGCGGTTCGACTCCCTCGACGCCTGCAACGACTTCCTGTCCCTGCTCCGATGTCGCTGCCTAGCAGCTGCGAGCTCCGCTCTGCCGCAGGATCAGCCACTCCCACGAGGTTCGGTCGCTATGCGTTCGCCTGCGCTGTGCTCTCGGGGAAGCCGAGGATAACGGGACAGGACAGGACAGGACAGGACAGGACAGGACAGGACATGACAGGACAGAACAGGACAGGACCTCGCACGAAACAAAAATCGACCACAGTCATTCTTGCTTCCAGTGCAAAACACGTGGCGTAGCTTTACCACCAGGCGGCATAATTCTCAGCTTACCACTTGTTGAGAAAACACAATCAGCCGCCTGAGTGCAACAAATTGTCGCCAACGCCATCCACTACTCCGCAGAAAAAGCCCAGATATTTGTTCAGATCTTCGCTCCGGCTGTCTGGTCTGACCAGGCACCAGTTGCGCTGGCACCTGAAGGTCAGGAGTTTCAATCTCACCGGGCAGGTTCCCAATTCCAGGAACACGAGATGCCGGTGAATGGCAACGTCGCTGCTGCTCAGTACAGTACTTCCGTCCGACACTGTGATAGCGCCGGGTGTGGGCCGGGTGACAAACGGCGTCGTTGGTACGTCATCACCGACTTGAGTATCATCAGGGGAGTTTGGCGCGGAGTTTGGTGAGGTGAGATGGGCTGGCACGATGAGGTTAGATGCTGCGCAGACGATCGTAGTATGAATTCTTATTTCCATTGGTGTTCGCCGGGTGATGACGTGCTTTGTTTCACCGCTTCGCACCCACCTGACCCGCTAATTGTTGCAACTTGGCGCGTTCGATCTGCAGCGGTGCGAACAATGATTGGCCAGCTCGGCGAACAGTCTGCCGTTCACGGTGAAGCGAAACTGTGCTGCCACGCACAGTCAGGTACATTGCGCCGCGCTCATGACATGAACAATGTGGACGATACGACAAGCTAACCGGCACAGAAAGGAAGGGCGCCGCCTCGTGCGCTTTCAACAATGCGACAAGAAGTCATTACAGGCACACAAAGGTCTTGCAGAATCGCACTGCCAAGCGACTGAACTTACTTGGGGTCGGTGCTGGGCGTCAGATCTTGACTCAACCCAGCCGCGGCTGGCAGCAGCGGCTTCGCACGCGCCAAAGGCAGTTGGTATGGTACCTCTGCAATGTCAACGATCGATTGGTTATTGGGGTTTAAGTACGCATCGACATCGAGATAATGTGTCGTCCATCTCTTCATCGACAGCGAGGTAATGTGGCATCCATCTCTTCAACAACGGCCATTTTCAGCGAAATTCCGTGAAAGACTGGAGGTAAGCAGATTTATATTCGCAGACAGCAGATTAAATCCAAACCAACTTTACAGAAGAATCAGCGTTTTCCAGAAAGAGAAGCGAGGTGTTGTCCAATTGGTTTCGCTGGGTTCGCGTAGGAGCTCCAAACAGTGGTGGCGTTCCGGTTCAGACCCCGACATGCAGCCAGCAAATGTGGACCACTGACGGATGGTGACGACTAGCGGTGTCATATTTCGGAATTTGCAAAATCATTACCGAACCGATATCGATTTGCATATAACCGTGGTGACCGAAATATTACCGATCGGATTATAAGAACAAAATTGTCCGAAAATTACCGATTGTGAAAAACACCACTATTTGGGAATGCAAATAATTAATTACCATACGAGTATTATTTACAGGAAATTGGACAATAATTTGAATCTTTTTGTAAAAAATATATAAAAATACATTTAAAACATTTCATCTGAAAGTTAAGACCTGATCATGTCCAAAGCATGTACCGGGCCGGAACTAGGTATGTGGGTGGTTCGCTCTGCTTTCTAAGTACTCGCTCAGATGTTGCATTTTTCGCCTTCTAGATGAATACATTTTCGTTTCCTCAAACTGAACGGTTACACCTTCAACTTCGAATGGTAATATTAGTAAACGGCAAAATAATACGTTTTTATCACTGCAAGCTGCATGTTATTATTTTGATCTTTCGCTAAACACCGGGCAGCGTGAGGCTTGACTCCTCAACATAGGCGGAGGAACAGGAGGGTCAGGGGGCGGCAGTTAGCCCCCCCCCCCCACTCGCCTCTTGCTCCCGTCCCAACCAGAAAAAAGCGTCCGCGCCACTGCTCAACTCAGAAAAAAGCATAAGCACTCTGTCTTTAATTCAAGAAATACACTTCCTTGCACAATATATGGTCTGCTGGACATTCGTGAGACCGTGACTGACTGGGCTGAAGCAAGCTGCAAAGCGAGCATCGCTAACGAAAGGGACATATTTCCTGAAGACACACAGCCAGCAGGCCTAGAAGGCATCAGCCATCTATAGCCATAACTTGTCTATTCATAACTTTCCTAGCGGTGTTGATCTGGCAACTAATACGAAAACCTTGACTAGCAAACATCTGCTTCGTAGCCAGTGGACTGTTAACCGCAAACGATGCAACGTATTTCTGAAAGACGTGTTCACTTCATGCATGATTTAATGACGCAATGTTGGCTCACAAATACCATCTACTTGGCCAGCAGGTCCTTGTTATCTCGGATGAGCAGCAGGTCATTCACCCTGCTTGACAACAGCCGGGTCCGTCGTTTCTCAACGATCCGACCGGCTTCAGGGAATGTCCGCTCAGCCTTCGCACTGCTTGCCGGGGTCGAGTGGACCTTCCGTGCCAGCGCTGCCAGGTCATTTGGTCTCTGGGTAGTGGGGCACTAGTAAAAACAAAACACACGTGTACCTTGTTCACGGGTAACGTCAATGCTTGGCGCCCCTTGGTATTGGCCGACTGGTTTAACGTCACTGGTATGCACAATTATTTTTTAATTGGTTCTTTACGAGTTACTACTCACAAGCTACTAAGGCAATTTAGAGTCGGGCAAACAAACTATGATGCCACTAAGTCCATGAAATTAAGTCCATCGCAGCATTAGTAGCATTACCGAAATGTGTCCGAAAAATTAATGTTTGTCCGACCGATTACCGAATCGGTATCGGTAATTTTTCGGTATCCGATCGGTTTGGTAACCGATTGACACCACTAGTGACGACAACGGGACCGCGACACGTAACCAGCGTGTGGGCCATCGCACAAGAACTACTTGGGTGGTAAAATGACAGTATTTGCGTTCGCCTGCGCTGTGCTCACGAGGAAGCCGAGGATAACGGGACAGGACAGGACAGAACAGGACAGGACAGGACAGGACAGGATAGGACAGGACAGGGCAGGGCAGGGCAGGGCAGGGCAGGGCAGGGCAGGGCAGGACATGACATGACGGCACATGAGAAGAAAAAACGTATTGAAGGAGAGCAGGTCCATGGAAGAGGCCACGGAATAAAAACACTGACAGAAACGCGATATTTGGAAGTTCACAATTCTGCAAGCTGAACCCAATTTTCAGTCAACTTAGGCGCCATGTGGACAGTTATTATAGGATACCTTGACTGCTTACAACAATAATTGCACACTAGGAATCCTTGTCACAGTGCAATGCAAGGCAATCAAAGAATAGGGAAGTACTTCATCTACAGGTTTTCATGAAATACACAATTTTCAGTGCAACGAAATTACGGTCAAGAACTTACCCCAGATTGCTTACTCTTGTTCGCATTACTACGCATAGCAAAATGTTGGGTCTCAGTGTATCTATGGTAACTAAGTACTTTTGAAAAGTGTTTGCTTACACATCCTGAATTCAGTGAACACAATTATGTTGTTTGCTTGCCTAATTATGCAAACAATTATGTAATAATCATAATTATGCATATGTTGCACCATTTATTGCAATTAGTTGGACATTAACATTCACAATAGGCAACTAAAAGCATATCTCATGAACGTCTGCAACCTTTTACACACATAACGCATGGCACACTGCCAATGAAAAATATCCAGATTTATGAATTCGTAATATATGTCGAGTATGCAGTAGCATTGGTTAGTTGCGGCCGCGGTAGCTGAGTCGGTAGGGAATTGGAGTTGATCGCTAAATCGTGGACTCGATAACCCCACAAATTGCGGGGTTATCGAGTCCACCCGCGACCAACCGGCGCGAAAGGTTGGCGGAGCTATATGGCCCGGCGGTTGATGCGTCGTAAAAGAATCCAGATACAATCATTACCACCACCACTACCAGTAGCCTTGCTTAATTATCGTTCCAACTAGGAATCGCATCTACTTCAGCTCTGGAAGGCACATCAAAGCATCAGGCACCAGGAAAACCAATAGTCATCAAGGCATCAGGAAGGGCAATTGAACATCTATCACACTTCCCCGAACATGTTGCTTCCATCGCAGACATTATTGTGAACGTCTTAAAGGAAATAATATCCTTGGACATTAAGGGACATATCAGGGACATATCGCTAGTGTCTGTTGACCAAAACATAGTATGGCACGGACGATGTTTTCTTAAGTCCTCTGGAAAGGCAAGTGCATGTAGCTGCCCGGTCCACTGGTGCTGGGAAGGCCAGTGTGCGTAACTGGTACTGGGAAGGTCAGTGTGCAGCTGGGACTGGAGATACATGGAGGCAGTGGTCACGTGGCGACCCATCAGTGTCGGGAGGGCAATGAACCATCAAGAAGTGCATAAAACGACACCCGAACATATAGTTACACTTGATGCATCTGCAAAGGGTTTCGTCTGGACATGCTACACCCCCGGCTGGAATTGCATGCGACTTGCGCACGTCAAAACTGCCAGATCAGCAACAGGAGCCGACACACACACACACATACAAACGCACAGACAGGCAGAGAGACAGACACACACACACACCAAACACACACTCACACACTCTCTCTCTCACACATACACACACACTCTCTCTCTCTCTCTCTCTCTCTCTCTCTCTCTCTCTCTCTCTCTCTCTCTCTCTCTCTCTCTCTCTCTCTCTCTCTCTCTCTCTCTCTCTCTCTCTCTCTCTCTCTCTCTCTCTCTCTCTCTCTCCTCTGTCTGGGCGGCCGGACAGAAGGGGCCGCCGCGGCCGCCGGCGTCAGCACGGTAACATATCCGGTGACTTGTTCCGGCGTACCGGCGCGGCTGCGACACGGCTCTGGTGACCGTTCCTCGGGTCACCAGAGCCAGCAGCCGACCCGGGGTCACTGCACGGTGTCATCACTGCTGACTCTGCTGACGCTGCGCACACTGCGGACACCAGCTCCGCTGACCACCCTGACTGTGCCTCGTCACCTCGTCACCTCGTCATCTCTGGCAGCCACCAGCGTCCGGCGATAGCGCCCGACCCACTGATGGTCCCGCCTGCCGCCGCCCGTCCCACTGATGGTCCCGCCGGCCGCCGCCCGACCCACTGATGGTCCCGCCGGCCGCCGCCAGACCCACTGATGGTCCCGCCGGCCGCCGCCCGTCCCACTGACCGTCCTGCCGCCCGACCCACTGATGGTCCCGCCGGCCGCCGCCCGTCCCACCGGTCGTCCCGCCGCCCGTCCCACTGATGGTCCCGCCGGCCGCCGAGAGAGAGAGAGAGAGAGAGAGAGAGAGAGAGAGAGAGAGAGAGAGAGAGAGAGAGATATATATATATATATATATATATATATATATATATATATATATATATATATATATATATATATATATATATATATATATATATATATATATATATATATATATATATATATATATATATATATATATATATATATATATATATATATATATATATATATATATATATATATATATATATATATATATATATATATATATATATATATATATATATATATATATATATATATATATATATATATATATATATATATATATATATATATATATATATATATATATATATATATATATATATATATATATATATATATATATATATATATATATATATATATATATATATATATATATATATATATATATATATATATATATATATATATATATATATATATATATATATATATATAGAGAGAGAGAGAGAGAGAGAGAGAGAGAGAGAGAGAGAGAGAGAGAGAGAGAGAGAGAGAGAGAGAGAGAGAGAGAGAGAGAGAGAGAGCAGATCCTCCCCTTCAGGTTTGGCTTCCCTAACAATAGCTTGGAAGAAAGCTTTAGGTTTCCAATGCTGGAATGTTGCTTAGTTGTGCATATTTTGAGGCCACTCAAAGCCCCAGGCCTCTGTGATATAGGGCTAATCTCGAAGCTGGGAGCGATTTTTGCTTCCCTTTGTTTCACATGGGTGCATAGATAAGCTCTTGTGACAATGTGAACATGCTTTAGGTCAAGGATGCGCTTAGCATTTACTTTATAAATTCGGAGTCGGTGAGCTTTTGAAAGTTGTACGAGGTCGATATTTCTTTTTTTATTTATATTTATTTACATTTATTCCTGTCACTCCTATTGCCATGTAAACATGGACCGTGGTGTTTCGAACAATGCAGCATAACATTGACATTAACATTGGTTACGACGTCGACTATTCCCCAGCAGATTTTGTTACGTTGACCATTCCCCAGCCCATTTTGTTTCGACGTCGACTATTCCTCAGTATATTTTGTTACGACGTCATTCATGGCCATAACTCGCTTCCTGGCCAGCTCAATGGTAGCCATTTACGGGCAGTGACCAAATTGAGTCCGATATATGAATGTCTATCGGTGGTGAAGAAGAATGTATGGGCCTGAACATTGGCTGAGAACGCAGCACACGACTTCTTAACCGCGTAGTGTCATCAGCCAGTAGCCAGCCATAACGCTACACGAACAAATAGTTTCCCAGCCAGGCTAGCCCCAGATAAAATACGATGGTTTGCTGGCATATGTGAAGTTCTGCGGGTAACCGCTAAAGGTCACTTGACCTTTCACATGCGTGCTGACCCGCATAAAATTCGGCTGAAATTGTCAGTGTCTGTCGCCATGTTGGCCTTCTTGGGATGCCGATGACATCCCAGACTGTCATTTGGTAGTGGTCTGACCCGCAAACCAACTGACTCAAAGGCACATTGTAAGAACGCAGCCGGATTATACAGTTCAGTTAATAGCAGCACGTCAATTCCAGAGGTGGTAAAGGAGCATCCAGTGTGGCAGACAGATAATTCCCAGGATCGCAAACAAGCTGCATAAGGTGATAAGCAAGACCGACACATGCACTTGCATCGATACATGAAAAATAAAACATCTCAATTTAGAATAGCAAGCCACCAGACTTTACCGGCATCAACTTCAAGAGCGGCGCCGATGCACACACACGAGGTTGGTAAGAGGTCCAACAATTCGATATATCTGCTTCCGTGCTCCTCCCCATCTCACTCCACCGTAGTTCCTTCATACTCTCCGCCCACAGTTCGAAGCTGTCTTTGTGCTCAAGGAGCATGTGGCGTGCCAGGGAAAACCTGAAAATTAAAGAATTCACAACAAATGCGTCATTTCAGCTGGATTATTCTTCGGCTTAAATGATACGCTTCATGAAAATACTGACGGCACCGGCAAATTCTTACTGCCAACACCTTGTAACCAATGCGCCGTGTTGACTATCAGTCGGCGGGCGAAGACTATACATCACCTGCTGACAGTGTATAGTCCACCGAGCTGGAAATCGAGCTGATACAGCGCCTTGGTCATACAGCGCCAAAAACTTGGTCCGAAAGCAGAGGCTGGCCGTCACTCATGCCCTCGCCGGCCTGACCCGTCCCTGGCTCCTCACTCCATTCTTCCAGCCGGATCCGTGGCTGGCTCCTCCACATCCCAGCCAGATCCTTACGTGGCCTTCTGCCCCCTCCCCCGGCCGGATCCTTCTGTGGCCTTCTGCCCCCTCCCCCAGCCGGATCCTTCTGTGGCCTCCTGCCCCCTCCCCCGGCTACATGACCAACGCAGTCGACGCGCCCCTAAATTCCAATTCCCCCAGCCAGATCCTTCTTTGGCCTCCTGCTTCCGCTCCCCCAGCCAGACCGCTATGTGGCCTCCTGCCCCCGCTCCCCCAGTCAGACCCCTATATGGCCTCCTGCCCCCGCTCCCCCAGCCAGACCCCTATGTGGCCTCCTGCTCCCGCTCCCCCAGCCAGAACCATATGTGGCCTCCTGCCCCCGCTCCCCCAGCCAGAACCATATGTGGCCTCCTGCCCCCGCTCCCCCAGCCAGACCGCTATGTGGCCTCCTGCCCCCGCTCCCCCAGTCAGACCCCTATATGGCCTCCTGCCTCCGCTCCCCCAGCCAGAACCCTATGTGACCTCCTGCCCGCTCCCCCAGCCAGACCCATATGTGGCCTCCTGCCCCCTCCCCCAGCCGGACCCCTGTGTGGCCTCCTGCCCCCGCTCCCCCAGCCGAGTCCTTCTGTGGCCTCCGGGCGCCGCTCCCCCAGCCGAATCCTTCTGTGACCTCCGGCCGCCGCTCGAGTGGGCCTCGTCCAGTGCACTTCACCTCCGGCCAGCGGACCGTGACACGGTGCACCGCTCAGTCGTTGTCACGCTCCATCGAAGCTGCGTGCACACCGCGGAACGGTTGTCGGCTGCGTGGCGTCTTCATGGCTGTGCTCAGTGTGTCGATGGAGAAGCGTTGCAGACGTTACTTCGACTGTGGCGGCCGGAGCGTGGCGGTCAGACCGTGCGAACCGAACGGTGGAGACCTGCTGGCCGACAGCGACAGGAGAGGCAGACGATATGGAAGTCTGAACGATAGAGTGCATGATGCCGGACGCATCTAAAACGGTGCCTGGGTGGTGGCGATGGGGGGGGGGCTGACGAGGAGTCATATGAGGCCGGATCAGAGCTGGCGATCTTATCTGGCATGCCATGTCACAGCTGATAACCTCACCATTTCTTTCGCTTATTTTTGATGACCTCACCTGACATGCTATTAGATTGTGTTGCGGCTGGTGGCTTCGCCTGCACTGATCAATACTGGTGGTGACTTCACCTGTACTGAACAAGGTTGGTGGTGACCTCACCTATGCTGAACGAGGCTGGTGGTGGTCAAAAACAATTGTACTGAACGATGCTGACGACTTCACTTCAACTGTGTTTCACCTGACACGTCTGAACCTGGCACGTCTAGTCTGTGGTGAAACCTCACCTGGACTGCGTTTGACCTGGCTGAGTTGACGGGCCATCAGACTGGGGCACGGCTGGTGACTTCACCTCGACTGTGTTTGACCTGGCTGGTGGACTTACCTGGACTGTGTTTGACCTGGCTGGTGACCTCACCTGGACTGTGTTTGACCTGGCTGGTGACCCCTCACCTGGACTGTGTTTGACCTGGCTGAGTGGGCAGGCCATCAGGCTGGGGCACGGCTGGCGACCGGCCGGCTTCAGGGCAGGCTCGCAGGCGTCGCTCAAGTGTCCGCGAGCGTCGCGGCAGAACACGGCGCGGGTCTGCTCGCCGGCCTCTCCGCACGTCACCGAACACTGTCGGGAGACAAGACGGTGAGACACACTACCGGGAGACAAGACGGTGAGACACACTACCGGGAGACAAGACGGTGAGACACACTACCGGGAGACAAAACGGTGAGATACACTGCCGGGACACGAGACGGTGAGACACACTACCGGGAGACAAGACGGTGAGACACACTTCTGGGAGACAAGACGGTGAGACACACTGCCGGGAGACAAGACGGTGAGACACACTACTGGGAGACAAGACGGTGAGACACACTACTGGTAGACAAGACGGTGAGACACACTACCGGGAGACAAGACGGTGAGACACACTGCCGGGAGACAAGACGGTGAGACACACCGCCAGGAGACAAGACGGTGAGACACACTACCGGGAGACAAGACGGTGAGACACACTACCGGGAGACAAGACGGTGAGACACACTGCCGGGAGACAAGACGGTGAGACACACTACCGGGAGACAAGACGGTGAGATACACTGCCGGGAGACAAGACGGTGAGACACACTGCCGGGAGACAAGACGGTGAGACACACCGCCAGGAGACAAGACGGTGAGACACACTACCGGGAGACAAGACGGTGAGACACACCGCCAGGAGACAAGACGGTGAGACACACCGCCAGGAGACAAGACGGTGAGACACACCGCCAGGAGACAAGACGGTGAGACACACCGCCAGGAGACAAGACGGTGAGACACACTACTGGGAGACAAGACGGTGAGACACACTACCGGGAGACAAGACGGTGAGACACACTACCGGGAGACAAGACGGTGAGACACACTGCCGGGAGACGAGACGGTGAGATACACTGCCGGGACACGAGACGGTGAGATATACCGCCAGGAGACAAGACGGTGAGACACACCGTCAGGAGACAAGACGGTGAGATACACTGCCGGGAGACAAGACGGTGAGACACACTGCCGGGAGACAAGACGGTGAGACACACCGCCAGGAGACAAGACGGTGAGACACACTACCGGGAGACAAGACGGTGAGACACACCGCCAGGAGACAAGACGGTGAGACACACCGCCAGGAGACAAGACGGTGAGACACACCGCCAGGAGACAAGACGGTGAGACACACTACTGGGAGACAAGACGGTGAGACACACTACCGGGAGACAAGACGGTGAGACACACTACCGGGAGACAAGACGGTGAGACACACTGCCGGGAGACAAGACGGTGAGATACACTGCCGGGACACGAGACGGTGAGATATACCGCAAGGAGACAAGACGGTGAGACACACCGCCAGGAGACAAGACGGTGAGACACACTACCGGGAGACAAGACGGTGAGACACAACGCCAGGAGACAAGACGGTGAGACACACCGCCAGGAGACAAGATGGTGAGACACACCGCCAGGAGACAAGACGGTGAGCTACACTGTCGGGAGACAAGACGGTGAGACACACTGCCGGGAGACAAGACGGTGAGACACACCGCCAGGAGACAAGACGGTGAGACACACTACCGGAAGACAAGACGGTGAGATACACTGCCGGGACACGAGACGGTGAGATATACCGCCAGGAGACAAGACGGTGAGACACACCGCCAGGAGACAAGACGGTGAGACACACTGCCGGGACACGAGACGGTGAGACACAATGCCGGGACACGAGACGGTGAGATACACTGCCGGGACACGAGACGGTGAGACACACCGCCAGGAGACAAGTCGGTGAGACACACCGCCAGGAGACAAGACGGTGAGACACACTGCCGGGAGACAAGACGGTGAGACACACTGCCGGGAGACAAGACGGTGAGACACACTGCCGGGAGACAAGACGGTGAGATACACTGCCGGGACACGAGACGGTGAGACACACCGCCAGGAGACAAGACGGTGAGACACACTGCCGGGAGACAAGACGGTGAGACACACTGCCAGGAGACAAGACGGTGAGACACACCGCCAGGAGACAATACGGTGAGACACACTGCCGGAAGAGGAGACGGTGAGAAGCTCACCACTTGCGGGGGGTTCACACGTGAGTGAACGCTACCTGAGCACGGGCTCGTCAGCGCACTCACATGTGTGACCTTCCTTTATGCAAGGGGTTGGGCGGCCTGTGGCAGAACACCGGGGCGTAGATGTCGGCTGAGTGTTACACGCAGTGCCAGCGAATTTATGCAGAGGATGAGAAAGGCTGGAAGGATCCATCCAAGGAGTATCCATCACAGTAACAGCGTTATCGCGGACGGTTTGATTCTCCAACGGACCGGACGGGGAAGCTGACGATGCAATAGACCAGGCGAGAGACGGTTCTGCCCCTCCCCCCAACCAACACGATCGCCGGCGTCATCGGATCAATCGATTCGTAAAATTTGATAAGTTTTCAATCTGTTTTCATTAGATATTTTTAGGGGCATCGCAAGCGAGGATAACTTGAGTTGGATGACTTCCATTTCCGTGCAATGGGGACTTCTTTGCCTTGCAAGAAGAAAAACATACAAATGAGCCTAGTGGAAAGACACCCACAATTAAAATAGCAAGAATATACGCATACAACGGTAGGAATACCAAAACTGTTTTCGACTCGGTAAAGTTTACGGAGCCAATGGCAATATCATGTATGTAAAGAGCAGGAAGGCACCACACAGAGTCCGTGTCACGGCTGCCACAACTCGAAATGGTCGCCACTGTCCGACAAGTCGGAATGGGCGCCAATGACCGACAAGTCGGAATGACCGCCGCTGGCCGACAAGTCGGAATGGTCGCCGCTGGCCGACGACTCTACCCTCGGCTGTCGTCCAATTTATTGCAGGTGATTCTGCGTCATTTCACTGGGCAATTTTGAACCCAATTTATGCCCATGCTTGCGCATCGAGTCGCGGCAATATTCGCAGCGTTGGTCGGCCAGGCTGTCCGCCAAGTCCGCCTGTCTGTCTGCGCATCGGCCAATAGCAAAAGCGCGCTGGTCTGCCGGGCCTGATCGTCCGTGGCAGCGTACTGGTTGACCCCAAATAAGAGGAATGCCGAGCTACTGATCGTTGCACGGACTGACGACATCTTCTGGACAGGGGAGATGACAGCGACTTATTGCTGCAACGGCGGCTGACATCTGGGTCAGGAGGATGATTGTTGTTCAGACTACTGACATCGTCCGAGCCAGTATAATCAGCGTAAGTGGTGTACGAACTGTGAAGCCAGATTTCTCTGGAACCCGTACTTTACAAGACATCCTTCAAACGTCGGAGTTCCTTGCTTGTGCAAATTATCAGGATGCTGTTGTTGTTTATTGGGTGTTTTACGACGCACTTTATGCACGATCACGGCTAATGTCGCCGCCCACACTGTTTTGCCGGTGGGCCGTGGGATTGGGAAATGTCTTGAGCGGTGCGAGTGTTGAACCCGGAATCTTTGGTACCCAGAGCTGAAGACCTTAACCACTCGGTCATCCCCGCACCATTAGGCTGCTGTTACCGAATTCATTGCTCATCGCTAGCATTTCGAAAAATAGCGAAACGCAGATCCACAACAGGATGATCAAGTGTTCTAAAAACCTCCCGCATCATCACCAGGCATACTGGACTGGTCATGACTTGGCTTTGTCGGAAGCCAACAACCAAGACGAACCCAGGCACGACACAAGACAGGTGTGGGCATGGTCTACCGCGGCAAATGGTTGTAGATGCAGGGACTTCTGTTGCTGTTTTGGTCCGCACGAGACCATGCACCTAATCTTATTGGCATTCTGGTCCGCATGAGACCATGCACCCACTCCTGTTGCCGTTCTGGTCCGCATGAGACCATGCACCCACTCCTGTTGCCGTTCTGGTACGCATGAGACCATGCACCCACTCCTGTTGCCGTTCTGGTACGCAAGAATCCATGCGCCTGCCCAACGGTATGAGGCAGCATTCAAATTCCGCACGCGTCTCTGAAAGCAATGCATAGGTGCCTGCCGGCGCAGCACAATGCAGTGCCATTAATATACGGGTGTCACGTCGGGTCGCATGAGAGACGTCGGCTATACATACAGTCGGAGACCGAGCTGCCACGGACAAAGTCGGCACCACTACTGATACACCCACGACCATCGCCAGCAAAACTGACACCACTGCTGATACACCCACGACCATCGCCAGCAAAACTGGCACCACTACTGACACCGTCACAGGCAAAACTGGCACCACTACTGATACACCCACGGCGTTTAACGTTGTTGCCGGTGCGACAGACGAACCCGTGTGCACCGCCAAACTCACGTAGGAGACAATGCGCCCATTTGTCGAAAGCAGAAAGACATTGAAGCATTTTCACGGAGACCTTCGTCATTTTGTTTATTTTACAAGTCATGGAAAATCGTATAATATTTTTATATTTACAGAAACGTTCATGTCGATAGAAGGTACAGCATACACAATGAACAAACTTCGTGGTTCATGTACGATGCTATTCAGAGTATTCTCGCAAGATAACATAATTTGAGCGATAACAGGATGGTCTTAGATTACTAGGGTTCCAACTGCAAGCGGTCGACGGAGCGAAAGAAGGAAAACATAGCTTTCTTTGTTTGTAACCGAGGAATAGTGCCAAGATTTGTATTTGCATAAGTAGCTGGTGAAGTGGATATTTGCGACTTCCTTAAAGCACCGAAATTGAAGGGAAACACGACGAAATTCTTCCGGAGAAATGAAGGCACTAAGTATTCTTGCAGAGTCTCTAGGCTCATGATTCATTTTGTTCATTCGTTACAAATCATTGAACGACGTAGATTGATAAACATTGTCATCGCGATTCGGTTAAGATAATTGCGAGGTAATCGGAGAGCATAATTTCAAAATCTCATGAGAGGGTGGAGGCGGCGAGGGAATTAAACCACTTCTCTCGCAGACAAATCAGGCGTGAAAATCTGATAGGAATGCTGAATATTGGCATAAAGAATACCTGGATCGTGGTTCGCGCTATGGCCTCAAGAATGTGCCAGAAGTACCCAGCGCAATGAATCGAAGACAGCGCAATGAATCGAAGACACCGTTCCAGATACACCCCTTCGAAACATACAAAACCGGCGAGAGTGGGCAGTGTAGCAAGTGCAAGACGTTATCACGGCGGGAAGTAGTGTTCACTCACTAACAATAGTAAACAAACCTCATGTTTCAAACTGGGGACTTTCAAGCATGAGATTTGTTTACTGTTAACGGAAAGCTGTTGAATGCTGAATCTCCTACCACGACCACGATGATGACTGTTGAGTACAATGGGACATAGTTTGGTCGAATATATGGAGCTGAGCACTTCTCAGCAGTTATTAGTCAGGACACGTGAAAGATGAGAGTTTTCAATGTTTTCAGACAGGTAACACTGGATACAAAGACAGGTGGCATTGCTTACAGGTGTCAGCAATGAAAAGACATACACCAAAACAAATAGCTCCATCTATCAGTGCATTCTGCAAGAATGCAATCGGCACTTTGTGTTGCGATTCATGTTAGTTGTGCTCTAGCGTCTGGGTGACTTCGCTATGGCACACGAGTGCCGCGAGCTAGAATCGATGGCGATTCATGTTCATCAGGGGTGTAAATCTCTAACATGATTGATTGACACAATTCCAGAGCTATTCGCATGGCCGGCGTGGCAGACGGCCCAAACTATCCACACTAAGGCCATTCGTCACCTTAATAGGCTCTCAAGGTGATGCAGGTGCGTCTTTATATGTCGCACGCACGTGATGTCACGTGATAGCTACATTTTTTCAAGTGATATCACTTGAAAAAAGTGGTTAGCAGTCATTGCACGCAATCTTCCAGGTTCAGCACTCCAAACTGCGACATGCTGGCGAAAAACGACACATGTGTGATTGCTATTTACAACTGAACTCAAATACCTTCCTTAATTACACCTTTCGCCGGTCGATGCTCAGCCCATCCTGGAAGCATAAGTCATATAACATCGACCACTTGAACCCACCCATGTGAAGACCAAGCGGGTGGGAATGTTAGAAAGGTTGGGGAGAAAACACTACAAGCCGATAAAGATCATGGGTTAATGAGTACGTTTTCCAAAGAAGTGTGATTTGGCTAGACCTTTATGATCTGACCTAGTTCTCAAGCACCCGTGCGTCTACTGTATCGACAGTTTCACTGTAAAAGTTAATACTATACCATGCGTCTTCAGCCTGGCAAGAATGACAAAACGGTTCAACATATAGAAGGACAAAGACTTACTAACTGTTTTGAGAGCTAGGTACAAGTTGATATGGCATGGTTTGTTCTGTGTGGTAAGGCGTCATTACACATACTGATGCATTTCATTCCAGAGAACATAGGCATAGGAATAAAGGAATATAGACGCCGCTAATGGTGCAATATTACAAATTTCCTCCCTGTTCCTGTTTTATTCAGTGGCGGATTGCTATCGGAACGCCAAACCACCACACAAATATTGAACACACATGGAGTACAAACACAAAGACAATGAACGCCTGGATCTGCAGCGGATTTCACAACACAACGCCGCCACGAATGTTCCGCGGGACGTTATGTCGCTCTGTCATCTTCAGGGTGTTTTCAGACGGCTATTTCCATATCAAAGCATCGCAAATTCCCTCTGACACCGTGCAGAATTCGATTAGCCTGTCACAAATGGAGTGGGCGCGCGCAGTAATCGCGCGGCGAGACAGGCTCGCCGCCGGACGCTCTCTCGCCGAACGTCGGCATCGATCCTCCACACGCGTGGGTACGCAGGCGGCCGACGGGCGGTGAGAGGGCGGCGTCGGACTGACGCCGGCTGAGCCGTCAGCTGAGCAGGTCGCCGGGCGGCCGCCGACTCCCAATCGCCCGCTCATCATCGATTCCGGGGTGAGCGACAGGGCGGTGCACTGTCCGGCCTGCGCGCCGGCCGCCGCACTTGGTCCGGTCACGGCCGCGTCAGGTGAGGTCATGGTGAGGTCACGGCCGCGTCAGGTGAGGTGAGGGTGAGGTCACGGCCGCGTCAGGTGAGGTCAGCAGGTGAGGGAGGTCACGGCCGCGTCAGGTGAGGTAGGTCACGGCCGCGTCAGGTGAGGTGAGGGTGAGGTCACGGCCGCGTCAGGTGAGGTGTGAGGTCACGGCCGCGCCAGGTGAGGTGAGGGTGAGGTCACGGCCGCGTCAGGTGAGGTGAGGTGAGGTCACGGCCGCGTCAGGTAGGTGGTGTAGGTGAGGTCACGGCCGCGTCAGGTGAGGTGAGGGTGAGGTCACGGCCGCGTCAGGTGAGGTGAGGTGAGGTCCGGCCGCGTAGGTGAGGTCACGCCGTCAGGTGAGGTGAGGGTGAGGTCACGGCCGCGCCAGGTGAGGTGAGGTAGGTCACGGCCTCGCTGGGTGAGGTCACGGCCGCGTCAGGTGAGGTGAGGTGAGGTCACGGCCGCTCAGGTGAGGTGAGGTGAGGTCACGGCTGCGTCAGGTGAGGTGAGGGTAGGTCACGGCCTCAGGTAGGTTGGTGAGGTCACGGCCCGCCGTGAGGTGAGGTAGGTCACGGCCGCGTAGTAGTAGGTAGGTACGGCCAGTGAGTATAGGTACGGCCAGTTGGTAGTGCGTCAGGTGAGGTGAGGGTGAGGTCACGCGCTCAGGTGAGGTGAGGGTGAGGTCACGGCTGCATCAGGTGAGGTGAGGGTGAGGTCACGGCCGCGTCAGGTGAGGTGAGGGTGAGGTCACGGCCGCGTCAGGTGAGGTGAGGGTGAGGTCACGGCCGCGTCAGGTGAGGTCATGGTGAGGTCACGGCCGCGTCAGGTGAGGTGAGGGTGAGGTCACGGCCGCGTCAGGTGAGGTCATGGTGAGGTCACGGCCGCGTCAGGTGAGGCGGCGCGGCGCCAGTTGTGACGGTCCGCGACCCCGACAGATGTCCGGTCTGCAAGCGTGTCTCGACCAGGCTGATCGAGACACCGCCGCTTGTTGCGTCAGACGGGGAGGCAGCACAACGTCCGACGGTGACCGGAGAAGCTGCTGCTCGTCCAGTCAAACGCCACCGATGGAACCACACAATGACCGAGGCTACACTACATGCGTGGGTATAATGATTCGCACACTGGCCATCTTCTATGTCGATGCCACTAGACGGCGTGCTTGTTCACGCCCCGATAGCGGCACTTGGCTGCACCATTCCGTCACCAGATCACATGCCTGTGAGACTTACAGCACGATTTGTAGCATAGCACTTATGGAATCTATTGGTAGGACCTGTAACAAGAAAACGTTCCAGATACCCAGCTTCCGCAGGATTAAACGCTGGATTAACGTCGCAGAATCAACTTGTCTGGCTTCGCTGACGAATCAGATACGATCGGGAAACTTTGTTCAAATGCAAGGCAATTTTACGAAGCAAATCGAAGATGTTCAGGCTATTAAAAATATCGCATCCAATCCACCCTTGATTCACTGCGTTCTTGCAAAGACAGATCCTGGTGTTTGTGTCTACACATCTCTTATTTGTGATGCTTGTTCTTGGAGTTCCAGGGCCTAAAAAAGCGTCGATCGGTAAGACTAAAATACTTCCCATCCGGAAAGCAATCCTGCTCGACAGTTAACATGCGTCCTTGGCTAGGCCAGTCGCAGGGTGACAGTCACCCTATCATGTCCCGGTTACTTTAGGAAGTTGAAGTCGTGACAGTAGTTCTGAAATATTCGACGGAAAAGAGGCCCCATGTCAATGGAGAGCTTGCTCGATGATAGGCTAAATACTACCGTAATCGATGCATATACCGGAACTTTTCAAGACTTACCATCCATGAATCCTCATCTATAACGGACGAGTTTGGATTGTACTAAAGTAGCAGGTCGCGGAAGCAACATCTGAGGCCATTGTCATCGGCAGCCGTGGCCTGATACAAAGCGAGACCTTCCAGTGAACGCTCGAATCCCTCTGCATCTGCCTGAGGCGGGACTGGGACCGCCTCCAGGGTGCGTCCTGAGTGGAGCGTCACTGGTGTAACTGGTGTCACTGGCGTCACTGGTGTCACTGGTGTCACTGGCGTCACTGGCGTCACTGGCGTCATTGGCGTCGCTGGCGTCCGGGAGGCGTCACCGGCTCGGTCGGCTTCTGTCACGGGAGATCGCTGACTGAGCAGCGAGGCCATCCGGCGAGTAAGCCATCATTACCTCCGCCGCGGGCGACACGCTGCGGAAACCGGCGCCGGCGGCGACCCATGGGCACCAGCGGCGACCCATGGCCACCAGCGGCGACCCATGGCCACCAGCGGCCACCCATGGCCACCAGCGGCAGGCACTGGGACTGTCTGTCCGCCGTACACGTGTCGGGTGCGTGATGGTGTGACTGGACATGAATTTGTGAGGGTTGGCGATGTATTGATGATGGATGGACGATGTTTGGTGACATATGTGTATGCCTGTGTATGTGTGCATGCATATATATATGCCACTGCACGTGGAGGGCATGTATTGTAAAATAAATAAATAAATAAATAAATAAAATAAATATATGGGTCTGTTCCAGCTGTTTTCCGCCTCACAACCATTGTTATGCGTCATGGGTGCCGCCCTTCTAATTTCCCGAACGGTCATTTAATCAGTGTTTAACTGACATGAAAAGGTGGGAAAAGGAAACAGACAAAAAGTTGGAATCGGAATAAATCACTTTTATTATTTTTTAAAAAACTTACAAATTCACCTAGCTCAAGGCATCTAGTGCTTTCAGGCTAGGTTAGGCGTTGTTTACGTTAGGCTGTCGGTTGTCTAAAATTCCTCACGCATCATTCGTGATACAACCAGGAAACCGTTCAATCCATGTGATATTCAGAGCCTTTCCGGCTCTGAGCTTTGAGCTCAGAGCACTTGAGCCCTTCCGGGGAACGCCACCTTCCATGGGCAGGGGTGGGGGCGCAAGTTTCCGGTGTCCCCACGCGAACGGCATGTGATAGCCAAATGTCTCAAGTGTGATATCCAGAACATCATGCAACATAGACCAACACTTTTCAGAGGAAACAATTACTCTACTTATCTTGAGTATCGTAGTCATGATGTTCCCACTCGAGAAATACAAATTGGCGGGGTGAGGATTTGATGGAGGGCCAACTGCCAATTGCAAACAAGAAAAATAAAAATTGCTTCAATCCAGATGAAATTTGTCCCTTCGAATTTCCGTTGGCTGTGTAACCATTCCTTCTGACTTTGGTGAATCGTGCGGTTGATTTATTCGTACGCACTGAATACTGGTGTTGCTATGAAATGGCTACCACTGCACACTCCTGTGCTCTTCTAACTTATTATCTTCTAATTTACCATCTTCGCATATTTCGTCGTGAAAACAATCAGGATGCGCTCAACCTAGTGCTTTATTTTTGTGGTTTCCTTTTGGAATACAATTCCGACCATCTGTTTGCAGACCTGGTGCAGCATAAATACGTTTAATTTCCTCAGATTTGCTACGATGCGAAGCAGAATCTATCACAACCCTGGAAATAATCATAGACATCGAAAGTAAAATTGCTTTGTTTTTAGACTGTCGTGCACTACTTGTGCAATCCGTAAAAGTTTTCGTTTGTGACGCCAAATGTTCAAACGCATGGCATCTATCAGTGTACATGCACTTAAATATTCGTGGACAATTTTCAACATGTATCAATTAACTTTTCGGTAACCAGTTTTTCCCCTCCTCAGAATGAAACTTCCACTACTCGTGGACTGCGGTGGCTTTGCACTTTGCATTACTTTACCGGCCGGATCCGATCCGCATAGTTCCACTTCACCACCATCTTACCTGGCGAATCCTGTCCGAATAGTTCCACTTCACCACTGTCAAATCACGTCAGATCACGTCGGAATAATTTCACTTTACCAATAGCATAACCCATCCCGTCTCGGGGGTGTCTTCAACCGCCCCATCAGGTTTTTCGCGGATAGCGGACGAACAGCGCACGGCAGCGCGCCCAAATTTGGCATCCCACATTCATTTGACATGCTGATTCAAAATTTTTAGGTCATGTCTTCTAGGGTCAACGAGTTAGTTAAGGTCAAGTTAGGTCACCCCCAAAAACGTTCAACCAGTCGCCACACTTTAACGGATCGAAATATGTCAATGAAACTTTCACCGTTTGCTTATTTTTAAGGATGCAACAAAACGTACGAGAGGAATTTTTTTATAACGTTTTTATCTACATACAAATTTTGTGTATTTGCCAAATTGCAGTTCAAATAGAGGATTCTGGCTAAAGTAAGCATTTTTATTAAAGGGCAAGTTGACTCCCAACAACGTTTGTTTGGTCTGCTCCACCCATTATAATAGGAAAATTAAGGACAATTTGAGAACTCAAAATTTTGAAATAAAAAAAGGTTAAATTTTTTTTGTGGGGGCAAAAAAGTGTAGCAATGGTCGATTTCGCTGTCCTTTTCTCATTCCAAATTAACTTTGTTTTTTTTTCATTTAGCCCAAAAATGAACTCCCCAGAATCAAGAACATAATGTAATTCGTGATAAGTCGTGAAAATCTAGCCCCCCTTGGTAACGTCACTTTTGGGGAAAATTGTTTTGGAGAGCTCGGACCCTACTTGTCGAGCGCATTCCGATGATACCTCTTTCGTTTTCGTGCGATGCTTAGTTTGAATTTTAGAGGGGGGTCTTCAACCGCCCCCCCGAGACGGGGTGTGAGGATTTGATCGGAAAGACGGCGCGGATTAATGCCATTGTAACCACCATTGTACCTGCTGGCTCTGGTCCGCATAGTCTCACTTCACCACTACGTGCTGCTCAGCCAGAACAGCGCAAAATCGAGGTAACGGGGCCATATCTCTGGCACAGGCTTGGTCAAAACCAACTAGTTTACCTTAAGCTTAAGGTTTTGAATTCATCGATGACATTAAGAGCAATAATGAGCATGCATCATCATAAACCTTATCACATTCGTTTGAATAAATGCTCATGATTTCCAAATTAAAAGCAAATAATACAAAACTTTGTGCTGTATACAAGAAAAGTATATATTAAGGTAGTAATTAGATATGAGAAATGCACATTTATGAAGGATGTGCAGCAAATATTCTGCAGCTATTCCAATTTTGTACATACCATCACCTTACAGTTTATGTGTCTTTATGTCTTTATGTGCCCCAAAAACCAACACCTTCCCTTACACCAACACCAATCGTAGGCCTTCTAGGCGTACGAGAACCGCAATCAGCTTCGATACTTCCCTATAATAATAGATGGTCGGCATTATCATTTTGGTAACCAAAGCTTGGACTTCTATTCCAATACAAACTCGTCGCTGGATAGAAGTACTCGTCGCCGGATAGAAGTACATTATAAGAAGACATCAATGGAAAATAATCATATATATTGACGATGCATTCAAGATGTCGAGCACACGTGTCTCAGGCTGAGATACTCGATCTGAGATAAGGGCAGACATATGGAGCTGACACCATCGACCTCGACACTGCTTACAACGCTCTGGATCATAAATCAACTGTCACCCGGCCACGGACCCACTCAGATACCCGGCCATGGACCCACTCAGCCACACGGACCCACTCAGCTACTACGGACCCACTCAGTTATCCGGCCACGGACCCACTCAGCCACCACAGACCCACTCAGCCACCACAGACCCACTCAGCCACCACGGACCCACTCAGCCACCACGGACCCACTCAGCCACCACGGACCCACTCAGCCACCACGGACCCACTCAGCCACCACGGACCCACTCAGCCACCACGGACCCACTCAGCCACCACGGACCCACTCAGTTATCCGGCAACGGACCCACTCAGTCACCACGGACCCACTCAGCCACCACAGACCCACTCAGCCACCACGGACCCACTCAGCCACCACGGACCCACTCAGCCACCACGGACCCACCACCATGGACCCACCAGCCCACGGACCCACTCAGTTTCCGCCACGGACCCACTCAGCCACCACGGACCCACTCAGCCACCACGGACCCACTCAGTCACCACGGACCCACTCAGCCACCACGGACCCACTCAGTCACCACGGACCCACTCAGCCACCACGGACCCACTCAGCCACCACGGACCCACATCAGTCACCACGGACCACCATCAGTTATCCACCAACGGACCCACTCAGCCACCACGGACCCACTCAGTCACCACGGACCCACTCAGCCACCACGGACCCACTCAGCCACCACGGACCCACTCAGCCACCACGGACCACAGCACCAGGACCCACTCAGCCACCACGGACCCACTCAGTTACCACGGACCCACTCAGCCACCACGGACCCACTCAGTCACCACGGACCCACTCAGTCACCACGGACCCACTCAGCCACCATGGACCCACTCAGTCACCACGGACCCACTCAGTCACCACGGACCCACTCAGTCATGCCACGGACCCACTCAGTTATCCGGCAACGGACCCACTCAGCCACCACGGACCCACTCAGTCACCACGGACCCACTCAGCCACCACGGACCCACTCAGCCACCACGGACCCACTCAGCCACCACGGACCCACTCAGTCACCACGGACCCACTCAGCCACCACGGACCCACTCAGCCACCACGGACCCACTCAGCCACCACGGACCCACTCAGCCACCACGGACCCACTCAGCCACCACGGACCCACTCAGCCACCACGGACCCACTCAGCCACCACGGACCCACTCAGCCGATCAGATTGGGTCATTTTTCCAATTACTCATGTCGTTTGTCGTCGCCGGCGAATGAGATCTGCCACACAAAATAACGGCTCAAATAAATGCGCGTCGGAAAAGTCGCCACGGTCGGGGATTTCTCGGAATGGAGACACTGCCGATGAGAATTTATGGTGAAATGACACCAATTCGGCGCTTACGACGGGAGCAGGGCAATAACTGGCGCCGGGACGCGCATGAGGTGAGCGATCCATCTGCACTGTCGTCAACGAAAGCTCCCTGAGCCGCTGAATGCGACACAGGGCAGCCGCGCCGGCGTGTTTCCCCGACACCAGTCAGGTGATGGTCTACGCGCACATCACCGTCCAACAGTCGCGCACGGGGATTTCCCTGACGATGATCGACAAACGATTTTCGTTCCTTGAGTAACAAGGGTGAATAGTGAGTGACACGCCACTGGCAATGCGCACAAACCAGGCTTCACTCCTTGGATAACACGGGTGAAGAGTGGTGCTTCCCCAACACTGCAACTGTTTTACTTCTCGGACATCATGCAGAGCGGTAGCTAGCTAGCACGAATAGTGATGCATATTCTCATGTCAGATATCACCATGGTTGGCGCATCATTGACCTCAAAGTATTCATTGTGGCACCGGCGATACAACCAAGTTATCGCACATAACTCACGGAGAGTAGCTTTTTTCTGAAATCGCTCGTCTGTTTATGGAGGTGTCACTAATTGGCATATGCAGCATTCCTGTTGTACACAAGCAACGGCGTTCTCTGAAATCAGGCAATTTCATCCAACGTATTGGATAGGACCAGGAAGACAAACATTTAATATTCGGTGAACGAAAATATTAACTGAAAAGGATGCGATGAACGTGATATTCATGGTAATTCAGAGCACATGACACGTGGTCGTCAATAATCGACAATAGTTCCGAATCTGATGCATTGCTGAGTATGTAAGAACAAAATAATACCCACGAAATAAGGGAAAGGTGTATAGCCCCTAGAAAGCGTAAAGATTCCTCAATATATTGAGTATGATTATACTGAAGAGGAGGTGCATTGTTTGTTCGCGCATTTGGTGTACACTGGTTATGCCTGTCGCATACTGCAACTTCAGATTTTTACCTAAATTATAAACTTATCGTATCTGGTAAGACACCACATGGCTCAGGTGTCTTCGTTCCACGCAAAATCGGAGTTCATGGCTGCATAGAAACCTAGGCAGTGCTTGTAGGAAGTGGTGTGATGTGAATATGACACCCATGGCTCAAACGCAAGGACTAACTTTCATCACAGTGCTAGGGCACTGGTTCCTACACTTCTCGTTTCCCACATTCTGTGTGGCTATATGTCTCCGCAGTAGCCATCCTCAGACATCGCTGAGCCACGCCTGAACCACCCCTTAGCCGCCCCTGAGCCATCCCTGAACCACAACTGAGTCACCCTTAGCCGCCCCTGGGCCGCCCCTTAACCACCCTTTGGCCGCCCCTGAGCCACCTTGATCCGCCCTTGCGCTGCCCCCGAGTCGCCCCTGCGCCATCCTTGAGCCGCCCCTGCGCCACCCTTGAGCCGCCCCTGCGCCACCCTTGAGCCGCCCCTGCGCTATCACCGCGGCTGGCAGCGGCTGGGTGCCTCTGCTCGGATCGTCGGCCTGCCGGCTGACTGGGCAGCCAGCCCGCCCTGACCAGGTGATTAGTGTCGGCGAGATGGTGGTCGCGCCTGCCTGGGAGAAGGCTGACGCCGGGCGTCGACACACACGACCATCGCAGCATCACCGGGCGACCGGACCGCCGCCACGCGTTGATGCAGATAAATGGCCAGTAGGGTGGTCCGGTTTGCACACTTTTTGTCAAAATCGATAGCGGCTCCCCCTCATTTTATGCACTTTGGGCCGCTGACCACGATGGAAGAATCAGAAATGCAAATTTCTCACATCTTTTGATGACCCCGGCCACTTGGGCACTGTACTTTCCACCAAGCGTGGTTTGGCGTCTTGATGCACTGGTACCGTCTCAAATAACTTATCGGTTATGTTTTATGTGAATTAGAGATGCAAATACACAACAATGGTAATGTATTCTGCAGTGAAATAATCGCACATATTGGTCCAAATCACGCTTAGTGGAAAGTACAAACGCGTCCGTCGTAAGGCACCCGGAAGGCAGCCTGGCTTGCTAGGCCTACCATCTGTTGGCAGCCCAGAGAACCGCTCAAACCTTCCATACTTCAGAAGACGAAATCTGAGTTAGTAAGACAGCTAGAATCTTGCAAATGGTGCCAAATAATAAAAAATGAATTGCCTCGACGATGTAACGCTCAAGCAGACTCATTTTCCCACCAGTCCGCTTATGAGATGCAAAAATGTCCAAAATTTTGTCCCAGCCAATATCTTCAAGTGGCCGGAGCCATCAAAAGATGTGAGAAATTTGCATTTCTGATGCTTCCATCGTGTTCAGCGGCCCAAAATGCATTAAATGAGGGGGAGCTGCTATCAATGTTCGCAAAAAGTGTGCAACCCGGACCACCACGGCAGTGCGGCCAATACGGCATCACCGCGGATCGCCAGCTGCTGGCTCTCAGCACCGCCGGGGATCCACGACAGTCCCGGCATCGGCGAGGATCCACGACCATCGCAGAATGAGGGGATCTATGGTCACCGCAGTCAGTATTTTCTTGCATGTCCGTTAATGGGTAGGCAGGAGTGCCATTTCATATCACTTTTCACATCTCTGGCCCGTGTCACCGTACGTGGATGTGTGGATGCTGTGGATGTACGCTACGTTTTCACGTCACTGTACGCCACCGTACGTTACGTTTTCAGTGAGTGATGGAGAACGTTGGGTTTGTAGACGATGTTGTCACACTACACCTTACTGTTTCTTCTTTTAATGGACATAGTTTGGAGGGTGTCATGCAAACCTACTGAGATAAGTAAAAGAGCCAGCAATGCTTCCGGGTATTCCAGGACTGACTTCTTTATAGGTATTCGTGTGACTAACTACGTAGTGAAAAGAAAGCAAGTGGAACGTTGAGCTACTTGACAAACTGATGACAGCACATCTTAACTGCAGTTATGCAGCGGAAAAGTTGACGAGATGAAATAGAAGGAAGGGCAGTTACTCTTGAGCCGAAGCAACTAAAAATGGACAGGACTAGACCGTTCGAATATCACATTTATTAATATTTGCGTATCTGCATATGTTCGTAATTACATTAGCTGTATCTGCCATATGCATATGCCCTGACTCATTTTCAGGGGTTATGCCTTAGTTCATGGTCTTCGATCCCATGCAGTTGCCTGCAACGAACATCCTTCAGCGTTTTAGGGTCAAGGGCAAATATCTGAGTCACATATGTAACTCGTGGCCAAAAATGGCACATGTATATGCTGTGAATGTATGAGCAATGATCCATGGCTACGACGGTATCAGTGGGTCCACAGTCACCATCATGCTCCCAGCATAAACACCATGGTGTCGGCGGATACGTACAGTTACCGCCATACCCACGCCATGTACACCACGGTGTCAGCGGGTACACACAGTCACCGCAGAATTCAGCACATACACCGCTATACCAGCCAGGACACGGTCACCGTCGTGCCCACAGCATGCACACACAGGCACGCCAGCGCCCACGGGAAGCACTAGACACGCACGCCTTGCGTCCGCAAACTATGAACAAGCACTACCATGGCTTCCGACCAGCAACCTCCTGCAGGCACACCTCGCCTTGCATTTTGTCTTCACAGGTGTGCGATGCTGGTTCGTTCCCCGTATGTCGGGCTTGCTACGCCCGTGTCTTCCGCGAAGCTTTGTCGTGCCAACGGGGCGCTAACACGAGCCGACACGCCTGGCGACAAGAGTCTCCCAGCGGGGAAGTGATTGGTCGTGTCACGCGAGTCGCTCTAAAAGCGTCCGTGTCCCGGCGACGCGTCAAAAGAGCCGACAGCGGCGGCCGCGGCGGCTGTACGGGTGGGTGGGCCTGCCGGCGGGTGTATGGGCAGACCTGTCGGCGGTGTATGGGCAGACCTGTCGGCGGGTGTATGGGCAGACCTGTCGGCGGGTGTATGGACAGACCTGTGGCGCGTGTATGGGCAGACCTGCCGGCGGGTGTATGGACAGACCTGTCGGCGCGTGTATGGGCAGACCTGTCGGCGGGTGTATGGGCAGACCTGTCGGCGCGTGTATGGGCAGACCTGTCGGCGGGTGTATGGGTGGACCTGTCGGCGGGTGTATGGGCAGACCTGTCGGCGGGTGTATGGACAGACCTGTGGCGCGTGTATGGGCACACCTGTCGGTGGGTGTACGGGTGGACCTGTCGGCGTGTGTATGGGTGGACCTGTCGGCGTGTGTATGGGCAGACCTGTCGGCGTGTGTATGGCTGGACCTGTCGGCGTGTGTATGGGCGGACCTGTCGGCGGGTGTATGGGCAGACCTGTCGGCGGGTGTATGGGTGGACCTGTCGGCGGGTGTATGGGCAGACCTGTCGGCGGGTGTATGGGTGGACCTGTCGGCGGGTGTACGGGTGGACCTGTCGGCGGGTGTATGGGCAGACCTGTCGGCGGGTGTATGGGCGTACCTGTCGGCGGGTGTATGGGCAGACCTGTCGGCGGGTGTATGGGCAGACCTGTCGGCGGGTGTATGGGCGGACCTGTCGGCGGGTGTATGGGCAGACCTGTCGGCGGGTGTATGGGTGGACCTGTCGGCGGGTGTATGGGTGGACCTGTCGGCGGGTGTACGGGTGGACCTGTCGGCGGGTGTATGGGTGGACCTGTCGGCGGGTGTACGGGCGTACCTGTCGGCGGGTGTATGGGCAGACCTGCCGGCGGGTGTATGGGTGGACCTGTCGGCGGGTGTATGGGCAGACCTGCCGGCGGGTGTATGGGCAGACCTGTCGGCGGGTGTATGGGCAGACCTGTCGGTGGGTGTATGGGCAGACCTGTCGGCGGGTGTATGGGTGGACCTGTCGGCGGGTGTATGGGCGGACCTGTCGGCGGGTGTATGGGCAGACCTGCGGCGGGTGTGCGGGTGGACCTGTCGGCTGGTGTATGGGCAGACCTGTCGGTGGGTGTATGGGTGGACCTGTCGGCGGGTGTACGGGTGGACCTGTCGGCGGGTGTACGGGTGGACCTGTCGGCGGGTGTACGGGTGGACCTGTCGGCGGGTGTATGGGCAGACCTGTCGGTGGGTGTACGGGTGGACCTGTCGGCGGGTGTACGGGCAGACCTGTCGGCGGGTGTACGGGTGGACCTGTCGGCGGGTGTATGGGCGGGCAGACCTGTCGGCGGGTGTACGGGCGTGGGTGGACCTGTCGGCGGGTGTACGGGTGGACCTGTCGGCGGGTGTACGGGTGGACCTGTCGGCGGGTGTATGGGCGGACCTGTCGGCGGGTGTATGGCCAGACCTGTCGGCGGGTGTATGGATGGACCTGTCGGCGGGTGTATGGGCGAACCTATCGGCGGCGGCGGGTGCATAAGCGCGGTGTGTGTGTGCAGGTGGGACGCCACCAGTGACAGTCTGGAGCCCGCCGCAGGCTGTCGCTAAACACCGGCCACGCGCCAGTCGACTGCACGTGTACAGGGCGGCGACCAGGTCCTCGACGCAGAGCCGGCGGCTCGGGACCGACGCACGACACGGATGCATGGCTCGGGACCGACGCACGACACGGATGCATGGCTCGGGACCGACGCACGACACGGATGCATGGCTCGGGACCGACGCACGACACGGATGCATGGCTCGGGACCGACGCACGACACGGATGCATGGCTCGGGACCGACGCACGACACGGATGCATGCACGTGTGCGTTGGCCGGCCGCCTTGCTTGCAGCACATACTGTGGAGTGACATGCACGGCGGTGTGCTTAGCTGATTGACACATGGCCGCTGCGATATCCCAGCCAGTGAAGTTTGCAGCGCTTCTCTCCCGACCGGAATGCGCTGGGTGAGCTGCTCGTAGACACATGTTCACATTCCACGGAGCTGCCGTACTCGAAGGCCCAGACAACAAGCAGGCATTCCAACTCAGACGTAATGCTTACACTTCGGCTTCCAGTAAACTTCAGGCAGACGACCTTGTCCCGTTGCCTACATAGTTCCAAGAGGTGACTCATGTCGCACATGAATCAGCGATACGAGTCGAATTTGCCATGGAGTGCGCACCGTGCATACGGGAGGCTGCACTTAATCTATAACTTACATCACATAAGTGGGAACCATATACGAAGATGAAATGATAGCAGGGAAGTGCGTGAGTTAGGATATCAATGATTTAGCTTCAACTGCTCTGCATGTCGTATATCTTCTTGTGCACCATTACCTTGCATGTCACAAACTTATTTTATGGCCATGCATTACACCCTTGGTCTTTTCAATTTGTCACGAACTAGAATGATCCAGCGAATTTGGAGCAGCTTAGAAACGACCACGTTGGTACGAAATCTGGAAAATCTTATTTAGATCAATAGCGTCGAGAGCACCCATTAAATGAAAAAGAGATTGCCAATGGAACATTGGCTTAGGTAATGTCACTGGTAGACAGTTACAAAGCATGCTTCTCAGCTCTGAACACATTGAAAACGAACTGCAAGTAAGGTAGCATGCTATTTGTCTATATGAGCACTGCTGGAGTGTTGTTCCGAAAATGTTTCGAAAATACGCAATTATCATCCCTGCCTATTTCGATGCACGAACATGGACGTGGTTTCAATGTTCGATCGGAGTGAATATCGGAAAAGCGCAAAAGGCATTCCACACAGGCTGGATTATTTTTCTGCTCAACTTCAAAACCAAGAACACATCCACACACATCATCCACCATGGCGAAAACTCAGTAAGCCCTGGGAGAAGATAAGGCCAGCTTCATGGTTTGAGACGTTCCAAGATCATCTTGAAACAGCTCGGCAATACGGGGGTTGCATCAGCGCGCTACCAAAGCATTAATTGCCAAGGGACGGATTTGAGCCAGGTCGTGCCAACGGCTGACCCGGCGTCCACGATCTGGGTCACCTGCTCATCCGGCGTCTGTGATCTAGGTCACCCGTTGTCACGATGTTCACGATCTGGGTCACCGACTCATCCGGCGTCTGTGATCTGGCTCACCGGCTTACCCGTCGTATGTGATTTGGATCACAGGCTCACCCGGCGCCTATGATCTGGGTCACCGGAGGTCCCAGATCAGAGCAAAAGGCTGCCCCAGTCAGGACAGACCGGCGGCCGGCCTAGACTTGACCAGCAATAGGCGGCAATGGATGCGAGGGTAGGGGAGAGAAGACTACGGAAGATGATGAAGGGAAAGGAAGGGGAAAGAAGGGGAAGGAAGGGGATGAAGGGGAGGGGAGGGGATGAAGGGGAGGGGAGGGGAAGAAAATGGAGGGGAGGATGGCCTGTTCATACCACTTGTGTACGATCAGCAGGAGGTGCGAGTTGATGCGAATGGGAGGAGAGGAGAGGAGAGGAGAGGAGAGGAGAGGAGAGGAGAGGAGAGGAGAGGAGAGGAGAGGGGAGGGGAGGAGAGGAGAAGAGAGGAGAGGAGAGGAGAGGGGAGAGCGGTCTGTCCGCACAGCTGATGTACGATCAGCAAGAACCGGCAGTTGATGTGATGGAGGAGAGGAGAGGAAAGGGGAAGGGAGAGGAAGGGAGGGGAAGAGAGGGGAGGTGGCGGCCGGTCCGAACCACTGACGCCGTCCTGTGGAGGTCAGCCGCGTCCACTTCTCTGCAGGGCGCACAAGCTGGAGAGCAGAGAGGACGGGGAGCTTCCGTGCCGTGTGGAGAGCGAGCGCTTCCGTCTTGTGGGCGCCGCGACCGGAACGAGCGCTTCCGGCTGGTCTGGCGGCGGTCTGGCGGCGGTCTGCCGGGCCGCCGCCCAGTCGCGCCGACTGGTCGGCTGAGTCACCCTGCACCCCCTCCCCCACCCGCCACCCCACCCGGCGCAGGCGACAACACGCCGCATCGCAGACGACGAGCAACAGCCAACTTACGACCAGACGTCACGTCGGCCGCGTCCTGAGCAAATGTCTTCCCAGTAGGCTTTCTTCTGGGAGGCTGAGTGCTCGTCTGGGCTTGACGCAGCCGCTGTTGCCGTCTGCTGACAAGAAGCTTGTCCGACAAGTTCGAGTGCATAATACAACCAATCAGCGTGCAAAGAGCTCCAAAGTCGGACTGTGAGGCCTCTAAAGCTCTCAGCAGTCTACCGAACTTCCTCTCTCGGAGGCGAGCTCAGCAGGCCGTGGCTTTCACGGCTCTTCGAAGCTCTGAGCGCGCCACAGCACTGTCGTCTTCGAGGATCGCTGACAAGCCATAGCAGTCCGAGGAGCTCATAGCGCCGTCTCCGCGGATCGCCGAGCAAACCATAGCAGTCCGAGGAGCTCATAGCGCCGTCTCCGCGGATCGCCGAGCAAACCATAGCAGTCCGAGGAGCTCATAGCGTCGTCTCCGCGGATCGCTGAGTGAGCTATAACAGACCGAGGAGCTCATAGCGTCGTCTTCGATGACCACTGAGCAAACCATAACAGTCCGCGGAGCTCATAAAGCCGTCTCTGAGGATCGCTGAGCGAGCCATAACAGTCCCGTCTCTGAGGAGTTCATAGCGTCATCTCGACGATCGCTGAGCGAGCCATAAAAACATAGTCTCGAACGAGTTCATAAAATGTTTGCCCCTGAGATGCACTAAGCGGACCACAGTCATCGGTATGCCATTGTTGTCCCGCTTACGTCCCAGGAGAGCGCGACCGGCAGCAGTGATAGACGAGCCGCGTCCAACGGCCAGTAACATCGGTAACTGAGTTACCGAAGGAGCTGCACTGGGCAGATGTGCGATGTTTTTCCTTCTGCTGCACATCGACCGCACAATTTGCAGTCTACTCACGCTCGTCAAGGTCAAACATGATCACGTAGCATCTTGGTTACACGATCTGCTGTACCACGGTTGTCATTCTGAATCGACATTTCCATCAAATGGAGCTGACAAATATACTTTGATTGCAGGTTCGGAAGCCTGTGTATTTTCTGTGGCTTAGGGTTGGTTATTTGGGTTTTCGAGCGCGTCATCTATGCGGTATTGTGGTGCTTACAGCCGTCCTGAGTACAAAGGGCGACTGCACAAAATATACTGGACTGCGATTACACTTCATAGGACATTGCGCTAGGACGTTGCGGGTACGAACACTTGCAGATCTAGGTGGTGGCATGATGGTCACGTCCTTCCACAAAGACCGTTTTGCAGAACGTTTGCGCTAAAATTCCATTTTCTCGAAATTAAAAGCATTATACGATAAAGATGTTGTCTTGAACATACCCTCCGAACGTGTGATGTACTGAAGTGTTTCGAAATCGTGGAAAAAATGTGAAATTGTCCCTCCGACAAACCAGTCGGAAATCAGCCTTCTTGACGACCGCTGGACATGAGCCATTGTATGGCAGCAGAAAACCTAGCATCGGAAAGGAAGGGAAATAGTTGTTCCCACTGAATCACTTGCGAGCCGTTAGAGAAAACTACACGGCGGGAGAGAGAGAGAGAGAGAGAGAGAGAGAGAGAGAGAGAGAGAGAGAGAGAGAGAGAGAGAGAGAGAGAGAGAGAGAGAAGAGAGAGAAGAGAGAGAGAGAAGAGAGAGAGAGAGAGAGAGAGAGAAGAAAGAAAAGAGAAAAGAAGAATAATAATATATATATATATATATATATATATATATATATATATATATATATATATATATATATATATATATATATATATATATATATATATATATATATATATATATATATATATATATATATATATATATATATATATATATATATATATATATATATATAATATATATATATATATATAAATATAAATATAATATATATATATATATAAAATATATAAATATATATAATAATAATATATAGAAATAAAAAGAAATATAGATAAGAATAGAGAAAAAAAATAAAATAAGAATAGAGATATAGATATATATAGATATATAATATATATAATAATAATAAAATAGAGATATAAAAAAGAGAAAATAGAGAAAAAAAAATAGAAATAGAGAGAAGAGAAAGAAAGAAAAGAGATAGAGAAAGAGAGAGAGAGAGAAAGAGAGACAGAAAGATAGAGAGAGAGTGAGAGAAAGAAAGAGAGCGAGAGAGATAGAGAGATAGAGAGAGATATAGAGAGAGAGAGAAGAGAGAGAGAGAGAGAGAGAGAGAGAGAGAGAGAGAGAGAGAGAGAGAGAGAGAGAGAGAGAGAGAGAGAGAGAGAGAGAGAGAGAGAGAGAGAGAGAGAGAGAGAGAGAGAGAGAGAGAGAGAGAGAGAGAGAGAGAGAGAGAGAGAGAGGGTCTTTCGGGCCTGAAATTCCGCCTTTGTTTTGTGACCAACCCAGAGTAGAATACCAGATATCAGGGGTATGCCAGATACCACCAGATATCAGGGGTATGCCAGATACCACCAGATATGGCGGGTATACCAGATGCCACCAGATATCACGGATGGTATCTGGTGCGCGGTACGCGAGACATTCGCCCACCTTCTGACCGATGAGCAGGTAACCATGGATGGCACAAGCATGACCCCCGCTTGGATGAAGCACCACATCACCTCGTTGCTCGTCTGGTCTGTTCTTCACCAAGCATGAATGTCACGGGTCGAGACCAGGTTTGACTTTACCCGCATTTGGTCAGTAACGGAATCACCGTAGTTCGCCCGATGGAAAGTTTGGTGAAGGTCGACTCCCTTGGTGAAAGCAAAGTGTTTCTTTTTGTTCTGGCGTGCATTGGAATACCACAAACGATGAAGCACTGCACACTTGCGTGCTGGCCAACTTAGCATGGCGACTGAACACTAGAATCATTTCAAACGGAGGAGGAAACCTCTTTAAATTTCATGGAAGGTCCATATCAGGTAAGGGGTCCAGATCAAGGCTGTCGTCGGTGGAATAAAGAAATGCTAACTCTCCCTCAATTTGGAATGTTCCTCGTATTTTAACCACTATTTTTTAGGCATCCGTAGAAAAAAGTAAAAATTTCGAAAGGATGCCTGCAAAACGAAACTATGAGCTTAGTGGAGCCCTATTTTGGAAGGTGCTACGCTCCAAAATAGTGATTCGTAGCGACGGCGTAGGCAATCCATGGGGAGGGGAGAAGTTCAGACCAGGAGCGCTGTCGGCGCGGGAAAGGAGCTACAACGACTAAACAAATGATATGTTCTTAGCTACCACACACACAACTATAGACAGGATGCAAGGTGCTCAGGCATGCCTTAGGTTTCTAATGAGCAAAATCAACCCAGCCACGCTTTTAAGCAGATAACTGATTAATTCAATCTCACACATGCCCAGATGCATACGATGGTGCCGGCAAAACACCAGCTCCGAAATCTGGGTTAGGACTGGGAGGAAAAAACGTATGTTAGTGCTTCTTCCTTCATAAATTCATATATCTTTGCATGCCAGATAACCCATAGATACACAATTATCTTTGTCAAAGCCCGATCAAGTACGCTTAAAACTGTCTGCCTGCCTGGCATATATGCTACGTGATGTCACACAACTTTCATCGGGGATGCCTTGAGGACGAAAACGAATCAAATCCCTTGGAATTGGCAACGTCTGTGGCGTGACGAGACCAGAATAGCGTGTTCCGCGACACTTCAAAAGTATCCTTAATTTCAGTTTTACAACAGTCCACAAATCATTTGTGATTTGGTTGAGTGGTTCAATCTAAATGACTCGGCTAACGCGTAGTTTCTTTTATTACTATTCTTTGGTAGCACTTTGTACAAAAGGCACCAGTGAATTGGTGGCAGGAAAGGATGTGTTGACCACCAACACCAGTGATCCAATTCTTCATATGTTCATTGTGCTACGTGGTTATCGCAACTTTGCATGCCGTGAAAATGATCTTGAAGCATTTAATTCGATGTTGTGTTCGAGGTTGCTATAGAGGATGTGGATCATTTAACCACTGTCCCAATCCATGAACTCCATTGCGCACAACGAGCTGCGCAAGAAAACAAACATCAAAAACGCGATCACACAATGCTTGTATCGAGCCTTGATAAACAAATATCGGACTACCAAGCTGGATTACCAACGGGAGTAGCAGTACACAGATGTGCTTATAAATATATGACATACAACACAAATAGATTCAATTGTTATAAGCAGAGTTCAATTGATGAGTTGTTAATCAAATTCAACTGAATTGATTGTAAGTTGAAAATCCTTCCAAATGGAGTTCACTATATGGTAAAAATTTAACCCTCATGAAAAGCCACACAACTGAGCTGTGTGCATGAGCCGAAATATACACACACAGCTTGCCATACGCGTTATAGTACAAGCCATACACGTTATTATAGCGCATGAATTTGCCGTACTGATGTACACGGAATAAAAACGAGAGAATGGGTGCAGGTCAGGAAGAGCATGACCCAGAATTGACGATGAGCTGCACTGACCTGGGACCAAGAGCCCTGGTACCACTTGGGGCAGGCCACGAAGTTGCAAGGCTCCTTGGCGACCGGTGGGTCTTCCTGACAGCGGGTCCGGGACACCTGAGAACAGCGGTACAGGGTCAGAAGTTCAGGCCGATGAAGCCCCACCAACACCAATCCCGCCCAAAGCCGTCCTGACAGTGGCGGAGAATACGAAGCCAGCTTCGGTGAGAATTCACGCGCATATTGTTGGGAAATGGAAAACACGTCCTATTCGTGGTACTTCAGCGGTTGTAAATAAGACGACGACCAAACACGTTCCGTACCAGGAAGCTGCTACACCATCCAGAATAACAGGAAATTCGATTCTGGTCCAGTTAATGGAAACGTGGGTTGGGAAGAGACTCGTCCACATACATTGCTCTCCGCTGACAACGGCATATTCATAGTCCGAGAGTGCCAGAAGCAGTTGGGTGAGACATTAATGATTCAATGCGACTCCGAAAGCATAAACACGCCGCAAAATGCTGATGAAAAAGGGACAGAGGTGCATAACCAGTGACTTTCTTTTCCAGATGAACTGATGAATGGAACCTGCAGTGTATTCTGCAGTATTTGAATTCACATTTGCAGGAAGCAATAACAGGAAGCAATAACAACATGCCTACTGTTTGCGGGTGCCTTTTACGACCAGGTGAGCCCACTGATGATATGTGTTTGTTTTTTGTTTGTTTGTATTTGTACGAGCCTGTGAATAGTTCGAAGTATGTCTTAGCTCGAAGAATACAAAGTCAGCGTAGCCATGACTTAGTTGGATGAATCGGAAAATACACCCTTCCTACTTGTATTCGGGTGCTCTTCGATAACTACGAGCATGCGTACATGCGATAACTCGTACATGCATTCGGGAGCTCTTCTTTTTTTCATTCCCAAAGGACCTCTTTCGTTCACCTAATTCCTTGGCGAGTCACACGCTGTCATTCTGCCGATTTTAATGGACCGCCATTTTACCAGCAAGCTGTCAGAGTAGTGCCGTCACTTGGAGCGCCATTCCATCCATGGTCGTCATTCCATTACACGGTCGTGAGCGCCGCCCGAGCAGCGTAAGACGGCAGGCCGTTTAAACCAGACGACCGCCGCACGCTTTCGCTGACAGTGAACGGAACGCTCGGGTATCACGTGACTGCGAGGGACCATTGGCCCGACGATGACGCCTCGGGAGGTTAGGACCATTGGCCCGGGTTAGGTCATAAGATCTACGTTCATAACATCTACGTCCACAAGACCTACTTTCATAATATCTAAGGTCAATGGGAGTGATGTTTTAATTATTCAAAGTGTCGCGAATCAGAGTGCACCCTTCCATCAAGACGAATAAACTGGAACCTGGGAACGTTCCTTAACACGCGCACTGAAGGGGCTGAAGGGGGAGGGCGGATTCCGCCCCCTAATATCTCGGCTCCTATTAAGGCTAGAGCATCGAAATTCGCAGGGTGGATGGGCACGATATTGAACTCTATTATGTACAAATGTCATGGCCTTAGGTCAATGTCATCAAGGTCAAATGAGGTCAAAATAACAAAATGTTATGGTTTTGCGTGGCTGGTATTGTCATTGTTATGGATCGCTGTGATTGTGTTTAAATGTTCCCAAATTGGCATTAATGATGTGTTGGACATAACTAATGATGCAATACAGATGCCAGATCCGCCATTTTCCCTCAGGTAACCTATATAGGGGCACTTTATCTGGTCATTACCTGTTCCAGTTACCGGAACCGGGCTGCCCACCCGACTGCTCCGTTGGGCGGCTCGGCACAATCGACTTTGCAAAGAACGGAATGAAATTCATGAATAAAGTGTGGAAACGCTTAGGCACACAATGGCAAACAGTATATTTCTGGATGTGTAGGGAGTAACATGCAAAGTGACATCAATCGCATGACAGTCATTTGCATTTATGACAACATTCCAGTTGACCATGTTTGGTTCACTTAGCCTGTCATGAACTTGACCTGACATGTCCTCCGTAACCTAACATGACTTTAAATTATATGGCATAACAATATGCATCAAACAAGTCGCTACTGTTGTCAAGAACACTTCCCTTTTGCAATATACGGGAAGTGCATCAGCGCCGATTTTTGTGGTTTAGCGCTGCGAATTGTTTTTATTTTAACGGCCCGTAACTTGAAAAACTGTCGGCCGATTTTCATTTTGCTTCCTTTAAACCATGTGCGGCTTATTTCTAAGCAGGTACGCAAAAAATGGCGTATATCGGCCGGTACAAGATGGAGCTATGTACAACAAAACGGAGGGGTGGTCGGATTACGCCCTCCCCACACCAGGGCGTGTGTTAACCTGTCATGAAATTGACCTGACTTGACCTCGCTGACCTGACATTGTATTTGAAACAATCTAGCATAACAATATGCATCAAACAATTCGCTACTGTTGCCAAGAACACATCCTTTTTGCCAATACACGGGAAGTACATCAGCGCCGATATTTGTGGTTAAGCGCTGATAAATGTTATGACTTTAACGATCCCTAACTCGAAAAATGTTTGGTTGATTTTCGTTTTTCGTACTTTAACACTCGCATATCCGGTGTTCCGCGACAACTTCGCATGTCGGGGGGGGAGATGTCTGCCCCTCTAAGATCTCTAGAATTATGCTAGCTAGCGAAAAACGGAAAACGGCGTTGGACAGCTGGTGACGGGCTCTATCGAAAGTGTTTCGGTCATTTTTTTCGCTCAGGTCAACATTCAGGTCACTGGATCATCATAGGCCAAATTCGACCAGATCAGATATGACTCAGATATTGACACATATCTCAGGACCTGTAACAGATAGAAACAAACGGCGAACGCTATTCGGCAGTCCTTAAAATGCGCTATCGACAATAGGCGGTGTAATTTAAGGTTAGGTCAACCGAAACTCAGGTCAAGGTCATGAAGTCATGACCTCAGGTCAAGGTCATGGAGTCGCCTAGGGAGGTCATGTAATGTATCAATCGACACGTCTTGACGATACAAGCACAATGACGGTAATTTCAGCCTTCTAGCTCAATGCAGTACGATATAATGCGCAGAAATGTGTGGTGATCTCAGATGACCTCAGAGACCTTGGTGAGGTCACTGAGAAAAAAATGTCAGAGGCA
This sequence comes from Imbricaverruca yamaguchii, assembly GCA_034440575.1. Lineage (NCBI taxonomy): Eukaryota > Metazoa > Arthropoda > Thecostraca > Neoverrucidae > Imbricaverruca > Imbricaverruca yamaguchii. Next base: position 400,086 of record JAOTOL010001617.1, on the reverse strand, counting down.
CCATTGAGCATAGCTTCCATCTACATGCCACAACCGTTGTGAGATCATCCCGAGCGCAAATGTGTAACCAGGAAACATTTGCGTATTTTACCATAGCCCTATAATGGGGAAGCCATGGCCGCGACCTGACCTTAGGTCAATGCCACGAAAAAAAACAATATATATTATGGTCCCTGGTGAGATCGTGACATGTTATAAGTTTGAAATCAATCGCCCAATTATTGTGGAAGTTATGCCACCTATAACTCCGAGTGTAGTTGGGTCATTTCGCCTGACCTGGTGACCTGACCTGAGATGACCCAGGATTCAAAATGTATGAGGATATGCGGAAAAGACCAATGAACAGCTGTTCGAGGTTTGGCCTTGCTAACCTGATTAGTTTGGCGGCAAATGAGGAAAAACCAGAGGGGGCAGATATCTGCCCTCCCGGACAATGGCGTATATCGTCCGGTAAAATCTGCAGTTATTTACGAAAAACCGGAGGAGTGGGCGGATTTCGCCCCCCCCACTCCAGGGCGCGTATCAGGGTCAGGGTTACTGGCCCGAGGCCAAGTAAATTTCCGCATATATTTACAGTAATGTAGAATGTTGTTCCTCGACGAATGACACGTAAATTCGGTTTCAGCGCTGACTAAGTTGTGCGAAATGAGATCGCTGACCTGATTTGACCTTTTGTTTGTAATTCCTTCCCAGGCAGTGCACACACAGGCGAAAGTTGAAGGTAATTTCGGATAGAATGGGTGTTTTAAACAGCTTAGTGGTGAAACATGTTAAATTCTTAGTTCTCTGTGGGACTTCAGTCTGCAAAATTGCATCTATGTCAACTTAGGCGCACATTTCAATTAACTCAATACCCTGGGCTAAATGATACTAGCATCGCCTAATCTCAGTTCGGAATCGTAACGAACCAAGATTTGCATGGTAAAGAACCTAAATTGGAGTATCTACACCTTATTAGGCACTGGAAATTGTTAGCGGGAACCTGGCCATCATCACAAGGCTCCGGCACGGGTCGATGAGCCACACAGATAAATGAGTCCCCCGTGGACGAATATACGGATCCCATGTGCTGGAGAATGAAACACGGCCACCTGATCACGTTTACTGGTACGAACTAAACATGACAAGATAGTCCAAACTGAAGGGACACCAGATGGCTACGGCGTCATTCGCTATTGCCCGATTCATCAGAAACAGTCAGAAATCCATGCATACGCCTTATATACGATGTAAATATAAACGACGTAAATATACGCTGAATATTGGAGGACAGCTTGAGCATGGTGCAAGGATTCAAAGGCAATTAGGAATCTCGGAGGTGGTTGTGAGAACTTCTGAGATTTAGATTCTGAGATTAATGAGATTCGGCATGAGTTTCAAAATGCTGCACCAGGTTTTGCTTCTCGACGCGCGCCATGTCATGTGAAGTGTCACGTGCTCGCTGCTGTCCCCGGCGCGCGGTGCAATGGAATTTCACCATGGTCCCACGAGAAACCAAAGTGGAATGATCAATTCACCGTTTAGGGAATCGGAGCACCGACTGATGACTTCCGAGAGACATTGCGCCACTAACGACACGCGGAAGTCGCGCCTCGTCGCAGCCCACTCGGCGCCGCAGTTCAGAGCACGTGACGGCACAACGCTGCGGCCGCAGTCCGACTACTCCAGGCCGACATGGCGCAATCAGTAGCACTGCACGCGCCGAACAGCTGCGCGGGAACAAGACGCACAGAACGAGTCCGTCTGTGCGGGCGGGAGCACGCCTGAAGTGGCTCACCGCAGCCTTCCGCCATTCATACGATGAGAACATAAACGGATGAAGCAAAGCAACAGCTTGAGATGTTGTGAACCGGATATTCGCATCGTGTTTGCAGTTTCCTTGCAATAGTTTCTCGCGTGTCTAATTATAAAGCTGTAAAATGACATCCAGGGTATGGGGATGGCGGATGTACTTTAGCTCAAATATATTTGCTAGCACCAAAATGTGATCTTCCTTCCATGTAGCTTTAATTCCAGTGCACACTATGAACAGATGAAATTACTAGGTCTCAACGCACTGGGGGAAAGGTCGCAGATAATCACAGGTTATGCCCTCAGAGTATGTTCCTAGTTGTTTCGGTGCCACCGAAACAGGCCCCATGTTTCGGTGATGGGGGACTAGCTGAACATTCCTGTCATGCAGAGGACTTACCTGAATAAGTGTGTTGTTGGCCATTTCTGCACACCAGACTTTGCGGAGTTTATATCCGCCGTCACAGGACGCGCTGCACTCTCCCCACTTGTCGACCGTCCAGCTGAAATCACAGTCAAATCATCACTTATCGGTCATCCAGGTGAACACCACGCCCCAATCGAAACACATAGACCATCCTGCTTGAAGGCATCCTGCAATCGTTCAGTTGAAGATTATCCTCCAATTAGAACTCGTCGGCCGTTCAGCCGAAAATCGCCATCCAATCAGAACTTATCGGGCATTCAGTTGAACAAAACAAAACTTCGGGTGGGAGGGAATTCTGACCACAGCATACTAACTGCAGCTTCAATCACTTCAGCACAGTCTGCAGTAGACAGAGTGGCAAAACAATCACTCAAACGTCCCGAGGAAATTTCAGGGATCACGATTCCCATTCAGCAAATCTTGAGCACACCGGCCCCGCAGGAAGACAATGGTGTAACGGAAACTTCGGATCACGGTCCCAACTCAGCAAACCATGAACATACCGATCTCGCAGGGAAGCAATGGCCCAAAAGAGACTTGAGGGGATCAGGGCCCATCTCAGCAAACACTGAACACACCGATCCCACAGGGAAGCACTGGTCCAGCGGAGACCTCAGGCGATAATGGTCCCTACCCCGCAAACCTGAGGTGATGTCGGTGAACCACACCGACCCCTCCTTCATCCTCATTTGGCTTTTTATTTTTATTGTCATCATCCAGACTGTGAGGCGGCGACTTTTCGCTTCCCGTGCTGTCGGTGTTGGCACATTATTCTAAATGTGGTTGCTGCCATCCACAGTGACAGTTTGAATATATAATTACTCCCAAGAGAGAATGTAATTTTTGAGTGCAGAGTATTTACATGCAGTGTCCATTGGCATCGTTATGACGTCTCCTTAGCGCTAAAATATCCCACAGCCGTCGAAGACAGCATAAAAATTGATATGTGAAAGCCCTTCTCCCCCACCATGCATATGCATATATAGGTAAGACAATTAATATCACCAGAAATACCATTTCATCAAGCTTCCGTAAGTGAAGCTCATTTGTTCTGAAGTGTTTCTCTCAAAAGAGACTCTCACAGCTGACCTTCGGCCCACCGGTTCCGCTCGTCTGTTCATCTATACTCTCACAGCTGACCTTCGGCCCGCCAGTTCCGCTCGTCTGTTCATCTATACTCTCACAGCTGACCTTCGGCCCACCGGTTCCGCTCGTCTGCTCATCTATACTCTCACAGCTGACCTTCGGCCCACCGGTTCCGCTCGTCTGCTCATCTATACTCTCACAGCTGACCTTCGGCCCACCGGTTCCGCTCGTCTGTTCATCTATACTCTCACAGCTGACCTTCGGCCCACCGGTTCCGCTCGCCTGCTCACCACGCCAGACTGTGGTGATCCCGGGATTAGTGGCACATCCACTTACTTAGACACCGAAAGAGGGGAAGCTTGAGTGAGGCGAGCTTCCCGTTCAGTTTACTTTCCCCTGCATTCATCTTTTTCTTTCCAAGTGTCATCATTTACATTAGTATCGGCCTCGGTGTCGATGAACAGCAAATCGTACCAACGGACGTGATTACTCGCTGTGACATACTGCCAGTTTTTGCTACATGCGATGACATTCACAAAAGCGAAACTCCGCCAATCTCGCCGCGACGCTGACATCGATGTGCGCTCAGCTACCACCAGTCTGACGGCTCCGTCGCGCCAGACTGTTGGCGTTCAGAATAAATTGGAGACGATGATGTCATCCACACGGCGGCTAACTGGACTATCTGTTATCGTCGTGCCGTCCAAAACGAGGTCGGGCCGGGGATCAGAGATCAGAGATCAGAGAACAGAGGTCGCGGTCGGAGAGCAGCCTGTGGCGCAGCTGAAGGAGACGTGGGCAAGGAGCTCAGCCGTGGCCAGCTCAGCGAAGCTCCGACACCGAGATGTTATTGCAGTTTAGGGGTGGATCGCCTCCACACGTCATAAAGCACCCGAGATGGTCCGTCTGGCAGGCAGCTTCGAGGCCACCCACCAGCTTCATTCCACAGGAATGAATTCACCAGACATCGAAATATATTGGTTGGCATCCGGTATACCAAGCGGTATTCTACTATTGAATATAACATCATTAGCTTGAATACGCTTTCGCGTTAAATAATATAAATAAATGAATAAATACGTGTGGCACATTGGTGAATGACGGCTCAAACAAGCGTAGGATGGCCTTTACAAAGGAGCAATAGGTTGTCAGACTGTCACTGGGTCAGGACGCCACTGAGTCACTGAGTCAGGACACCACTGAGTCAACATGCCTCTGAGTCAGGACGCCACTGAATCAACATGCCACTGAGTCAACATGCCACTGAGTCAACATGCCACTGAGTCAACATGCCACTGAGTCAGGACCCACTGAATCAACATGCCACTGAGTCAACATGCCACTGAGTCAACATGCCACTGAGTCAACATTCCACTGAGTCAACATGCCTCTGAGTCAGGACGCCACTGAGTCAGGACGCCACTGAGTCAGGACGGCACTGAGTCAGGACGGCACTGAGTCAGGACGGCACTGAGTCAACATTCCACTGAGTCAACATGCCTCTGAGTCAGGACGCCACTGAGTCAGGACGCCACTGAGTCAGGACGCCACTGAGTCAGGACGCCACTGAGTCAGGACGGCACTGAGTCAGGACGGCACTGAGTCAGGACGCCACTGAGTCAGGACGCCACTGAGTCAGGACGCCACAAAGTCTGGACGCCACTAAGTCAGGACGGCACTGAGTCAGGACGCCACTGAGTCAGGACGCCACTGAGTCAGGACGCCACTGAGTCAGGACACCACTGAGTCAGGACACCACTGAGTCAGGACGGCACTGAGTCATGAGTCAGGACACCACTGAGTCAGGACGCCACTGAGTCAGGACGCCACTGAGTCAGGACACCACTGAGTCAGGACGCCACTGAGTCAGGACGCCACTGAGTCAGGACGCCACTGAGTCAGGACGCCACTGAGTCAGGAGGCCATTGAGTCAGGGAGCACCATTTAGAAGTTATAATTGATTTGTTGGGAATATCCTTGTTCCAAAACATAGTGGTCAATTTCCCTTACCGCCACGCGAATCTGCTATTCACATACTCCATTGCCGTGATTGATGACAACGAGCTTGGGTGAGCTGGGGATAATTTGAGGTTAAAAACATGTGACAGCGATGTGCAAAGCATGCTTCTCTGTCTGATACGTGATGGACATTGCAAGCAATAGTAGGCTCTGTTTTCGCCACAATGGCCACGATGTCGGCAAGTCGATTGTTGCATGAGGTAGACGTGAGCATTTAGCTGTGATAATCCATCGTAACTTTGCTATAAAGGTACTATCCATCTTTGAACCCACGGACCAAATTGTTGGTACGGTTAACGCAGGAAAATCAAGATAATCATCATGATCCAGAATGCTATTTGCATATATTAAAGTGTCGATATGCATTGTTTGACGTATTTTGCGCCGAGTGTCCAAAGAATCCCATCTCAAATCCTTCCTCAGCTGTTCCGATGAAGTTCTAATGTGCTTACGGTCGGTAATCAGCCTGGCAGCCCTTATCTGAAGTCGTCCTAGTCTGAGCCTTCATGTGTCGTGTAATCAGACTGGCAACACTGGTCGGTAGTTCTAGTCTCAGCCTGTCATGTATCGTGTAGTCAGCCTGGCAGTTTTGGTCGGTAGTTCTAGTTGGAGTCTGTCATGTGTCGTGTAATCAGCCTGGAATCACTCGTCTGTACTTCTAGTCTGAGCCTGCCATGTGTCGTGTAATCAGCCTGGCAACTCTGGTCGGTAGTTCTAGATCTAGACTAAGCCTACCATGTATCGTGCAATCAGTCTGGCAGCACTAGTCTGTACTTCTAGTCTGAGCCTGCCATGTGTCGTATAATCAGTCTGGCAGCACTGATCTAAAGTCGTTCTAGTCTGAACCTGTCATGAATCGTAAAATCAGCCTAGAAGCCCTGGTCGGTACTTCTATTCTGAGCCTGTCATGCGTCGTGATTAGTCCGTGGGGAACAGCATCGCAGTAGCCAAAGTATGGCCGAACGATAGTCGTGTAAACTTGGTTGATATTTGGGCTTGAGGACGCATTGACTACACTGGCCATGCAACTAAACTTGGTTGACAACGGTTCTTAATAAATATGGGGAAATAGGATACAGGGAGTTGAAAACCCTGTTGACGTTTGATATAATTCCTTTGATATGTTCATGGAAGCATAGATCCTTCGAGAACATAATGCCTAAATGTGCATGCTTTTCGACGACTAGCATTTCCTTTTCGACAAAAGTCAGCTTTGTCCAAGCTATTGATATCTTGTGCGAATATGTTTGATACTATTGTTTCTTATACGTGAAATGAAATCATCCATTCTCGCTCTTATTTATTCATTTCGTCCAGGACGCATTATGGGTATTGCTGTCATACGGACGGCATCAGTCTTGCGTGAGGCATGCAGGAAAGTGCTATTTGTTGTGTAAGAGAGCTGGTTCGATTTGTTTTGGAATAGAAAGTCGGCTCGTAAGAACATGTGTTGATGTTTTAAATGCCTTGTCAATTTCAGTGTTATATTTCTATGGTATCGTGATCTGTACCAATTTTCTTCGGCTTGAAATGTTTTAGCATTTACGCACTAGTCTTGATAGATTCGCTATCATTCAAGGTTTCACATTTTGTTCGGTAAACACTGTTGTTGTAGGGATAATTAGCTTCGCCGCGAGAATAAGTGTAAAAGCAAATTGTTGAGTGGTAAAATGTATGGAGTTTCCAATGTCTTCCCAGTTAGCTTTAACCAAAATTGCTTGCTTTCCTCTTGGTCTGTTGTCCTATCGTCGTATATTTTTGTACCTTGTTTGAACCTGGTCTAATGTGGTATCTAGAGGTGTGAAAAGAGGAAGGTGATCTATGCTCGAGAAAGATAGCAAGATGTCACCATGTTTCAAATAAGGAAGATTATGAAGAAGAAAACAAAACAACAACCAAAGGTCCTTAACATTTTCGACATCCAGGATATTCTTGTTGCTTCGGCATATTTTTGTTTATATTGAATGAACCTGCTGCATTCTTTAACACGCGCCCTGGAGGGGGGGGGGGGCGAAATCCGCCCACCCCTCCGATTTTTCGTAGATAACTTCAGATTTTACCGGACGATATACGCCATTGTTTGTGTACCTGCTTATAAATGACCGGCGCGTTCTTTAAAGTAAGAAAAATGAAAATCGACCGAAAATGTTTCGAGTTAGGGGTCGCTAAAGTAAAGAAAATGTTATCAGCGCCAGACCACAAATATCGGCACTGATGCGCTTCCCGTATATTGGCAAAAAGGAGGTGTTCTTGGCAAAACTAACGACTTGTTTGGTGTACATTTTTATGCTATGTTGTTTCAAAGTCATGTCAGGTCACCGAGGTCAAGTCAGGTCAAGGTTATGACAGGTTAACACACGTCCTGGATGGGGATGGCGAAATCCGCCCACCCATCCGATTTTTGGTAAATAACTCCATATTGTACCGGCTGATATACGCAATTTTTGGCCACCTACTTGGAAATGATCGGCGCATTGTTTAAAGGAAGAAAAATGAAAACCGGCCGAGAACTTTTCAAGTTGTGGGCCGTTAAAGTAAAATAATCCGCAGCGCCAGACCACAGAAGTCGGCGCTGATGCCCTTCCTGTATATTGGCGAAAGGGAACTGTTATTGACTACACTAGCGACTTGTTTGATGCATTTTGTTATGCTATATAATTAAAAAAGTCATGTTAGGTCGCCGAGGTCAAGTCAGATCAAGTTCATGACATGCTAATAGAACCAAACTTGGTCAACTGGAATGTTGTCAAAAATGCAAATGACTGTCATGCAAATGATGTCACTTTACATGTTACTGCGTACACATCCCGAAATATACTGTTTGTCATTGTGTGCCTAAGCGTTTCCATACTTTATTCATGTCTTTCACTCCTTTCTTTGCGAAGCCGATTGTGCCGAGCCGCCCAACGGAGCAGTTGGGTTGGCAGCCCGGTCCCGGTAGCTAGAGAAGCTGGAGAAGGTAATGACCTGCTAAAGTGCTCCTATATAGGTGACCTGAGGTCAAATGGCGGATCTGGCATCTGTATTGCATCATTGGTAATGTCCAAAACGTCATTAATGCCAATTTCGGAGCATTTAAACACAATCACAGCTATCCATAACATTGACATGCCAATCCACGCAAAACCAGAAATTATTTATATTCTGACCTCATTTGACTTTTACGATATTGACCTAAGGTCATGAAATTTGTACACAATAGAGGTCACTATCGTACCCATCCACCCTGCAAATTTCGTTGCTCTAGCCTCAGTAGGAGCCGAGATCTTGGGGGGTGGAATCCGCCCCCCTCTAGTGCGCGTAATTTTCCGAGGCCCTCCAGGGCGCGTGTTAAAACGACATGGCATGTTCATTACAAACTATACTTTTATCAGTAGTGTTTCGGGTATACATTTTCAGCATTGAAGCCCCAGAATATTGCTATAGACAGATGGTTGTGTGAAGGCGCTAAGTTAATGCTCACCGACACATTTTTATCCTAAATTGTCTCAGTCTTTCAGCCTCAATCTCAGTCATGCAGCGGACCATTTTTGACATACATATATATATATATATATATATATATATATATATATATATATATATATATATATATATATACATATATATATACTTGTGGGATGGACTCACTAGTGTACCTTCCGGTGTTTATCGTGACCGAAGATGGAGTTTTTCTTTGCGTTGTAACTGAATCTTTAGAATATGGTTAAAAACCTCACAGAAAGAACAGTGTGAAGCAAAAAATCAAATCACAAGGCATCTGACTCAGAATGCTCTTAAAGAATCAGACACAACGGTGGCTGGGAAACCGAAAGCCGCTCCATGTGATAAATTATGCATCAGCCAAGAGTTCGGCGTGACCGTGCACATATCCACCACTAAGCTTCAAAGTAAGTGCCGGCGATTATGGAAGGCTGATGCTTCTCCCTCCGAGCAGATTTAAGGGTTGCCTGCATCAACATCCTTAAAACAAACTAAACAGAATGACGAAACTCCTGACCACTTCGCACTCTGACTCTGACTCCAACCATTTTCTCATAATATAGCATGTTTTGAACCTCGAATGACTAAAACCACCTGACGGCAAACAACAACGATTCGCGTCCAACATTTTCCGTATGGAATAATATCGGACGCAAAATCAGTGGAACAATGCAAAACATCTCCCAATAAAAATAGCTGCCTCATCACAGCTACAAAACTCGGCTTCGCTCCTCTATGCGCTATTCGATACGCTATGTTCTGGTGGCTCGAGGTTATGATATGCGGTGGATTTCGCATAGCTATTCGGACACCACCATATGTGGAGTTTCTTTGTTCATGCTTGACCAATATGCATGGGCTGTTGGTGAATTTCGCTCGACCTAGAAAGACATCGCCCAGAGGATGAGTGTTTCCCGATCTGAATTTAAATGGAGATCAAGAATTTGAATAGCTACACGTCTTGAGGAAGTTCCACGATTTAGAATAGAGTTGAGGTCGCAAACGCGGAAAATGTTCCACGCCGGTCAGGCTGGAATTATTCTGTGATCATCTAATGGACGTCGCAATGGATGTCTGCCGTTGGCCGTTCACAGCCGATCTGGCAATCGAGTGCCCACATGACGTCATACATTTTGGTGACTTTTTGGCGTAGTTTATCACTGGTGAAAAAAGTGCCACTGCTGTTTCACACAAAGCGCATGCTGGACAAGAATATCCGGTAGAAATCTTACAATGGATTCGGTTATTGCGAACCATGGGTTAGCGACATAACCAAGGATGCGTAGTGGCAAATCGATGCAAAAGATCTGGCCTCAAGATTGAAATTCCAGGTCCGATGAGGGAGACAATACAATGACACAAGTTCAACATCGTTGCCTACGTTAATCTGGGAACGCCCTACAACACAACATTGACATTTTCGGATGAATTCGCTCAATGTAAGTCGTGAGTCAGAGGCAGAACGAAAGAGCATAATTGGGAGAGTCATGCATTATCAACAACATCATGGTTCAAACGATGTTCGAGAAGCTTTTCCTCCAACGAGTACTTGTTTCACAGAATTGTGCTTTCTGATGGTTCCTGACAAACCAGGGGAAGAAGAACTGAGTTCACAAAGCCGGACAATCGATGCATTATGGGTACCGGCGGGCGGGCGAATTTCGCCGTCAGCTGGCACGTTCCTGACTGGCAATGAGAGAGAGAGAGAGAGAGAGAGAGAGAGAGAGAGAGAGAGAGAGAGAGAGAGAGAGAGAGAGAGAGAGAGAGAGAGAGAGAGAGAGAGAGAGAGAGAGAGAGAGAAAATATATATATATATATATATATATATATATATATATATATATATATATATATATATATATATATATATATATATATATATATATATATATATATATATATATATATATATATATATATATATATATATATATATATATATATATATATATATATATATATATATATATATATATATATATATATATATATATATAAAAGAGAGAGAAGAGAGAGAGAAAAAAAAAAAAAAAAAGAGAAGAGAGAGAGAAGAAGAGAGAGAGAGAGAGAGAGAGAGAGAGAGAGAGAGAGAGAGAGAGAGAGAGAGCAGTTATTTTCAGCAAATGAGGCAAACAGGACAGAGCAGGATTTGCTCCCATGTGCTTGTAATTCAAAGCAACAATGACATATTTTGTAAACCAAGAGACAATGGTCTAGGTAAATGAGCATGCGTGGTGCATACTTTAGGCGCCGCTTAGGGTTCAAAGGTCTTCTGGAAATAACGTTGACGCTACACATCAGTATACGAGCAAGCAATGTCAACTTCGTGCCCCCTTGAAAGCTGCCGCAGTTACAACATTTGGTGAGTCCATCGTCTTACTAAGGGCACACTAGGTGTACTGGGAAGCACCGATAATATATTGGATATTAATAACAGATAAAGATGTACTGGAATATGCGCCAAATACCCATACTTGAGTGCTGCCAAATATTTCAGAATATTTCGGGAACATGTCTTACTAGAACCTCCCCCCTCACTAACATGAATCCTTTTATACGCCTATGCATAGCTCTAAGCATGACGCAGGAAACTACGGCAAGATTCTATGTTTTCAAAATTTATGCAGCAGATAACACGATGTGGACGGAGTCCATCATCGACTTCGCCGACTGAACTCACCTCCGCTACTTCTACGGAGCCTGGGCGGCTTCAAAAGTACGCATATTGGTAGATAGACTGTACCGCAGCATACTGCTGTGCGCCGGCACAGTGTGAAGAGACTGGTTCAGGCGGCTGCTCGGCGAACGAATGTGTGATGTCCAACACAAGGAGCGGAGGGCAGGGCCATGGCAGAATTCAAACTCAAGAAGGGAAGGCCTTGCAAGTAGGTACATATTTGTGAGCCCATTGCAAACAAAGAAAAATTAGCCGGAAGAAGACTAGGGAAATGACGAGGACCGACGTTCGCTGCTGGGAGGAGATGAGAGAATAGGTGGAGTTGATTGACAACTGGCTGTGACGAAAGGTGGGAAGCACTACTTTCGGAAGAAAACACATAGGTCATGGGCGGAGGAGAGCATCACTGACATAAAAATGATTAAAAGTGCTAAACGACCTGAATATGTATACATCAATTGCCAAATATTCGGTGATTTACATTGATGTCCTGGCCTGTCCACACATGGGCATGGGTTTCATTTGCTTATGCTTGAGTCCAGTCTGTGCTCTTTGTCCTTTATCGGTGCCCTCTTTCCTTGCATGTCCATCGCAAGTGTTCAGGTGTGAATTAAACAGAGAGATATTTAGGAAATCAGTCCCTCCTGGCTCGCCAAAACCTCAGATAGTGTATCGACAGAGACTGCATATGCCTACAATGGCCCATCAACCAGACTGTAGTCAGTTACTGACAGCGTGTGGGTGCCCGGTATTTCAGACGACAGCTCAGTGTCCGACCAAGGTCTCGCCCGCAGTGGTACAGCAGCACAGCAGAGCACAATTCAGCATAGTCTGATTCCTCACTGCAGCCAGCAATGAAAACTTGGGAAATGTCAAGACGGTTGGCACACAGTGGTGAGCAGCGTGTTATATAGCATACAGGAAAACATCGTGTGGTAAGTGTTGTGCTAAAAGTGCAGGGGGTACAATTTAGTGGGCTTTGGCAACTCTCTTTGCGGCTTTAATGATGTTTAATTAGCAGGTAATCTGATCATGCTCAGTTTGGAGACCGTGTACAATCAGGTAGAAAGACACGCCTTAGTGCAACTGCACCTGAGTGTACACCGTAGTTGTACATGTGCACTACAATCAATCTATAGCGGAACGGTGACAGACGTAGGTAGAATAAGTGAACGTAGGATAGGTAGAGGTAGGCAGGTGGGGGTAGGATAGGTGGAGGTACGATAGGTCGAGGTAGGATAGATGGACATTCTACTGTGATCTACTGTAATCAGTTCAGTTCCAATGGAATCTCTGCTGAACGATCTGCACGGCGTCGAGTGAACGCCGCAGTGCTCACGGCGTCGAGTGAACGCTGCAGTGCTCACGGTGTCGAGTGAACGCCGCAGTGCTCACGGCGTCCAGCGAACGCCGCAATGCTCACACCGTCGAGTGAACGCTGCAGTGCTCACACCGTCGAGTGAACGCCGCAGTGCTCACACCGTCGAGTGAACGCCGCAGTGCTCACACCGTCGAGTGAACGCCGCAGTGCTCACGGCGTCGAGTGAACGCCGCAGTGCTCACGGCGTCGAGTGAACGCCGCAGTGCTCACGGCGTCGAGTGAACGCCGCAGTGCTCACACCGTTGAGTCCGCTCCGCAACGATCATGCTTACAGCGGAGCCAATCGAGATTTCTTGGAACGTGACGATCTCGGAATTACTCCAGCTGCATCGCGACGACGCAGTGCCCTCGGGGGTTGCCGCTAGACTCAAGGCTGCGTTCAAGATCAGATTATGTCAATGAAAGCAATGTCAGAGACGCTGACTGCTTAGCCTTAAATCCGCTGGCGGATCAACAGATCCCAGTTGCTGCAAATGCTTCAGTAGGAGCCAACCGGGCAAAAGGTTTCTGGAGATCAGACTTGGATCAAGCACCTCTCATGCATGAAACGTGGATATTATGCGACACGCTATCTGTGTACAATTTTGACGTTTTCAGCAACGTCCACATTGATCAATTAACTTGGAGAAAACATTCCATTAAGTAGCTACAAATAAAAATTCGGTGCAAACCATATCCAACGCGATCGCGAAATCTAATAAATGTGGATGAACATGATAGACAAAAACATTCAGAATGTACTTTTAGGCTAGCAGTGGCGAAACATACTTCTGTCAAGCACATGCAAACGCTCAGCTAAATGGTCTGTTAAGGATAGTCCACAATATGTTGGCACCTATCGACTACGTGCGTCAAAAAGAAACACTTGACCAATCTTCCTACGCATCCAATGGTGGATCGTGACCAAAGCGGCAGTAAAACAAGCTTAGTTATTAATACACCTAAGACACAATGGAATAGTATAGCGATTAAGGCTGGTGACAAACACCAGAAAAAGTGCAAACTGCATGCATATTCATTATTCATCAAATCTCTTTGAAACGCCTTCACAACACAGAACAACCCCACGGCAAAACTCGGGGCAACCGGAAACACTGTGTCCGATGAAAGGAGACATTGCAACAGCAATGGGATGCCAGCTGTCGAATGAAACGCTGAATAGCGGCAGCGCACACATATTACGCCTCAGGCGTATCACCAGCTGCCTGCCCCGAGAGAGACCGGTGTGTCCGTGCGAAATCGACTGTGTTATTGCACTGGGGTATAGAGTTCCAGAGCGTGCAGCTACCCACGTCTCACAGATAAATGAGCAGTGATTACGCCTAATGAGGCGCGGCATCGCTAGACTGATCCTGTGATGAAAGCCATCTCTTGAGCAGATCAGCGGATGCAAGAATGCTCATGCTGGATGCAACACAAGACAAAATAGTGTATTCACATTCTTTATTAGCATCATCGCAGATGAAACTAAGGCACCCTATGAGGTGGGTGGATATGTTGCGATGATGCATGTCGATGATTGGTGGCAAGGCAGATGTTTATTTTGCGCGTCAACGGCTCGTACGCATAAATGCTCATTTTGGTTCAGGTCAAAATAGGTCCAGATGTAGCGCTTGGGGTTAGCGAAGCATTTCGGCGGCTGGATATCCATCTCGCCACGTTGCACCAAAGGGTTGGATAATATCGTTAAAAGCCACCTATGATGTGTTAAGTTTTCAATCCCCCGTTAGAGCACGGTGATTACCACTCCCACCACATAGCCTACGATCTGGCTCCGACTCCGCGTCACCTTAATGCCATCAATTTGCGCATCGCTTCAAAGTTTCGGCACGTGTTTTCAAAACTACCAGACGATTAGACATATTCCGAATGAAATTGCAATCCAGTCCATAACGCTAACAGCATCAGGTGGAGCCGTCCCCTACCGCCCCTACCTCAATCCAGTTGATAGACGAGAAGGGTTCGTCCCCTACTGCCTCTACATCAATCCAGTTGATAGCGCCAACAGCATCAGGATGGGTCTTCCACCATCCCTACCTCAACCACGCAATGTTTCTCGCACCTGAACAAAGTAGTTGGGCGTATGGAAGCACCGACTTCAAACATAACTTGTCCTTGGACTTGCCAGGGATGTGCAGAACTCTGCCTGAACAGAGTTCGACTCGGACCCACTACATGCAGCAGCTTCAAAGCGCTTTGGAGCGGGGGGTTGGAAGGGGAAAGGGAACGAGAATCATCGCACCGTTGGCGATGCTCTCAATCTGGACGAAAAATTGACCCGAGCTAGAGCCTGGAAATACTTAAACTGCGAAAGTGAACACCACGAATATCCGACACACGATCGCGTCAACGTGCCAAAGCGAAGATCAATGGCTTATTTGACAACATAAGCGAATGAGCGAATCATACATCACAACGGCGGGCTTCAGGAATACGTGCCGCAGTATTGCGAATTCATTGTGAAGGAGCTGAAGGTCGGGAGCTCGGGAGCTCCGGTTTGGCACCGTTGCTCATGGTGCCACAAACGGTGGTCGCAAGTACATCACGCATGACACAAATGGAGCGGGAAAATATGAGGCACACCATTCGAGCGGGTCCAAACTTTTCGGCCCAGTCATCCCCACCGCTTCGTCACCTCCTTACTTTCCGACCAATGCTATCTGGATGCAATCTTCTTGGCGCCCGGAATGTCCACGAGGCGCTGGCTCCGTTCCCGGACTATTCAATAAGGAAAAATGGCTCGGATATTAGACAACTACAGCTGCAAATGTGTCTCATAAGTCTCATAAATTGAAAACCGAGGGACCGTTTACCTTTAGTAGTCGTCATTCACACACATTGGTCATACCTTCTAGGATCATGCATCTTTCATACATACCGGTCCCAGCTCTATTAGCGTACGATTCCTAGAAGAACTTCATCCTCTTTCGTTCGTGAGACCAGTCATGCAATAACATCAGCATTATTCTGCTATTCTTCGTGTTGCTTGGTATATCATGGACTTCGCATCTCATCCGACAGGACGTTGATGAGGACTATTGCTATGCACATCGTCACCAAAACAATGCCTGTGGGAGCCTCCCTGCTGGGGTGTGCCTGCCGGGAATAGTTCCAGACACTTCCGTCCGAACTCTGAACTCGGTCCGACATCGCTTCTGCCCGGGAGCGGCTGAATTATGAAAAAGTTTCGACTCAAGCGTCTTTATAAAACGCCAGTTCACCTCGCCTGCGTATCAATTAGGCTCAGAGACACGAAGGGATGAAGTAATGCTGGCCTTGTAGCCGGCTGGTGGCCGGGCAGCCCAGTTCCAAACAGTCTCAAAGCCCGCCACGTCCGTAATCAGCTGGCGAAAGAGTCGAACCGCCGCTGAATGGGCAGATTGCCTCCATTAACGAGTGCTTTATCGGGCCAGTTTTGAGCGCGCATCGGCCGGCCGGCGGAATTTGGCGCGCGGCGGCGGAATTTGGCGGGCTTGCGGCGGGCACGGCGCGCCTGGCCGATAGCATCTGCAGCACGCATCATTTCCGGCCGATCGGAGGCCGACCGGCTCAAACGGCCCGACCAGCCATGAGAGATGACGGCTGGCAGTGGACGCGACAGAGCCGTCGCCAGTCTCCGCGGGGCGTCCGACAGTGGGTGAGGATTCGGCGTCCGCCACGCGCCCGAGAACGCGCCGCCAGAAGCAGAAGGGAGCGTGTCGGGAGGGCACTGCGCCGTCTCCGTTTCGGTGGCTGCAGCGACGCGAGCGCGGCGGCCCACTCTTCTCAAGTAGTCCATATAAATGCGGCCTTAATCATTGATAATGATCTGAAACGCTGCCGGGCTAGCGATGAGCAAGGATGCTGAAACAAGTCTTCCAAGTTTAAATGTAGCTTTCAAAATAGAGAAGGGCATAAATCTATTGTGAGAAGATAACTGATGTTGAAATTAAGTAGGATTTCGCTTGGCATTTCGATGGTATTGCAGTAGACTGGACTTTCGTAAAAGCGACCTTCAAGTTGCAATAACAGAGGGCGCACTGCGACGGATACAAATCTTCCAAACTGCAAAATATTTTTGAGGGGAAGACAAAGTCGAGCTGCACCCAGAGCAGATCGGAATTATAAAAGGGAACACCTAGAGTAGACATGACTCGGCGCTTGTGAACGGAATTCTACGATAGTCGAGCTGAGTCAAAGCTATGCTCGTCGGCAGCTGTCGTGCAGCCAACGCAGGCATATCACAGATACCTAATCAGCACCACTTTGGCAGCTGTTGTGCCAGGCAGACTACGAGCACTGTCAGTAGCATCAAGAGCATCGGCAGCGACAGCAGCTGCAGCAGCAGTAGCATCGGCAGCGGCAGCGGCAGCGGTATCGGTATCGGTATCGGTATCGGTATCGGTATCGGTATCGGTATCGGTATCGGTATCGGTATCGGTATCGGTATCGGTATCGGTATCGGTAGCGGTAGCGGTAGCGGTAGCGGTAGCGGTAGCGGTAGCGGTAGCGGAAGCGGTAGCGGTAGCGGTAGCGGTAGCGGCAGCGGTAGCGGCAGCGGCAGTCGGGTCGGCCCGTATCCATTAGCGGATTGAGTGGATCGCCGGTGGCCCACCCAGTCGACCGCGGTCGGGCCGCCGTTTGGGCGGCGCGGGACCGCTGCAGCATCGATCGAGACGGTCAGCTGTGTGCCGTGGCGGCGGCCGCAAATGCAGTCGTTGTCTAGTCGGACTGCGGCCGTTGCCGGGGCCACGAGTCCGACTGCCGTGACCCTGTCGTGACCCTGTCGTGACCCTGTCGTGACCACCGACTGGCCCAAAGGCACGCCACACTGACATTCCATTTCGCCTTGTCTGCCGCCAGCCGACTCAGGGCGACAGGATCGGTCGAAGTCGCACAGATCAGCCCGCCGCAGGTCGTTTGTGCCACCTCTCTACTGGCTAGTCACTGCTCGCCCGCCAACAGCAGACTTGACGGCCAGGAGAGTCTCCAGCCGCTTACGGACCGCATTGCATCGGTTCCACCGACCTGGGAGTGGGTGGGGGATTGCCGGATAGTGATGCTCGCTATGTCGCGAACTGTCGACAATCGTATGATCTTGTCGGGGATAATGGGGGACCGCCACAATCTATCGTGAACGGTGAGGGACCGCCACACCACGTAGGTCGTGGTCGCGTGGTGTGGCTTTCCGCTGCGGCGGAGTGAAGCCACCCTCAATGGCAGCCACGCCACACAGCAGCCATGGCTGGGGCACGGGCCCTTGTGGCTGCACTGAATGCGCCGGCTCTTTCGACTAAACGTGCGTCAATTTTCCATACAGCGGGCGGCCAAAACCGAGGTTAGAACGGCCCACAAAGGAAGCCACCGGCTAAATAGCCCGGCAAATGCTCGCGAGAAGGCACGACCGTGCAGGCGTGTATTGACCGGCTTCGGTAGACGTCGATATTGGCCATAGAAGTTGGGACGATACCGTTGCAGTCACCAACAGTGGGAAGGAAATTGATGCAGGATGGATCATTGAGTGTAATTGCGGATGTGATATTCCCCGACATATCTCGGGACGGATATTGAGATGCATCTTACTCTGAAATATTTGGAGCGAGAGCAAATGCGTGCTGTCAAAATAACGCGACTTACGTAACAATCGCAATCCAGCTATCCGGACAACGCACTCATGGATGAAACGTCCACTTCACACTCCAAAGTTGCGCGTGAACCGACGAAATCTTGGTGACCGCTATTCTTCCGACAACAGTTCATTCCATGATCGAAATCGACCTTAACCATCAAAGTAAGCCTATCACACCCCCACTCAAAATGCGCTGACACAGACGCGGC
This sequence comes from Imbricaverruca yamaguchii, assembly GCA_034440575.1. Taxonomy (NCBI): domain Eukaryota; kingdom Metazoa; phylum Arthropoda; class Thecostraca; family Neoverrucidae; genus Imbricaverruca; species Imbricaverruca yamaguchii. Next base: position 381,405 of record JAOTOL010001617.1, on the reverse strand, counting down.
TGACCACAACTGAACAAGCTACGGCCATCACCGAGGTGGCGACGTAAACCGCCAGCTATCGCGTCGTCAATTCAAAGTCAGGGGACGCCTGGTGGTGTGCGGTACGACCATTTCCAGACTGTGCAGTGCCCGGCACCACCGCCAAGCGTCACGTGACGTGATATGACGCCGGCGCGCTTGTCGCCGCCGAATGGCCTCGCCATCTGTCAGAGACGCGAGGCGCGACATGGCGAGCGTCTGGCGGTCGACGGCTGGGAGGTCGCGGCATGAGCCCGAGGCTGCGGGGTGGGTAGTGGCGCATACCGGATATCACCGCCACAGCTGGTTCCCGCAGTTGGTTGGATGGTAGGTGGGCCCGGGCTGCAGGGTGGGTAGTGGCACGTGCTGGATGTTACCACCACAGTTTGTCCCCACAGCTGAGCGGCTGTTAGGTGGGTTCGTGATGTGACCACCACAGCTGGTTCCCAAGGCTGGGTGGAGCCTCAGCGATCATCAGGACACAGCGGTCGCGCCACCTCAACGCAGCAGTATGGAACAGATGCCGCTCAAAACCGGAATCAAACAAACTAGAAGCTACTGAGACAGAGCCGTGACTTTCCAAGGGTTATTTCCACCACTAAGACAATTTTCACCATCGTCCTTATGTACGACTCGCTAGAGGAGGTGAAATTCAAAGGGCCAGGGTACGCTGATAACTGTCTCTCGCAAAATATTTTATGTGATATGTGCCCCAGGTTAAGTTGACGGTTGTATTACTTGGAGAGACAAATACCTGGACACAGGCACATGCCGTATATTCTCTGGGTAGCTTCGACATGGTAGGTGTTATTAATGCAGGATAATGCAAGAAGGATGACCCGGTAGAAATGTTCCTTGGGCCTGTCGTGCACGTGCACATAAACGCTTGCCGTGCATAATCCTGCACGGAAGTTGAAACACGCTTCTGCAAGACACCGGCACATAACCCTGCAAGTGATACGGCAGGACAAACTTGCACAGGATCCTGTAGGCACACAAAGCGCGCACTGTCGCTGCGGCAATCGCTATCTTGGCGCGAACCACAATGTTGGCGCCATTACCTCAATGTTGACGCCATTACCGCGATGCTCCAACCAGCCGAGCTTACTACGGCACGGGACGCATGACATGGCCATGGCAAGCCAACGGAACTGCCCAACTTAGCTGGTGGTGCCACAAGTGACTGCATGCTGCCGGACCCCACTCGTGAAGGAGACACCGACAGAGCACAGTCAGCTCCATCTAGACATGCCCAGCACCATTCCTAGTGGGGATACACGTGTTCTGCTAGGCTTCAGCTGGTCAGACCTTTCATCTGCTCCGGACAGCTGCGGATACTTGTCCTCGGCCAGAATCGCAGGTAAATGCTGTCCCTAGCCAACATTTGAAATTACATCGATGCAAGCATATTGACACGCATCGATTTTATATAAATATCGGTTAGTTGTTCTGTAATTGTTAATTTAAACTGCACTCACATTCCATAACTTGGCATAACGAAGCATATCTGGACGATATTTATAGTGCATAGTTATTTACACCAAATACACAGAATGAAAGCTTGATCGCTAACCAACCGAGAAAGCAACACCGGATTGATCCTACCCTGGAGTCGTCCCCGATGCTCCGTTTCATACACTGGGGGAGGGGATAACATTACAAGCCACAACTGCACAACCGTACAGGACAATCCCGCATGAGCTATGTGTCCTGCAGGGTTGCCCAGCATGGGAACGATTCGAGAGGACGAATCCTGCAAGACGGTCATGCAGGGTCCTTACTGTCCCAAGGAATCTGATTGTAATCCTGCGCGATACATTTACCAGGGTACGCACTATCTGTGAGCACAATAGCGCACTTCGACGAGCCGTCGCGACACGTCGCCTTCACCTTGCCTGGATCCAATGGCTACTTTGTACCTGTATATACATCTTTACACTTAATATGTGTATGTATGCGTGGATCCGGCGATCTACCATGGCTTAGCCAAAATATGTTAGGGGGAGGGGGCACCTTCATCCCCACACCCAGCACCCTTTGAGGTCTCGGTGTCACTGGGGGTCGAAAACAGACAAAGGGCAACTGGAAAATGAAAGTGGAGTGTGAACATTACAGCAAGAAACCTCCTCCAAGCTTTTTTTCGCCCAAATATGCGCAGCATTCCACTGCACCCGGATGAATTAGCACCGCTCCATCCATGTTTGGACAAAATCAGAGGGGCATTGTGCGGCTGACTTTCTGTGGGTTGCACACTGAGTTCGTTTTAGTCGTTTTTATCGTAATTTTGTACCTACTGAAAAAAGGAGCACAATAGATTTCGTGCCACGTCTTCTGCGTTTCATCCAGAGGAACGCCAATCTTCTTTGCCTGTAAACTTTCCACAAAAAAACTTGACGAATGAATTGCATTGATCGCACAATAAGCAGTCATGTGGAACATACCCAAGCATTGTATTCGCCCTTCGTTTGCTTTTCGTGCCTTTAGTTGTTTCTGTAACATGTAGCTCACAATATTGGGGAAAATCGAACACCACCAAATCGCCCATGCAATTTTTAATTGAACTACCTCAAAATAAAGCTACAAGCGACGACTGAGATAATTAGAATCACTGGCTATTTCGAGAGCTCCCTGGCCCATTGTGCGCTGTTTGGGCACCGGTCGTGTCGTACAGCTAAGTGCAGTGAACAGCTCAGTGTACGGCCAGTGGGATCGGGAACTGGGGGAGGGGGAGGGGGCGACGAGAGTGACAACAATGCCCGACTCCAGCTGTCCATGCGAGCCCAATCTGCCGACAGACAACGGGACCAGCGCAGACGAGTCTCACTAGCGCCGAGATGACACCGAGCCACGTCCCCCGGACGGCACAATACTGCCACCATGCAGCGCTGACACATGAGGAGCCGGCTGGCGCCAAATGCCCCCGCTTTGGCGCCAATAATAAGCCAGCCAGCGTCGGCCCGGTGGGTGACGAATGCACGACGTATAGCCATGAAAATGTCAGAGCATGCACGCGCCACAAATTAGTTCAATGTGAACACTCGTCTGAGGCGTGCTGGACAGGGTTAGTTAGCTATTTAGGCTTTAGGGCACTTCGACCAGAATTGATAATTCGCACCCAGTGCCGGATGAGGTCAGAACTGTACGAGACAGGGGGAACTTACGGAACGGAGTCAGAGCTGTACGGGACAGGAGTAGATATGTACGGGACAGAGGCGGAGCTGTACAGGGAGCTGTGCAGGGGCGGCCCGAGGCACCCAAATGAGGTGAGGCAGAAAATATAACGACTTTACCCCCTCCCCCTACATCCCCAGAACGGAATTTTGTTACTCAAGTTGTGACCAAAATAACACTAAAAATGGGGCTTCGAGTTAGGTAACATAGCATGAAAAAATGTGTAAAAATTAAATAAAAATGCAGCAGAACGCAAGATAACCTAGCCTCACCAGACTTTGGAGACAAAAATAAAAATAGGGGGACATTTGAAGCAATTTATTATCTGTATATCATATATAGATATATCTATACATCAGCTGTTTCGAAGAAAAATAATTCCCAAAATAAAAATAAATGTTGTAATGTTTACAAAATTATCCCACTTAAAAATCCGACATTAATCTAACCTAATCAAACCTAACACATTTGTTTCCTTTATGAAGGCAAATGTGTGCAAAAACATGCCTTGTTGCCACCTTAAATCACAATAATACTTTCTTTTCTTGATGAAATAACTAATTATTAAAATATAAATACAACTTTAAATGCTTACGTCGAAACGTTTTCATTTCCCATAGACATGAATTTAAAATTCCTTCAAATTACACTAAGAGACTGGAAAAACAATTAAAAACTAAAAGTGTCCTACGGCTTCTATATATTTAACCAAATTGCATGCATTGTGCAGATCCGAAAAGTTGGTTTTGAGTCGTTTCGTAGGGCCAAGTAAAAACTAATTCCCACAAATGTTCAAATTATTCGGATTTGGAAAGCTTAGTAGGTGCCTACCGAAGCATGATCTCAGAGCAACAATGTTTCATAAAATGCGACTAAGTTTGGAATAATTTGTGATTGAAGAACAAGTTTGCTTCAAATCAGGCTGTTTCCTTTTTGTTGGCTGGACTGATGTGTCCGTCCTGGAAACACTAGTGAATGCATGCAATTTACAGAGCTGACTAAGCATCACATCAAAGCCCACTAGTCACCAACAGATTTCCTCGTTGGGCTTTCGGTTCTAGTATTTGCCACTTCTTGTACCTACTTTTGTGAGTAGACAGGCACTTTTGAGGGGGAAACTGTTCCTCGATGCCTGTTGTGCCGTCAAAGGCAAAATTTGTCACTCAATGTTGGTAGAGGGAAGGTAGCTATGTTCAAAGCCACCTGATGCACATCTCCACCCCCAACAAACAAAGAATGCGAGCCGAGATATTATACTTTTCATCCATTGTCCTCCTTCTTTGGCAGTGACATTCACATTTTTCTTTGAGCTTGAATTGGGATGAAGCCCTAGCTCCTGCATAGTAACAAGCGTGACCAAAGAAGCACCCTACGACTATTAACATGAAACACCCCACTGGCTCCATCACTCGCACTTGCCGCTGGGTAGCCAGAATTAGTCTATTATTAGCCCTGCTATCATTAGTCTATTAGGTAACTTAAAATATATACTCGCACCAATTCCACATTCGTTCATTTTGCTGGCAAAATGACGGGTTAGTATGAGTCTTTAAGATGTCATTGATTCGTTAATTCTCATGTTTTCATTTTATTTCAATGGCTTGGTCATGGTAGGTACAGAGAGACGCACTGTTCTTTTCGTCTTTTCGCAAGTCTTTTCGCAAGACCAGTAGCATAACAGTTTGCTAAGAAAGATGTGCGACCAAATCCACCACACATGGACACTTTATTTTGAAGTTCGAGGCATTTTCAACTATTAGTTTTTCGTCCTGAAGTGTCTTATCCTAGGGAGGGGGCTGTTGATAGATATACTTCAGGTCTTACTACGAAGACAATACAAACAAAATCTTCCCAGCACCATTTTCAAGAAACAATTCATGGACACCCTTGATTGGATCGATAGAACAAGTATACCTAGAAGAGAACACGTATACATATTAATTAAGCTGAACAACTAGCTTCCAAAAATAGAACCACAAACAACAGGATCAAACAGCGACAAACAACTGTGCTGCCAACTCTCGCGTTCTGGCTCTCGGGACCGCCTTCACCATGGCTATGGCGTCGAATTATGGAAGCAATCGCTTAATAGAAATGACGTCATCACACGAAACGCGAATCAATTGTGCTTAGCTGCTGCATACTGAAATACGAAAATATCTTCAATATTCGTCAAACACATCTGTTTGAACATCAAATCAAACACATCAAACACATCAAGCACTCTAGCCCGTCGACTACATTCAAATTTGGAGAGTTGAATATTGTGCAGGTATATTTGAAGAAAACCCTACGAGCGTCTAACTTTTCTCTCTTTTCCTCACCTAACCAAAGCAACACATTGATAATCTCACTTAACAATGGGTGAAAATTAAATGTAATTACCTTTGTGGGCCCTCTCGAGTTGGAAATTGTGTCCCTCGCAACCTGATTTTCGTCCTCTCAACTTCAGACAGCTGGCTCAATGAAAAGTGGGATTAGCATGTTAATATTGATGTTACAACCAAGAACTCGGTCGCGACTAAAAAAAGTGGGAGAAGAGAGGGAGGGGACGTCGATAACTGGGTTATATTCTTTCCACACCATGTCTATTGGCGTAGTGCTACGTGCCGAAAATGTGGAGAGGGTTGTACCCTCACTGTCGCTTTGTGACGGTACTTCTGGTGATGCTTGGCATTTTGAAATATATATATACATTGTTGGTGTCAATCAATGTAAGCTATAACTCGGACAACTTACAGCCCATGTGAAAGTAATTATAATTTCACGTTTGCATGATGGCAGTTGACTTAGCTAAATAATCTTCTATGCTATCCTCACTTAGCTTTGAATTGTAACGTATATGATTTCAAGGCATGCAAAGCCACACTCTTGTACCTACCCACACCCGCCCGCGTGGTAATGGAAGCGATGTCCGTCGCTTTAGCAGCTATTGTTTGTGGTAGTAATTGGGGGTTAAGCTGACATGAGCCTGGTCTATAATTCAACTGTCACCGCCATACATTGCATTTGGTGTGAGCGTGACAGCACTACAAGTCATACGCTTAGCATGACAAGAATGGCATGGGCTTTAAGCCACGGAACTTCTCGCTTCAGGGTTGGGAAAATCCTCATGCTTTATGAGTCTGCTACTTGGGTGCCACCCCGTTCTGATGGGTCTGCTACGGCGGTGCTACGCTCGTCTGATGAGCCGCTACCGCAAGCCGCTATTTTCGACACGTAGCGCTAAGCCAATAGACATGGTATGGAAAGAATATAACCCAGTTATCGATTTCCCTCACCACCTTCTGATGAGTCTGCTACCGCTGTGTCACCCCATTCTGATGAGTCTGCTACTGCTGTGTCACCCCATTCTGATGAGTCTGCTACCGCTGTGTCACCCCATTCTGATGTGAGTCTCCTAACCCGGTGTGAGCCTCATCCGGTGAGTGCTACAGCAGTACTCTCCTTGTTTTGGTAGTCTGTCCTACGCGAGGAGGATGCCGTGATTTATAGCACCACGCAAAATTGGATTTAGCCGATCAAAGCAAAGGCTTTATTCCTCAATATTTTGAACATGCAGCCCATATATACATATATATATATATATATATATAAAGAAAACTGGAAGTTTCGACGCATTCTGACATAACCTGGGCAATGCATCGCTTCAGAATTCTTTTCACATGTAGCTTTACATAATTAGTGCCCTGGATCAAGAGAAATCTTTGAAACCCTTGCAAACAAACAAGATCGAGTCTGAATTGGTCTCGTTTGTCAGACTGCGTTCGCTCGTTCGTTTCACTCGATCACTCACTCTGTCGGAGAAAGACCATTACTGGCAATGGCTAAGTCCAAGCAAGTCTCCACTCCTGTGCCATAGACTGTGCGTTACTGCAAGTCACGACCAAGCTCGCGAGGCACTGGCGGATCACAAGTAAGCCCCAAGGGGCTCGCACAGGCAGCAAGTTCAAAACATTCATGTACAAACACATAGTTGCGATGAAAAGCATAGGGTTTGAGATAAATAGTGTAAGTGTAACAAGCACCATCCAGGCTTTAATACGCACAGTGAAAGTCTCCTGGAAATATCATAAGCTGTTGAACATTTTGCTACACGGGACTAACCAGTCGTCACGCTTTAACTGCTAAAAAGCTTGGAACAAATATTTTAGCGTTTATTGATCTTTAGAGATTCAGCAAAACGCACCGGGTAATTTCCATGCTTAAAGCTTTTGATGAAATTGGTTTTGCATATTTAACAATTAGAGAAAAACTAGAGGGTTCTTGCTAAAGTAAGCACTTTTACGGAGCTAAGTTGACTTAAAGCAGCTTTTTCCTGTGCGCTCCATCCTTTCGGAAAACAAAAATCAAGAAAGTTGGGAACCCAGCAGCTTGAAGATTTCCAAACATAAAATATTTATTTTTTTTTGGAAAGCAAAGACGTTAGTGCCATGTCGATTTTGGTTCCTTTTCCGATTCCAAATATATTTTGTCTACTAAATATCTCAAATATAAACTTATCACAGCAAAAAAATGACGTCCGTGGTGATCCAATAGGCATCACCAGTGCCGTCACTTCTTGGGGGATATTTTTTCTGGCGGTTCCGAGTCCTACTCGTTGAACGCATTCCAGTTACACCACTTTTGCTTTCACGCCTGGAGAGATTAGAAAGGTTTAGCTTGAAGATTAGAAGGGACATAAAAGGACAACTCGAGACGTGGGGTGAGGATCTGCCTGGAAAGACGACGCGGGTCAATTTACGATTCCTGCCTCGCATGAGCACAATATTTCATCCGGAACGTTGGTAATATTTGTTGCCATAAGCCCGTGCCAGATGAATATCACCACTAGTAGATTTAGCCCCGTCCACGCCTATAGTGACCGCAACCGCACTACCACCGCCAGCTGCCCCGTCCACGCCTATAGTGACCGCAACCGCACTACCACCGCTATCGGCCCCATCCATATTTATAGTGACTGCAACCGCACTACCACCGCCAGCTGCCCGTCCATCCTATGGACCGCAACCCACACCACCCATCCCCCCACCATATTATAGTGACTGCAACCGCACTACCACCGCCAGCTGCCCCGTCCACGCCTATAGTGACCGCAACCGCACTACCACCGCTATCGGCCCCATCCATATTTATAGTGACTGCAACCGTACTACCACCGCTATCTGCCCCGTCCACATTTATAGTGACCGCAACCGCATTATCACCCCTGTTTCCCTCGTCCACAGCCGTAGTGACTGCAATCGCACTATCACCGTACTCTAACGATAGCAGTACAAAGCTCGACTCTGCGCCTACGACACGTAAGTCCTAAACTTTCCTTTTGCCCTCTTTAGTTCAGTGCTCTAACACTTTACATTTGCCTTAAATAATTAATATATCATGGTGGTACTCTGGAATTCCTGATACCTCGATCGACGCAATTTCATTGAAATCATGTATGCAGACACCACAATGGTTTGAGCGCAGCAAACACATATTTTAAGGCCATGCTATTAACTTCCCACCCAACACTCACCATAAGCTGTGCTGAATGGGTGTTTAGTGATAGTGAATTCAATGAATCTAACTAACTAAAGTGCTAGACTGCTGCGCGTACAGAAACCCAAAAAAGTGAATAATTCTCCTGAAAGAACCACAATTTATGTTTGTCAAGTAACTCGTTTCCACTCCGAAAGCCTAACCCGAAATGGAAAACATAACTTTCCATTTCCGGCGTCGGCGGGGCGGCAGGAAAAACAGTGTCCAGCCGGCCGCCAGTCGGCCGGGACGAGACCGACGCGCCCGACGCGCCGCTCAACGCCGCGCCGCCGCCGCCCACTCCAAATTGAACTGGCTGCAGACGCATCGTCTGTTTTTGCGGCCGGCGCGGCACTTGGTGCGAAGCTGTGCCGCTGAACGGAGCCGAGTCGGACCTCCCAGCGGGTCCATCAGCCGGCGCGCAACACTTCGCTCCGTCGAGCGGCGCGACTGGTCGGCTGCGACACACCGCCGGCGACCGGGCTTCTGGCCACAACACCCCACCGGTGGCCGCGCTTCTGGCCACAACATCCCACCCGTGGCCGGGCTTCTGGCCACAACACCCCACCGGTGGCCGCGCTTCTGGCCACAACACCCCACCGGTGGCCGCGCTTCTGGCCACAACACCCCACCGGTGGCCGGACTTCTGGCCACAACACCCCACCGGTGGTCGGACTTCTGGCCACAACACCCCAGCGGTGGCCGCGCTTCTGACCACAACACCCCAGCGGTGGTCGGACTTCTGGCCACAACACCCCACCGGTGGTCGGACTTCTGGCCACAACACCCCACCGGTGGCCGCGCTTCTGGCCACAACACCCCACCGGTGGCCGCGCTTCCGGCCACAACACCCCACCGGTGGCCGCGCTTCCGGCCACAACACCCCACCGGTGGCCGGGCTTCTGGCCACAACACCCCACCGGTGGCCGCGCTTCTGGCCACAACACCCCACCGGTGGCCGCGCTTCCGGCCACAACACCCCACCGGTGGCCGCGCTTCTGGCCACAACACCCCACCGGTGGTCGGACTTCTGGCCACAACACCCCACCGGTGGTCGGACTTCTGGCCACAACACCCCACCGGTGGTCGGACTTCTGGCCACAACACCCCACCGGTGGTCGGACTTCTGGCCACAACACCCAACCGGTGGCCGCGCTTCCGGCCACAACACCCCACCAGACGGGGTTCCCGGCCACAAAATCCTATCAGGCGGAACTGCCGCCTACAATATCCCACCGATGTGGAGCGACAGATATCACGGTCATTACAAACGGAGCGATATCACAACAGCTACCCTCCATTTCTTTTTTTTCTGGTGAGTGATACAGTGCGGATCCTCGTTATTACACTTGCACACATTCACACACGCACACGCATGTGCATGTGCCTGCATGTGTGCATTGATACGCAGATGCATTTTTATGTTCTTAGGAAAACATGCTATTTCATACAATTTCACAATTTGCCGTGTATATATCTTTGATACAGATATAAAGAGTATATAATAAATATATATATATATATATATATATATATATATATATATATATATATATATATATATATACAACATTCAGCAGTTTCTGAAATCGTCTTGCCGCCGCTTGCTCCCGGCAAGCCTGCCTAGTCGTTAATTGCACCTAGCAGGGTGGCTACGGACGCCGATGAGACCGATTACAAAGTCAGGCAACTGACAGAGTGCGCGACCGCATTCATTGTGGACTGTGGAGGATGCCTGAAAGGCTGCGCCGCCTCTGGCCGTAACTGCACGAGGACCCCCCATTCATTGTGGAATGTGGAGGACGCCTAAGAGGCCGCACCGCCTCCAGCTACACCGGCACGAGGACCCCCACCCCACCCCCACCCTCACTCCGACAGAGAGCTGGAGACACTGGTCTGGTCAACACATCATCAAGTTCGCTCCCGTGAGGCCAGACACGGTGTGGCCGTATAGCGAAGCGGTGTGCTTCGTGACGAAGAGGAATCTATCCTCGAATTGGATCGCCGAAACGCGTGGGTTTCTGTGACAAGTTTTCGGGAATACCTGACAAGTGTTAGGTGAGTGAACAGACGTAACCGACTGTAGCTGGTCGGTGAAGTATATTTGCACGACAAAAGTCTGTGCAAATAATACGGATCATCAGGCAGGCCATGCCGTTTGCGATACGATTAAGCAGCGGGCATTGAGCTCGTTATCATGGAAGCTGTACCACCGAGGAGACAAGGTCACGAGAAAGGACGGGGAGATGGAGAGGGGAGAAACTAACCTATTCGACCTACCTATTGCACTTACCTGGCCTGACTTATGTGTAGTCCATACTCTGGGGCGATCCCGAGGAGGTAAGGCGGGCAAAGGGCAGTCACTCACCTGGCCTGACACGGCTGTAGTCCGCACTCTATCAGACGATCCCGGGGTCGCAGTCGGAAGTCGCAGAACTCGTCGGAAACGTCGACGCCACTTCGACGACTGCGGCAGGCCGGTCTGGCCACTTGGAACCCTGTGGAGATGGCGTCATACAATGTCACTCGAGGTCATAGTTTACTCTACCAAGCACGGCACATGCGTACATCAACGATACCACAAACTAAGCACAATCCATGTTGCTGGATATATGGAATTTCACTACACTGCATATACATTTTGCATACGTAAAAGTTGCCCACAAGACCGATTAATACGATGGCGCTATTTTGGGAAGTACACCATTTTGGGTACTATGTCAATAGCAGGATCTCCACCGTGGCACGCGGTCGTACAACAATAGCGGAACCTATCCTGGCCTCACGGCCTGGGTGAACAAACAGCTGTACCAGCAGGACATCGTCACCTAGCCCAGCGTCCCGCTCGCACGGTACCCAGCCATCCATCTGAGTACGGGCGGAACGTGACCGTAAGCCGTGTCAGGTACAGGCGTCAGCCCACAATCACCGGATTACCCGAACAACACAATTAGACCACGTGCACGCAGGCAGCGAAAAAGTAAAAGAAGATGATTAGCCCCATTGAAGGTGTGATCACAACAGGGGAGAGCAGGGAGGTGTGATCCCACCAGGGTAGAGGACGGAAGTGCGCTTCCGACAGGGGAGAGACCGGAGGTGCGATCCGAACAGGGGAGAGGGCGGAGGCTCTGCCCCGACAGGGGGCGGCCGGCGAACGTCGTCCGATCTCGTCCAGCTTCGTGGAGGCGACGGCGCCGACTTCGATGAAGAGCTGTTCGCGGGCCGAGCGGTAAAGTTCGCGCCGCCTCTTCAGCGGCGCCCGGTCGTGCTCAGCACGTCCCGAGCGGGGCCATCTACGTCGAACGGGGCGGCGGCCGCGTCGTTTTTGCCGACACCCGGGACGGCCGTTAGTTGGTGATGCTGGTCACCGGGCCTCGTGTAGCTGTCAGGCGGTCGGATCAGGGCCGCAGGTCCGGCCGGCCGTCGCGCGTGAACGGCATAAAACACGGCCGGCCCGGCGCGCTCGAGCGTCTCGCGCCGCAAACGGGCGCGTTCAATCTTCATAAAGCCGACCGGATGGCCGGGATGGTGTTCACTAGGCCTGATTACGCTGAAATCCAGGTGAAGTGATAAAGGTTTTACGGCACGCGGTCTCGCGGCTGCCCGGCGGCCGATCGGTGCGCAGCCGAGCTGTCGACAGACGCTGCCCACTGCAATCACCGGGTAGGCGCCGCCCACAGCTGGGGCACGATACACTGCCTGAGGCGATCACGGGGCAGTGGCCGCCCACAGTCGAGGATGTATTGAGGATGTAGCCGCTCGCGGCCGCCCACAGCCGTGGCACAATGCATTCACGGGCGGGCCCAAAAGCCGGCGTCACCGCCCGGTGACCTTCTGACACGCGAATGCAGAGCGTGAAAATGAGCAGGCAGACCCGTTGGGTCGGAATGGTTGTACGTTCAGAGAAGTGGTGTGGATGCCATTGCTGATGTCGTTGGTTTTCCGGAATATATCGCACATAAATAAAAAGTGGCAGAAACTTAAGAATTACCCAGTTACCATGACGAAGTGTAGCAAATCACCGCATTGCAATAATGCGGTGATTATTGCGTGAACCCTGGCCCCACCCAGGTGGTGGGGCCAGGTTTCACGCAACAGGCTCTGCTTAGCAATAGAACCCTGGCTCCTCAAGCCACCCCAGCAACAACTCGGATTAAATTTATTTGTTAAAAAAATAACAATCCCTCAACCTTTGCTTGAATTCATTGTAAGCACTGTATAGACACGTAAAACAGTTGAACAATTGCGCTTCGTCCTCATGATCTCGGAGTATCACGGCCGTCAACATTACACTAATCCACGCGCATGCCCCAGCCTTCGGTGAACACGAGGTCAAATCGTTTCCAGTGTGAATGCAAATCCACCGGCAGACCCATTAAGCATCAATCTCCGTATGCATTGACCTCACTTTCAGGGTTGCACATTACGTCGTTAAGTAATTTCATGTGCTGACTCACCAGGTTATACGGGGAACCAACGCATTCGGCCGTGAGCTCGCTGGACATTGGAGTTTACTGCACGAATGTCAGTGGTTGGCAGGAGTGGCAATGAGTGGCATGAGTGTCAGTCACCACTCGGAGCCAACGCGCCCCTCCGACACTACACTATTCCGACACTACACTATTCCGACACTACACTACTCCGACACTGCACTATTCCGACACTACACTATTCCGACACTACACTATTCCGACACTACACTATTCCGACACTACACTATTCCGACACTACACTACTCCACAATAACACTATTCCGACACTGCACTATTCCGACACTGCACTATTCCGACACTGCACTACTCCGACACTACACTATTCCGACACTGCACTACTCCGACAATACACTATTCCGACACTACACTACTCCTACACTACACTATTCCGACACTACACTACTCCGACACTGCACTATTCCGACACTGCACTATTCCGACACTACACTACTCCGACACTACACTATTCCGACACTGCACTATTCCGACACTACACTATTCCGACACTACACTATTCCGACACTACACTACTCCGACAATACACTATTCCGACACTACACTACTCCGACAATACACTATTCCGACACTACACTACTCCGACAATACACTATTCCGACACTACACTACTCCGACAATACACTATTCCGACACTACACTACTCCGACAATACACTATTCCGACACTACACTACTCCGACAATACACGCTTTCAACATTGATAATTCCAACATTGCAGCATTCCGTCCCCACAGCATTCCGGCTCAGTTGCGAAACTGAAGCATTCCAACATAACAATATTACAAGACTACAGCTTTGCGCCGGTGCTGAATTTCGACATCTGCTATTCACGATTTCATATGCATTGATTTTCACAACATTACTCCTATGAACAAAATTACGACCACCCAAATTTATGGATTAAAAAATCTTATTGCGAACAACCAATGATTCACATCAAGATTGGTCTTTATAACCAAGCCATTGTAAGCTTATCGCACTCACACACTCTCTGGAGTCGGTTGCCACTCTCTGGAGAGGGTACCGCTCTCTGGAGAGGGTACCGCTCTCTGGACGGGGCACCATTTGGAGTTCCTATACAAATTGTATCGCAATAATGTTAATAATGTTAATATTGCATCGCAATAATGTAAATACAATCGGAACGGAAGGGTAAAATTAAAGTCATCACAGTATATTTTGCATTCTAATTAGAACATGCAGTTTAAATTTGTGGCATTTTTATTCTACATCAATCAGCGGTTACAAAGGTGCATTTTCATCTCCATAATATGCAGTGAACGGAATAACGAAAAACTAAACTCATTGGTTCAAAAGAACAGCACAGCGTGCTGAAACGTCAACTAAAATTCAAGCATTGCGTTTCTCAGTTACCGGTCCAGTCATGGTCAGACCACGATTGATCGTGACGGACAATCTGGTCAGAGTGCATGGCAATCGTGTTAGACGTGGCTCGGATTCATATATTTTGAATCAGTTTGAGGTCTGTAGGAGCATATTCACAAACGCAATGAAACTCCTCCTACAGTTTCGCCAATCAGTGCTAGAAACCATCCATGCAACACAAGTTGCAGGCTTTGGCTCCCCCGCCGACTATAACTGGATCGTCAAGATGCGAAGTGCGCCTCGAACGATCAGCGTGCAGGTTCTGGGGATTTCCAGCAACAGCAAAACACGCCATAATAAAACGAAAACCATTTTCAAAATTAAAACTAAGCCAAGACACACATCCAAGGGCTTTGTGCGTGATTGGAGTTTACGAGATCCAGCTGACAACGAGCACCTTGCAAATGTTATCGTGTTAAGCTGGCTGGCAATGTTTCATTCGGAATACACATTCTGCATGGTACGCGGGAAAGAAACATTCATTAAATATGCTTAAAATGTGCCAACGATACAGAAATAAACATCTTAGAACGCTAAATAACGTCAATTTGTGTTTACAAATATAACCGTGTGCTCGTCCAGCCAAGCTTTACACTGATCACTTTTGGGGAACTTTTTCCAGCAGGCATCCGCTCAATTACGGTGGTCATTACGGGGACAATTACGGGCGCCATTGCGGGCGATGGACGAGCGAGGGTCAAAGGCAGGCTGTGCGACTCCCGGACTGCAAGCGCAGGATCCGGGGTCGCAGCACGACAAATTGATGAACTTACCGTAATTAGTTTTCCTGGCTCTTGACATTGCATGGAGACATGAACATATAGTGTCCAATTTAGGAAAGGAGCAGGCTTCTCAGGAACAAAACCGATTTCGGCAATTCGACACATTGCATTGAATTGGGAGACACATGCGACATTTTCGTCAGAGGACCCCACCAGACCGTTCTCATCCGGCAATCTGACGGCATTAATTGTGGTACCATATTATTTAAACTTACGGCAGCGATATATCACTGCGCATGCATACTACAAGCGAAAAGAGTTCTACTGAATATTTTACGCTGATGTTCATTTAACAAATATGAAGAATATCACGGAATCACATCTGCTTTTAATGAAAATTGGCATTAACCTACCATGACGTCAGAGAACAACAAGAAGCTAAATTGGTGTAATTTCTTGACTGTAATTTCGACGATTGTAACAAAAGAAATATTACCGCGGTTTCTAGCTATTGTCGTTGATCGTGAGCTTTAGGATTGCTTTTTCATAGTTAATTTGTAAGAAATGCATGCATGATCCCGCTATCGTAGCATAGGGTAAGACGCACGCTTCCTAAAAGCGCATACGGATACTTATTTGCATTACCGAGGGCTGAAGGAGTGACAGGAGTGACTCCTGACGATGGCCCCTGGCCGAAACGTTGAGTAATATAGCATAATCCCTAACGCTACTTTTGATGTAAACTCAGCACCTCCTGGTATATTGAGGGTCGTACATTTCGTCTCACGCAATGTCTAAAACCCAGGAGCACTTAAGAGCCATTCTTCGTTGTATTAAATAAACATGAGTATTTCATTTTGCAGAAAGGATATAGCTGGAAGGCAAGGGTGAATGCAAATTGCACATTTGCAAAGACAAATCATGAAAATAAATGGGATCGCAAAATGAATTGGCTGAAATCTAACTTTTGGCTCGCCATATTTCTTCTTGAGCCCCCGCTCCCGATATCGATGTAAATCAGCCAGTGCCTATATGTGCATTGGTGGTGTTTAACATCGCGATTCTTGTACTATCAACATTAAATAAAACAATACTCCTCATTATATAAATAAAAACATAAACTTGCACAGCTCTTCACACCGACAAAAAAAGCGAAGCAAATACATCGGCAGGCCTTATCCTTGAGAAAGCCCAACCTCACGATGGCTGCTGCATATACCAGTGAGGTATTCATATATTCATCAAGGAAGACACAAAATCATAACCCAGGTGGTATTTCTTGTGTGTAATACATGCAATTCCCACCAGAAATATCGAAATAACGCACAGAAATCCATGTCCACCCTGTAGTTATCATTAGCAGTGCACACAATACGTGAGCAGACAAGAATGATGTGCTTATGGCGGCGTCACCATACCTGACCAATACCACCGCCCGCCCAGCCACGTACCGTCTGCTTCTGCCTACTCGACCGATGATTGGCTTATAGTCTGCGGCTAGGAACATTTTGAACAATGCCGTCTTTTGGTCTGCTCAGGTTCTATGGAAATTTGAATAGGCGACAAAGGCCAGATCGAAGCCCTCTGAGTCGGACAGAGTAGCGACCGAGCCGGGCTGTGCCGAGCGGGCTGTGCCGAGCCGGGCTGTGCCGAGCCGGGCTGTGCCGAGCCGGGCTGTGTCGAGCCGGGCTGTGCCGAGCCGGGCTGTGTCGAGCCGGGCTGTGTCGAGCCGGGCTGTGCCGAGACGGGCTGCGTCGAGACGGGCTGTGCCGAGACGGGCTGTGCCGAGACGGGCTGTGCCGAACGGGCGGCCAGCCGGGCTGTGACCGGGCTGTGCCGAGACGGGCTGCGTCGAGACGGGCTGTGCCGAGCCGGGCTGGGCCGAGACGGGCTGGGCCGAGCCGGGCTGTGTCGAGCCGGGCTGTGCCGAGACGGGCTGTGCCGAGACGGGCTGTGTCGAGCCGGGCTGTGTCGAGCCGGGCTGTGCCAAGCTGCGCCGAGCCGGGCTGCGTCGAGACGGGCTGTGCCGAGCCGGGCTGTGTCGAGCCGAGCTGTGCCGAGACGGGCTGCGTCGAGACGGGCTGTGCTAAGCTGCGTCGAGACGGGCTGTGCCGAGACGGGCTGCGTAGAGACGGGCTGTGCCGGGCTGCGTCGAGACGGGCTGCTCCAAGCTGGGTCGAGACGGGCTGCGCCGAGCCGGGCCGAGACGGGCCAGGCTGGGTCGAGTTCGGTTGGGCTCGACTGGATCGGTTTCCTTGGGCCGGCTCGAGTTTCTCAGATCAGCTTTTGTCGCGCCGATACCGGAGTGGACTCGCTTCGAGTTTCGACCTCGCTCGCAGCCACCGAACAAGTGCGTGTTGAGGCGCTGCTGGTGTGGTGTCTTCCCAGGAGCAGGTATTAAAGCCTGGACCATAACTCACGACTCGGACATTGCGGCTGCCTGGGGCAGGTCAGGTTAATGAAAACTCCCGAAGACAAACAACTAATTCTTCACCACCAAATTGTTAGCAACTTAGTGTAGCTTCATGTGGCAATGAGCAAAGAAGCCCAGGCAGAGGTTGACGGGGTGCGGTGCGCGAAAGCAGGTGGGAGGGGATTGGAGAGAATCACACTCAGTCAGCGAGGCGTACACAAAGGTCCGCATCAGCAGCGGAGTGCTCGGGGCGGTGAGTTTCGCCGTGACCTGCCGCCACTCGTCGCCACACGTTCACGCCCCCCCACACCTGCTACTGTACGAGGCGTTTCAACTGCGACCCTGCGTCGCCGGCTTGCCGGCCGCAGTGGCGAGTCCGGGACGACAGAGCATTAGCGGCGTCACGGGCGTCGGCAGCCCGGCTTTGCGGCGTGGGAGCTGCGACTTCCGAGTGTGTGTGCGAGTGTGTGTGTGTGTGCCGACGGCGGTTGACTGGTGCAGTGGTATAACAGCGCCATCGCTCTGCAGCGGCTCTGTCAGCAGATAAATCGCGGCCCGCCGGGAAATTCACCAGATACGCCGGCTGGCCGGCCGTATTTTTGCACGCCGGCACCGACCGAGCCGGAGGCAGACAATCGCAGCTGCTCCGGCTCCGAGTTGTGTGTTCTGCGTGTGACAGCAGTGCTAAATGCGCGGCGGAGCACGCGACAGCCGGCGTCTGGGCTGTGCCGGCGGTCGCACCAGGGCCGCAGATCAATGTCGTCCGGTGTATGAATGTTGACGGGCAGCCAGCTCTCGGCTCAGTAGATACGCCGACGGTTCGCCGGCATCGTCCACTATCCTGCCATGTCCGTCCACTATCCTGCCATGTCCATCCATCATCCGGCCATGTCCGTCCACCATCCTATCATGTCCGTCCACTACCCTGCCATGTCCGTCCACCACCCTCCCATGTCCGTCCACCATCCTCCCATGTCCGTCCACCATCCTCCCATGCCGTCCACCATCCTCCCACGTCCGTCCACCACCCTGCCAGAGACAGATCCGGCGCACAGCGGCGAGGCCGCGAAGTGCGCCGCCCATCGCCCGCCCCACTCACCACCGCCGCAGGACGCCGAGCAGGGCGCCATCAGCTTCTCCATCCAGAAGTGGTGGCCCGAGCCGCAGGTGGAGCCGTCGCCGCCGCAGACGCCGCACACGTCCACCGTCCGCGTCGAGCCGATACGGAGGTCACAGCCCAGCCTCTGCAACACGACAAACGACACTCAGAGTCCGCACAGCCGACTGATGTGCCTCGGGTAGACTATCGCCACAGAGGAGATAGCCCGTGGCCATAGATAGGGCAGCATACACATAGCTTGCAGTCGTAGCTATGCAATCCCACGGTCAGAGATGTGGAGTAGCTAAGAATCAGGAATTTAGTAGCTAAGAATCAGGAATTTAGTAGCTAAGAATCAGAGATTGAGTAGCTAAGAATCAGAGATTGAGTAGCCAAGAATCAGAGATTGAGTAGCTAAGAATCAAAGATTGAGTAGCTAAGAGTCACAGATGACGTAGCTGATAGTAGGATGGTGAAATCGGCAACGTGCAGTCAAATATGAAGTAACTGACAGTCAGATATGGTGCAAATCACAAACCGAAACAGCCCATAGTCTGAGGAGCGGAAGCTCTGTTCGAGCCGTAGAGGGTCGATGTGACTTATCACATGTTTCATCGCGGAATTTGTCGAGTGAAGTATAATCAAGCCTGTCGCTTTTAATGCCGACAAGCTGAAATTTTAATCATACGATTCCACACCGTTACTTTCTTGCCGAAAATCTGACAAACAGTCTGGACGGCTACGGCTAGTTTGCTCGAAGCTGAGTTCAAAACTATCTGTCCGTCCCGCACGAAGAAGGGCATTCGTCATTGTGCTGCTACCGCCCGGGATTGTTCATCGACGTACGGCCTGCAGCAGTGCACTAAATAAGTGCCAGTGCAGTGAACGTCCGACTACCCTGACGGTGGCGGCCATCGCACGAGGTGGCGCGACACAGCCGGCGTCGGACGAGTGGAGTCTGCAGCGGGCTCAGCTGGAAACCACCGCCCAGCTCCAGACAAAGGAGTGCGTGTGCGGCGGTGGCGGGAGGAGGGTGGCTTTGGTGGCCTGGCCACTTCCGCCACTCGTGTGCGGCCGACCGGACGCCGGAGGCTGTTCCGTCGTCGCGCAGTTGCGGGCGGGGAGCGCGCGGTCGGACGAGTCGTGCCGACGTCGTTATCGGGCCGAGGGCGCCTCCGCCAGCCCAGTATTGACCGGCCGGCCGGGCCGGATTTTGGTGGGTCCAGGCCCGGCCCGGCTCTCGCCCCGGCTTGGCCGGCGGCCAGCGACAGCGAGCGGCGGCGCGCCCGCCTCGACGGCGCCTGTCGACGCGGCCGACGGTAGGGTCGGCACGGCTGACCTCCACCGGGTCGGCAGGGTCGGCACGGCTGACCTCTACCGAGACGGCAGGGTCGGGACGGCTGACCTCTACCGAGTCGGCAGGGTCGGTACGACTGACCTCCACCGGGTCGGCAGGGTCGGTACGACTGACCTCCACCGGGTCGGCAGGGTCGGTACGGCTGACCTCCACCGGGTCGGCAGGGTCGGTACGGCTGACCTCTACCGGGTCGGCAGGGTCGGTACGACTGACCTCCACCGGGTCGGCAGGGTCGGTACGACTGACCTCCACCGGGTCGGCAGGGTCGGTACGGCTGACCTCCACCGGGTTGGCAGGGTCGGTACGGCTGACCTCTACCGGGTCGGCAGGGTCGGTACGGCTGACCTCTACCGGGTCGGCAGGGTCGGTACGGCTGACCTCCACCGGGTCAGGCTTCGACACGACTGATCCTCGCCGGGTCAGGCGTCCGACACGGTCGCCGTTATTATCTGCATCGTTGAGCACTTCAGCCTGCGTTCGCTTAATTGTCACAAATCGTCGCCGCCTGCCACACGTGACACACCGGTCCTCCTCTAAACCCCGCATGGCACGCGGGTCAGCGTGCGATCTGCGATTGTTCCGGCGCCGTGCAGAAATCACCTCCCGGCGGTGGGCGTTGCAGGCCGCCAGCGGTGTGAACCCGACCTGTTGACGAAGGTGCCGCCAGTAATGGCCGGGAGGACGTGAACAGCGTGTCAGCGATGCCCAGAGTGGCCGATATATTATCGCGGACTTGTGTTTCAAGCCGTCTCGCCGATCGGGCCGGCACAGCGTTGACGGCGAGTGGCCGACGTTGAGCGCTGGGCTCCAGGGTGAAGTCCATGCTCTAGGGGATGTTACAGGCTGCAATTGACGATCTGGTGACGTTACACAAGGCAGGACTTTATGGCCTGAGGACGTCTCGCAAGCTTATCTTCGAGAGTCTGGAGGTATCCCGTGGAGTATGCCCGAGAGTCTGGAGATATCCCACGGAGTATAGCACAGAGTCTGGAGATATCCCACGGAGTACATTACAGAGTCTGGAGGTATCCCGTGAAATATACTTAAGAGTTTGTTAATATCTCACGTAATATTTCCGAGAGTACGGAGATATGTATCTCATGGAATATGCCCGACAGTTTGTAAATATTTTGCGGAGTGTACCACTGAGTCCGCCCATATCTTATAAAAACATTCGACTGAATGGCTGCCTAATCGACTGGGAAGATGATGAGCAACTGACTTTGCGTTTCTCTCGATGGCATGCACAGCATCCACAACACACGCAGCAGATGGTCCATTGCTAAGCGCACTGGTAGACAAGGCTCGGCCAGTCGCTCACCACTGGTCTGCCTGCAGTCGCACGGTATACACGCGACGGGCTGTATCGATCTATCTGGCCGGGTACACCCCAGAGGCCTCCCGACGGGCCCATCCGATGTCGTGTCCCTGGCCAGTGTCACCGGAGCCAAGCATCTGTTTGGAGACCGAGCATGACCTTGAGCTGCCTGCCCCGGGGTCAGGGTTGTTGTCCGACCGGCCGGTCGGTCGGTCGGTCGGCCATTGGGTTGCGTCCACGACACGGCGAACAATGCTCGCTCCCCAGCCTCAGTCGCTGCCATCCTCGGGGCATGAGTCCATACGATGGTCGTTGCCATCTTCCGGGCATGAGCCGACAGAGGGAACCCTCGTCTGAATGGCCACAGACTGAAGTTAAGAGGCTGTAGATATCTGAAATGCTATATTTTTATCTTTGAAGATTTCTGAACGGCTCGCATTATACAATAGAAAGGACAGCACGAAGAAACGACTGAAACGACTGGATGCCTGGCTTGGGCCTAGATTCGAGAGGTTGGAAGTGCCTTGGTGGCAAGTGAAGCTGAAAGCGTCTGTCACCGGACAGAAAATAGTGGGTACGAGTGGTCAGAGCAATGGACGGAAGCAAACAGTTTCAAATGTATTACCATTCGAAAGTTCCTCTATGTTTACTCATACAGTGGTCGATTACACCATAAGAAACGAATTCTTAACCCGTCCCGTCTCGGGGAGGGTCTTCAACCGCCCCCTCAGTTTTTTCGCGGATATTGAACGAACGACGCGCGGCAGCGCGCCAAAATTGGCATGCCTTTTCCCACATCAATGTGGCATGCTGTTTCCAAATTGTGAAGTCAGGTCAACTAGGGTGAGCGAGTTAGTCAAGGTCAAGTGAGGTCACCTCGAAAAAAAAGTTCAACCAGTCGTCACGTTTTAGCGGATACAGATATTTTAATGAAACTTTCAGCATTTGCTTATTTTATGGATGCAACAAAACGTTGGAGAATAACTCTTTCTTTTTGACTGCATACAAATTTTGCATATTTGCCTATTATAGTTGAAATGGAAGAGTCTGGCAAGTCAGCATTTTTATTTGGGCAAGTTGACTTCCAACAACATTTCTCGGTCTGCTTTACCCATTAGAAAAGGAAAATTAAAGAAAACCTGAAAACTCAAAACTTTGAAATAGCAGCAAACAAAAAACTTTTGGGAGGTCAATCATTTTTATGGCCCTGGTCGATTTCGCTGTCCTGTTCTGTCTGATTCCAAATAAATTTGTTCTTCAAATATTCACAAAAATGAACTCCCCAGAGCCAAAAACATAATGTAAGTCGTGAAAAGTCGTGAAAATCTGTCCCCCTAGTGACGTCACTTTTGGGGGAAAAATTATTTTGAAGGGTGGATCCGGACCCTACTCGTCGAGCGCTTTCCGATTATACCTCTTTCGTTTTCTTGCGACGCTTAGTTTGGATTTTAGAGTGGGTTACTATCCGCCCCCTCCCCCGAGACGGGGTGTGAAGATCTGACCGGAGAGACGGCGCGGGCTAATGCAAAATATATTATACGTGTTGACAACTGAAGAGACAGGAAGCAACTTCTGCCATTCCGATAAGCATGATTAACTTTTGCGATGGTGGCACGCACATACTTGCTTTATTGGTGGAGTACTGTGTAGCACATTGCGCGATCGATCTAGCAGCCAGGTTTCCTTACGCTTCCACATGTTTCCTTGACCATCCAATGCTTCCACATCTAAACATAGCATCAAATGGAACTCGGTGCTTAGAAGTTCACCAGCCAATGCACGTGTCGGGAAAGTAGTTGATCCCCTCACCACCCTTATCCATGTCGTCACAGCGGAGGACGATCTGGGGGGGGCATTACACCACATTTCGTGAAGCTCAGCATAATATCTTGGTCGCTACGTGAACCCCATCGACCAACAAAACATATCATCGTCCGCCCTATCCACTATTGGAGGCGATGTCCATGCCACCTACCTACCCAACCGACAGGTAAAGCGAAATCTCTTTTTCACGGGTTCAACTGCACGAATTGGATCACAAATCGCATCGTGAAAACTCAGCGTTGGCAGTAGCAGTGGTGTAATGTTCTCAAAATCATTGTGGATCTATATCCCACAATTCCTCTTCAGCATCACCACCTTGTGATGACATAATTTCCAACGGCGTCACCACATTCAGCTTCCAGATAGGGGCCGACCCCATAGACGCAGGAACAATTTCCAAGCTAGAGTGGTGAGACCCTGACAGTCTCATGTTCCCGCCTCATATATTTCATCCCTCACCTTGGCGGAAAAACCAGAACTTCATCAGCTTTGCTTCTGGTGCCCTAAAGTTAACTCTTTCTGTTCAAAATGTTCACTTCGGTTGTTCGAAAGCTTGATCCCTGCTCTTCTGCTGATTCTATAGCCTGTTTTATCCAAACGCAAGTGACCGGCTTCCCTCACCTCCCCATCGTGCGTACCAACAAATCAGCATTTTTCCGCGGTCATAAATTTACTATTACCCGCATACTCGCATAACAAGAGGTTATTACCAGGGTCCCATACTCTCATGCCTTTACGAGTTGGAGTCGTTGCCGAACCGATGGACAGTGCTATTGCTGGATATTGCCTTAGTGAAAGCATGCTATTCAGCAGAGCTAAATGGTAACCAAAAACGCAGTGAAGATGATGGTTCCAGCACTACCATCGAGGAAGATATAGATCATCCTTGCTGTTTTCCAAGACACACATATATTGCATTTCTCTTGATCGCAATCAGACGTACCACCGACAAAAACCACCTGGTTTTGACTTGACAGCGGCGCCAGAATAGATAGTGCAACGGTGATGAAACTTGGTAATCTGGATATCAGATACATCTGAGTTATAATTATTATAAAGCGCCATTATCTACCATGCCTCGCCACAACGGAAAACTATAATTTTGCTAACTTTGCTTCTGGAGCCCTAAAACCTTTCTCTTCAAAATGTTAAATTCCGTTGCTCGAAAGCTTGGCGCCTGCACTTCTGATGTTTCTATGACCCTGATGACCCTGTCTAATGCAGACCAAGGCAACCGGCATCCATATGTGTGTATGTGTGTGTGTCTTGGAGAACAGCAAACATGATCTTTATCTTCCCTGATGCCAGTGCTGGAGCCACCGTCTTCATTCACTGCGTCTTTGGTTACTCTTTAGTTTTCGTGAATATCACGCTTTCTCTAAAGCAATAGACAGGAATACCAATACATACAATATATATATATATATATAACCACAAATAAATCGTATACTTACTAGCAATTAGTTCGCAATTAGCTTTTATATCCTACTACACAAGCGAACTTTATCGTCAAAGAGAAAAACAAGAACCAGACCAGCATTCACGCATGCCTCCTATACCTGCTCAACTTTTACACACGACACTGGTCTATCACGACCGACTCTTCCCGACGACCAACTCTACCAGTCACACATAACAGTACGCCACGAGCTCCCGGATCTAAGCCGGCCTGCCGTCTACCGCCTGCGAGAGGTGCGACAGTGCGCCGTGTGGCTGCAGCTCTTGGTCGGGAGCAGCAACAGTACATCGTGCGGTCGCAGCTCTTGGCAGGAAGCTGCAACAGTACATCGTGCGGTCGCAGCTCTTGGCAGGAAGCTGCGACAGTACATCGTGCGGTCGCAGCTCTTGGCAGGAAGCTGCGACAGTACATCGTGCGGTCGCAGCTCTTGAACGGAAGCTGCGACAGTACATCGTGCGGTCGCAACTCTTGGCCGAAAGTTGCGACAGTGCGTCATATGGCCCCAGCCATATGACGCAGCCCAGCCTCCGGGAGCTGCGACAGTGCAGCGTGTGGCCGTAGACATTTGCCGGAAGCTGGGAAAATGCGTCGCGTGCCCGCAGCCGTTGTCCGGAAGCTGCGACACTGTATCGTATGGCCGCAGACGTCCGGAAGCTGCGACATTGTACCATGTGGCCGCAACCTTTCGCCGGAAAGCTGCGACACTATATCGCATGGCCGCAGACGTTGTCCGGAAGCTGCGACACTATATCGCATGGCCGCAGACGTTGTCCGGAAGCTGCGACACTATATCGCATGGCCGCAGACGTTGTCCGGAAGCTGCGACACTGTATCGTATGGCCGCAGCCGTTGTCCGGAAGCTGCGACACTATATCGTATGGCCGCAGCCGTTGTCCGGAAGCTGCGACGGCGCGTCGTGTGGCCGTTGACCGGCGGCCGTTTGACACACACCCACTCCGGCACCGTCGAGCGCCGGCCGAGAGGCAGTTCGCGCGCCGGCCGCCACTCTGAAGCGGACTCGGGCCGGCCGGCGACACCACAAAAACGCCGCGTCGCGTCACCGACAGCCGGCTCCCACGCCCCAGCAGCGCCCTCCGGGCAGCAGCGTCAGTCTGTCTAAAGTGGCGCCGACCGGCCACGACTGCGGCTGGGTAGGGGGGTGGCGGCAGGCAATGCAGATAAACAGCACACCGAGGCGAAGTCGGGCCGAAATACCAAAGCTTCCTCGCAGCAATACCAGATCACACGCGGAGCACAAACCGTGTCGGAAACCTGGAACGAGGCGGGGACGGGGCAGACCGTGTTGGAGGATGAAGACGAGGTGGCTGTGCTGAAAACTGTAACTGTGCAATGGCATGAGAAGGACCGGGATGATTAGAAGTTGCTTTTCAGATGAAAGGAAGGGGATGACTGTGCTGAAATTGGAAAAGGAAGGGAAGTAGTGCTGATAGGAATATGCGCTTTTATGAAATGAAGGTATAGATGGTTGAGCTATCATAGCACAGAGCCCACATGAACAATGCAATCC
Organism: Imbricaverruca yamaguchii; assembly: GCA_034440575.1. NCBI lineage: Eukaryota > Metazoa > Arthropoda > Thecostraca > Neoverrucidae > Imbricaverruca > Imbricaverruca yamaguchii. The sequence continues at coordinate 355,080 of JAOTOL010001617.1, read as the reverse complement.
ACGCAATGCGATGAGAAGGACCCACTGTGACACCACACCGTGAGTCTGTTGAGAATCACCGCAAGGTGAGAAGGACTGCGAGTGCGATATATTTGCGTTCAAATTATTTATAGCATGTTATTTATAAAGAAGTAAGCTATATATTAAGGAGGGTCAGATTAGGTGACCAATCAGCAGAACTGCTTCTTGCACAAATGGACATCTTCGGAACTATTCAATACAATAAAATTTTGCGATGGATAATTTATCACTGTTCTCGGAAAAACTGAAAACAGACTGCAGCGATGAACTTGGAAGCCACACAAAATAGCACGGTCTTCTCTCAGGGTTTTCAGTATGGAACCATGCAATACATATTTGATTAGGGCTCGTAGTGTGGAGTAATTTTATAACTCCTCGCAGTACAGGGCACCATGGCCGTAAACCAAATGCCGGTTCCTGCTTTAACACTTATGACATGGAAGCTGAAGACGTAACACACACACACGTGCAAAGGTCACGTTACCGATCCCGTCATGGCCAAATATCTGAAAGTATTTTTGAACTGCTGGAGAGTAAAAAAATGCATTCGAAATGTTGAAGAAGTTTTATAGAATACAGAACCAGTACTAAACGCAAGCTTGTTGCGTTGACGTTGAACCCAGCTCCCAATCTAGAAATTCCAGCTCTACAGCACTAATTTTACCAAGAGTTTAACATACCTACATAGTGGGCACAGCCGGCTGGCGCATGCACCCCCGACCCGACCTGGCGATTTGCTGTTGGCAACTGACCACCCAAACCCGAGGTGTTAATAACAAGCACGCGATGCAAGTCGAACCCGTTTTACCAAGACGGGGACACATTTGCATGCCAACGCTCCATCCATTGAGCTAGCCACCCAACAGTTTTCGAGAGAAATGGCGTTGAAGAATAGGGAACGAGTGCTACGAAAACAAACCATTTTTTTCAGAAAACGTTTGTTGTTTTTTAGAAAACGTCCGTGTTTGATTCTTTTTCGGTGGGTGGGAGATAAGCTTCGGAAAACGTTGGGAAATATAACAAGTTCCCGATCGTATTTCGTCAAGCCAGTCACATCTGAAATGAACTCGAGGTGCAAAATTACTCTGGTCCAGACATTTGTACTTCGCAATGGTCCAGATTTTGGCCTCTTGGAGCTCCTGAATTGCATGTACCTTCGGAACGTTCCGGGTCATATCAAATTGACCTAACCTGATGACTTGAAACCTACCACATTCGGACAGGACACAATGTGTCCCTACACATATACCCTACATACTCCACATACCCTGCCCTACAATATTGGTTGGTAACGAAGTTATGTTCAAGGACACATTGCTTCAAATTTAGCCTTTCATTATATGTGGGGACTTGTCCTGATGTCGCATTTGCAGTTCAAATTTGCAGTTTTGAGTTCTAAGTTGACCATTCGTATGTTCTCTCACCTCCCGCTTTTCATCGTATCTTGCACGATTTGCTTATAAACAAGGTTTCGACATGTATCAAAAACGGTATTAAGACGCCTCTGTAAGCTAATTTTGACCCGCCCCGCTATGGTGACTCAAGCGTCTAGAACACAATGCATTGACATGATGTGCGAGAATGACGGTCACGATAATGATGCCAAATGTCACGACGATGCAACGGCTCAAAAGTTACCTCAGACAAATACCAGTGGGGGGGGGGGGGGGTGGAGGCACAGTGATCTCACAAATTGTGGGCGTTAAATCGTCGTTGGTGAATACCGATCATACAATTGCATGGTTCAAAGAATGCCTATTACGGTAAGTGCCATAACTATTACGGTAAATTCATAACAGCCTTTCTGTCCTCCCATTCTGTCCACCCGACACCATCCGTTACAGCCCGTCACGACTCACCCATCACAGCTCATCCTAAACCATCCGGCATAGCTCATTCCCCACAGCTCATCCGTCACAGCTCATCCGTCACAACTCATCCGTTACAGCCCATTCGTCACAGCTCATCTGTCACAACTCATTCGTCACAACTCATCCGTAACAGCCCATCCGTAACAGCCCATCCGTCGCAACTCATCCGTCATAGCTCATCCGTCACAGCTCATCCGTCACAGCTCATCCGTCACAGCTCATCCGTCACAACTAATCCGTCACAACTCATCTGTCGCAGCTCATCCGTCACAACTCATCCGTCACCACTCATCCGTCGCAACTCATCCGTCATAGCTCACTCATCCGTCACCACTCATCCGTCACAGCTCATCCGTCACAGCTCCGCTCGGGCGCCCCAGAGCGGCGACCCGGTCGCTTCGGTGTATTGCCGTGCGAGGTGAAGCGTAGTCGAACCGTGTGAAGCGTAGTCGAAATTATCTTCTGAGCGTGGAGTGCAGCACATAATTCACGATTGACCGTGACAGCAGACAATGTTTTGACCGTGACCGGAGACAATGTGTTGACCGTGACAGCAGACAATGTGTTGACTGTGACAGCAGACAATGTGTTGACCGTGACAGCAGACAATGTGTTGACCGTGACAGCAGACAATGTGATGACCGTGAAGCGGAGTGTGTGACGTTTGAACACGTGCATTGATCAACATCACGTTCGACTTATATCACTGGCTCGTCCTGCGAGCCACACCTCGGCTGTTGCCGTCCTTCAGAGCCCCTTACGCTCGCTCCATCTCTCCCCATCTGCCCCAGCTCCCGACGCTCAGACAATATTTCACCATCCGCCTCTGCTCCTGACACCTACTCCATCTCTCACCATCCGCTCCAGCCCTAGCATCTTCCCTGGCTCTCACCATCTCACCATCTCTGCCCCGGCCGGCACAGGACATCCGACGGTGGACCGGGTTTCAGTTGCGGGGCGGGCTGCAGGCCACGACTGCAGGCCACGACCGCAGGCCACGACAGGGCACGTGCATACGGCTGCAGGCAACGACAGGGCACGTGTACACGACTGCAGGCCACGACAGGGCACGTGTATACGGCTGCAGGCCACGACAGGGCACGTGTACACGGCTGCAGGCCACGACAGGGCACGTGTATACGGCTGCAGGCCACGACAGGGCACGTGTATACGGCTGCAGGCCACGACAGGGCACGTGTATACGGCTGCAGGCCACGACAGGGCACGTGTATACGGCTGCAGGCCACGACAGGGCACGTGTACACGACTGCAGGCCACGACAGGGCACGTGTATACGGCTGCAGGCCACGACAGGGCACGTGTATACGGCTGCAGGCCAGGACAGGGCACGTGTAATGTACCCGTATACACGTCGTGTGTACGGCTGCAGGCCACGACAGGGCACGTGTATACGGCTGCAGGCCACGACAGGGCACGTGTATACGGCTGCAGGCCAGGACAGGGCACGTATAATGTACCCGTATACACGTCGTGTATACGGCTGCAGGCCACGACAGGGCACGTGTACACGACCGCAGGCCACGACAGGGCACGTGTATACGGCTGCAGGCCACGACAGGGCACGTGTACACGACTGCAGGCCACGACAGGGCACGTGTATACGGCTGCAGGCCACGACAGGGCACGTGTATACGGCTGCAGGCCACGACAGGGCACGTGTATACGGCTGCAGGCCACGACAGGACACGTGTACACGACTGCAGGCCACGACAGGGCACGTGTATACGGCTGCAGGCCACGACAGGGCACGTGTATACGGCTGCAGGCCACGACAGGGCACGTGTATACGGCTGCAGGCCACGACAGGACACGTGTACACGACTGCAGGCCACGACAGGGCACATGTATACGGCTGGAGGCCACGACAGGGCACGTGTATACGGCTGCAGGCCACGACAGGACACGTGTACACGACTGCAGGCCACGACAGGGCACATGTATACGGCTGCAGGCCACGACAGGGCACGTGTACACGACTGCAGGCCACGACAGGGCACATGTATACGGCTGCAGGCCACGACAGGACACGTGCACACGACTGCAGGCCACGACAGGGCACGTGTACACGACTGCAGGCCACGACAGGGCACGTGTATACGGCTGCAGGCCACGACAGGGCACGTGTACACGACTGCAGGCCACGACAGGGCACGTGTATACGGCTGCAGGCCACGGCCGGGCACGTGTATACGGCTGCAGGCCACGACAGGACACGTACATAAGATGAACGCCCACGCATAACAGGGTCAACACCTGCAGACGAACGATCCGCCGCCAGTCGATCCATAATCAGCCAATTAATACGGTCTCGTCAGCGAGCACTCTCGTCAGCGCGCCGCATCGTAAATCCGCATTACGCGTCGGGCCGGCGACGGCCGCAGGGAGGGCTAATTTGCCGCGCGGCCGGCGTGCTCGCTGCTGTACCTGTCGGCGGCGGCGATGGCTTCCGCTCCTCCGACAGACGCCGCCGAGCGCGGCTGCGAATGAAGCGGCGCCGACGTGCCGCCGATATCGACGCCGCCGTGCCGGTGACAAGCCGTTCGAGCGGCGGCGGTGCGGCGACTCGCGCCGCTCGGGCGCTCTCGCAGCGGCAGCCCGGCCGAGATCGGACGAATTGCCGTGCGCTGAAGCGTAGTGCAACTTCTCTTTTGGGCGCGCAATTCGGCGCAGAATTGAGGACCAGGCGCGGCAGCAGACAGTGTGCTGGCCGTGGAGCGCACTGTGTAGCGTGGGACGTCGGAATACGTGTATTGAGCAGCCACATGTTTTTTTTTAGTGGGTGGGGCGAACATGGACCAAAATTATTTTTTTTTCAAGTTTTGTTTAGCTCCCCAAAAAATATCACATCAGCGTTTGACTTTCCCAAAACTCAAGGCAACTGAGCGGAGTGGGATGAGTTTGGCAGTACCGATTATCTGGGCTGCGCTATTCCTCTTCACAGATCCCTCTGTCTCTTGGAGTCTCCTCTTTGGATTTGTCGCTGGTGCCATGGTATTCGTATGAACACCTTGGTAGCCCTAATAACTTGGCCCAGTTGACCTTGCGATTGCAACAAGGCCTTCTTGTTGGTTGTTTCAAGGCCTCTTGGACCATATCTGCCTGCGTGAACCAATTCGCTGAGTTTCAATAAGTGCCGCCAAACCCCATAGCTCAAATCGTTCTGAGGATGTCCCCACACCCACCCCAGAAACAACGCTGCAGTTTTCACAATGCTACTTTGTGTCAAGGAAATAAATGCTTGGGTGAACTAACTATTGTCGTATGATTCAGCCACAATTTAGCTAAAATAGCGCTTTAAACATTTCATTTGATGCTTCTGACGGCTTTTCTTCGCAATAAATAATTGGGTAATTTCCATTGTACAGGGATCACCTAAATTTAGAAAACAGTTTGTGAAACGTCGCTTTCGTATATAGCAGTATCACAGTTCATTTCTCGCATTCGGAGAAACGGCACCGGTAGTACGAAAAGAAGACCTTGAACATCATCAGCAAACCTAAAACGTCGACTCACGAAGGTGCTTCGAAAAAAAAACTCCATTCAAGATTTCCAAAACAACTAATACTTGGATTTCACGAAAGGATCATTTTGAAAACCTTATTATCGGTTCAGCACAACCATTTTTGACAAATCATGACCGTATCTGTGAAATACAACAGGCGAACAAAGCGTCTTCCTCGGCAAGACGGTCTGGCCAACCAGGATTTCCATCAGCTTAACTATGGTCTCTTCGCATCATTGCAAACATGCCAGATTAATTATCACATAACTAATGTACAGAAGGAGTGGTCGATTACGTTCGACGGCCAAGATGGCTTTACATGGAAAATGGCATTGTTTACCGAGTGAATATGTATTGCGTTTTAAATCCTTCCGAACAAGGGATAAAGGAACTCGGTATAGTAAGCGTCATAGTGCGTCTGGCAATGGCCAGCTGATGGATTACCATTGTACATCAGGGTACTGGTTTCAACTTGAGGTAAGTGCTCGATTGTTGCCGCTCTGTCGCGTTCGCCGCATTTAGTGGCAGCCGAACCGCCAGCGCGCTGATGGTGTTGACGACGATGCGGGTCTATGTGCTGGCTTGCGTCCAACACACAGAGCTCCGTGAAGCATGCATCCCTGCGTATGTTTCCATCGCCTACATTCGGTTATTTCGCCAACATATGTTAGCCCCATTCTTCCGGTCAGACCCTCATCTTGGGGGATCATTTAATGATCCTCTGCTAAATTCCAAATCGAATTGTTGCACGAAAACGAACTGGGCATCATCGGAAAGCCGTCGACGAATGTAGCCAGCAAATGTCCTCACTTATATTTTGAATAAATTTGAAAGTCAAAATGGCAGTTTTGACAAGGTTGACTTTTGCATAGTATGTTTCATCTCCGTTTCTAGTGCAAACAGCCAAAACAAGGCGCCATTTGAATGGTAATTATGCAGGGCAACTAAGACGAATAGTCATATTTTCCCAAAATGGGCATAAATTAGCAGTGGTCTGAAGTCACTAGCCTGATCCCACATAAAATAGAAGATATTCGTGTTATAAGCACTAAGAAATTGTAGTAATGTAATAAGCTTCAAATATATATATACATGTTAATTCTAATAAACTTTCGTGTGTATGAGCAACTACTCCTTAAAGAAGGCAAAGAATATATTACAAGCCAGAAACTTTTCCCCTTTGGAGCCCACACAGGTTAAAATCGTCTACATTTCCGAATGTATTGCCGGCTTTGGCAAGTCAAGCAACCTTTCTCGTGGTGCTACAATCAAAGTTTTTAGCCAATGTTATGAACATCGATGGTGATCCTGAGGTGCAAAACGTACTATTACACTCCGAAGTCTGACTTCAAGAATGTCCTCTTAATCATTTTCACCAGATGCTGAGTCAATGCATTAACATGCATGACATCTACCACTAGTCTACTGGCGATTTGCTCTAAGTTGTCGGGGGAAATAAATTACCCGCCCAAAGCACAGTTCTGAAGAATTCACTTTGTGTCCCGACGATGGATTAACTAAGCGAGAACATTTTATTCTTGCTCAGGTGGTATCAATTTGTCAGCGGATTGTTTGTTTTCCTAACGCTCGAGCTTTATCTTCAATATCCTGGCAGTCTCGACAAGTGAATTTAGCTGTGTTTCCGTTGACTCCTTGTTGTTCAGAAATACTGGGAAGGATATTCGCGTATTAGAACACCCATTTCCATAGTTCACCAGTCCAGTAATTCATTTACATCAAGTTATTGGGTGAACCGGAGCGGAGTTTAATATCTCGATATTATCAACGCACCAGAACGCAAAGCTGCTTAACGCATGACCGTGCATGAACGCATAAAGCATCCTACCTTTGGGACTAGCTGACGGGATATCCATCCACGAGCACCATGCGGCAACTCATGGATGATATGAGCTCGAAAGCTCGATCATCGTAGGATGATCGAGCCAGTTGAACGGCTTCTGCGGATCTTCTCGATGACTATTTAAAGAATCTCAGTCAAAGCGATTCCCAACACAGATTCTCGGCCACAGACACAGGATATGTGCGCGATAGAAGGTCTCGGTGGCGAAGAACCAATGCACCAACTGGGAATCGCAAGCTAGCCTGAAGTGGAAAGACTCAGGATTTACCGCTCAAGATGGCAATACGTGCCGAATAATCTATCGGAGTTTCCAGATTTCAGGGCGGTGCCTCCATCGTGCGGGTGGACACCACGTTTGCGGCCATTCCGTGAGTGTGCAGAGACTGTCGTCCTGAACATGACGGAGTATGCTAGGACCTGTTTAGCAAGAAGATCACGACGGACGGTGGCCAGTAGCGATTCAAATTCGCAGTAGGCGTTCCTACATCGCCCGACCTTTTCGTGACAGCACCGTCCGTACCAGTACCTTCCGTACCAGTACCAGCCGTACCAGTACCAGCCGTACCAGTACCAGCCGTACCAGTACCAGCCGTACCAGTACCGTCCGTACCAGTACCGTCCGTACCAGTACCGTCCGTACCGGTACCGTCCGTACCAGTACCGGTACCGTCGGTACCAGTATCGTCTGTACCAGTACCAGTACCGTCCGTACCAGTACCAGTACCGTCCGTACCAGTACCGTCCGTACCAGCACCGTCCGTACCAGCACCGTCCGTACCAGTGCCGTCCGTACCAGTACCAGTGCCGTCCGTACCAGTACCGTCCGCACCAGTGCCGCCCGTACCAGTACCGTTCGTACCAGTACCAGTACCGTCCGTACCAGTGCCGCCCGTACCGGTACCGTCCGTACCAGTACCAGTACCGTCCGTACCATTACCGTCCGTACCAGTACCAGTACCAGTACCAGTACCAGTACCGTCCGTACCAGTACGGTCCGCATCAGCACCGCAGCACCACGGACACCACGTGCTCCACACAGCCGAGCTGGGAGGACGCGCCGCCGCAGCTCGCCGCCGACTTGCCGACTCACCTCGCACTTGCCGTCGACGCAGACGTCGAGGCTGCCGTGGCGGCAGCGGGTGCCGTCGATGACGCGCGGCGACAGCTTGGCCACCAGCCGGTGGCCGTGCGCGCGGCACGTGAGCGCGCACGGGTCGGCCGGGTCCGGGTGCGGCCGCCAGCTGTAGGTGCGCCCGTCCGAGTACGGCCGGTCGGCGTAGGCGGCGCACTGCGCCACGCGCGGGTCGGTCACGTTCACGCACGCCTGCAACACGTCATCATACGTGGCTGACGTCATGACAAGCCCGACTGGTGACGTCACGCACACACCTGCAACACGTCACCACACGTGGCTGACGTAACAACGGACAGGGCTGGTGACGTTCACGCACACCTGTAACACGTCATCACACGTGGCTGACGTAACAGCGGACAGGGCTGGTGACGTTCGTGCACGCCTGCAACACGTCATCACACGTGGCTGAAGCCACGGGCCGGGTTGGAGACGGTCCGGTCACATCTGGTCTACACCGAGCCAGACCTGCTGCTCGGGATATTCACACCTTTGCATCTACTCTGCCTGGTGTTACTGCTGGTTGCCACAGCTGGCTAGTCGAACACCCACCCAGACACCCAGATCCCAGTACCGCTAACTGGCTCTGCAAGTTTCCAGTGCAGCTAGCTGGCCACTGCCCCCGGAACTGCCAGCAACACCCCGGTACCACGAGCTGGCCACTGCCCCCGGAACTGCCAATAACACCCCGGTACCACGAGCTGGCCACTGCCCCCGGAACTGCCAATAACACCCCGGTACCACGAGCTGGCCACTGCCCCCGGAAATGCCAATAACACCCCGGTACCACGAGCTGGCCACTGCCCCCGGAACTGCCAATAACACCCCGCTACCACGAGCTGGCCACTGGTCCCGGAACTGCCAATAACACCCCGGTACCACGAGCTGACCACTGCCCCCGGAACTGCCAATAACACCCCGGTACCACGAGCTGGCCACTATCGCTGGAAGTCTCAGCACTGCTAACTTGCCGCTAGAAGTTTCCCGTACCACTAGTTGGCCACCGCAACCCCCAGTACCGCCAACTGACCACCACAATCCTCAGTACCACTAACTGGTCACTTCAGACCTCAGTACCGCCAACTGGTCACCACAGTCCGCAGTACCACTAACTGGTCACTTCAGACTTCAGTACCGCTAATGGTCACTTCAGACCTTCAGACCTCAGCGCCGCCAACTGGCCGCCAGTCCGCAGTACCGCCAAAACGTCTCCACAATCCTCAGTATCGATAACTGGCCACCACAATCCCCAGTACCGCCAAAACGTCTCCACAATCCTCAGTACTGCTAACTGGTCACTGCAATGCCCCAGTGCCGCCAAATCGCCAGTAGCGCTCAATTCAAGCCTGGACAATGCCGCGAAGAGCTGTTGTTTTGCTTTTGACAGATCTCATTACATAAGTTTGACAGTTCACTTGAAGGAATTTTAGAAAGCCGCGCGTCGAGGTCCCGCAGGACTGCCGGCCCGGCAGTCCGACTGACAGACAGAGGCTGAGCGGACACAAGTTGGCCAGCCCGAGTCGGTCCGCTCGCCGGAGTATCGCACGGTGGATATGGTGCAGTTATACGTGCTGACAGCCGGGCACAACGACGCCATCACCAAGTGGGAAGTCTGGCAGATCGTGTTGCGCGCGACGCTAGAACTCTACCGGCACCACTCCAGCGAAGTTGCAGTCACCTGAGTAATACTACGGCTGTGGGCTGTGGCGGGCGGCTGGCCTTGACCGACCACATGGATGTAGCGCTGGTGCCAAGCCTGGTCAGGTGTTCGTAATAAGGCTGCCAGCTGTCATGTCTGCAATTCTATCAACTTAAGGAAGAATACATTCCGTCATCTAGACCACATTCCGACCACACTCAAGATTGTGCACTGTTCCAACTAAGACGAAATGCTTATTGGGATTCGCAAAAGTTGAAAATACAAAATGCAGCATGTGTCTTTCCCATGGTAACAATTAAAGACAACGATTGTCTACTTCTGGGGTCGAAGTAAGCTCAGGCATCATATGGGCAAGAGCTGCTCCAGAGTTGATTCGATGGATCTAGTGGAAGTCCACTAGATCAACTTCTTCGCTGGATAAACTACTTGAAAGCATTGAGCATCTACCGTAATATATCTAAAAGTTGAAGTCATGGGATGTTTATTTATTTGAGATTAGTGAGTTATTCAGGCTTTGGTTCGCATCGAATTCATTGGTCCTACAGCGCCCAATTCTTTACTTGAGGCATATCCCTAACTTAAATATACTCCCCAAAAGGAACTGGGTGGGAACCAGGAAATAGCCACACAGTTTGCATTTCATTTTCCTCCTTCCTTACATTTTCTGCACCAATGTGATATCCATTTACACGAACACGACACAGTTGTTGCAGAACCTTGAACCATAATCAACACTGCTTGTAGCTGCCCAACCTCTCGCTAGCAAAATATTCGTTATCTTTCTGAATGGTGCTTGAGGTGTAATTGCGGCACCACAGGTTGCCGGTGGGTAAATAAGGTGAGCCAAATCATAGTTTGAAAGGGGCACCACCGTACGTAAAATTAACACGGAAGCAACTCATCAGGATTTACAATTTTGAGTCTATTTTGCAAGTAGAATAACAAGTACGTGTAGCTAAATTACAAATGGCACATGCATTTATTACTACCAAAATTAGATCGATTTTCCATTTTCGGCTGTGAAATAAAGATCAAGTTCTTCATACTGCAAGTCAATTAGTCATACAATTTCCTCACCGCTACTGAAGTTACGTCTTGCACAACGGAATTTTTGCCACTTCGATGCTTATCTAGGTCCGACAACTGTTATCAGGGAGGATTGTTTTCATAGCTGGTACGCCTGATATTACTGGCATGACAGTCGACAAACATGATGCTGATGGATAGCACACTGACAATTCACATCCGTGTGAACACCATTCAAGAGCTTGTCATTATCAAACGGAATAACAACATCCATTTTAGGCCATGTATTCGGCCTCTTCCTCCTTAACTAACTTCACGCAAGGCCCGAGTGCCCGCCTCGCTTTGTGATGCTGGGGAGACCGCTGCCCGTGTCCGATAAGCGGAAGTCCTAGTCACCGTCGCGCTTACACGCCACTTCTGCTGTGGCGAGCAGTCTCCCTGCCCGGACCATTGGGCTAGGCATACAACAGCAGACTGCTCCTCCATGGGGCCGATCATGTTGTGAATACCATCGTAACGCCATGTCAATTACAGGGAACCCGCAGGCAACATACAGGTCGAGACCCCAACACCCTGCATCCATGGGTGTGATCAGAAACGGCTCACCTCCACGGAGGCTGGTAGTGTACCGTATAGTGTACGCCCCCCCCCCCCCCACTCTGGACGTCAGGCCGGCGTGTATCGGGGGAGGAGTTGGCCTGAAGGCCTCGTTCCTCTCTCCCGCCATATGTTGTTGGCGTCGGCGCTCTTGCCCGCACCGAAGCTAGGCATCATATCCTCGGCACTCTCGGGTTAAGTGCTTTGCGTTGTCTGTCCGTTGCCGACACTGGCCGAGGATGACGCTCGAACACCACCGCCTCTGCTGGCGCGGGGGTCTCACGCTGTCGACATCGATTCGACTGCAGCCGACAGGTCAGGTGAAGCCGCCCCCTCCTCGATCCTGGTCAGAAATGGTTATATGTGCTGTGGCCAGGTTAGACTGAGTTAGGTCAGGTAGGACCATGGAGCATGTTACGTTCGGTAATATCAGGTCAGGTTATCGAACGCGCTAAGCTGGGTTGGACTAATTCAGATCACCGGACATGTTAGGCCGCGTTAGGCCAGGTCAGGTTATTTGACATGCTAGGTCGGGTTAGGTCAGTTCACATAAACAGACGTGCTAGGATGGGCTGGGTCAAACCGGGTCATTGGGCGTGTTAGTTTGGGGCGGGGTCAGGTCATCGGACGTCACCCGGCAGTCCTCTCCTGCGGGAAGCGGGAGGCTGCTGCTGATTGTTACGCGCCTGTCTCTGCACTCCGGCCGGCTTTCCTTCCGTTTCTCTGTCGCCTTGCTCTCCTCATAGCCAGGTATCGCGCACAATGGATGGAAGAAGAAGAACCTTGGGTTCTTTCGTGACGCAATCAACTTCTAGGTTATATCGCATCACCAATCTCTCGCACCGATTGGTCGCGGGTGTACCCGGTAATCCCGCCGGCTGTGAGATTCGAACCCACGACCTCCCGATCAAAAGTCCAGAACCCTACCCACTGAGCTACCGCGACTCCCGGCACGACGGAGAGCCGTGGCCAGTCATCAGCAGGCGGACGCTTAACCGCTGCATGCACGTACGGTACGATACTTGGCATGCTTTACGTGACGTTTAAACACTCGCCACCCCTTCGCCGGCTTGCGCAAGGCTGGCGTTCAGTCTGCGCTGTCCTTCGCCCCGCACCCGTATACACAGCATTGGACGGCCAAATATTGTATATCTAAGAGCTGCTAGTACTATCTCAATCTAAGTCAGGGAAATGTTTCCTCTGGGTAGAATTCCATTTGTATGCTTATGTCATTGCCAGGCAGATTTCCGCTCATTATTGCCGTATTGGTATGCAGGAGCGTTTGAGGTGGCCCAGAAGTATATGGACGTGGTCCATGTGCCGAGTGGTCTCTTGCTGTGTGCAGAGCCCCCAACCACCGGGCTCCATCCCCAACGTGTGCTTTGTTGGCGAGGGTTTGTGTGCGTAGCCGTGATGAATATTTGTTTTCCGCTTAAATCGGATCACCTCCGGATATAACGAATGGATCCACTGAGCTCCCACCCGGTATGAGCAGTATAACCAATGAAATATATCATTATCTTAATTTGAGCAGAACCAGGTCAATTGGAATTGCCAACGTCCTCGCTTCAGCCTATCCTGAAGTTAACTGGGGTCCCACTGCTTGCACAGTTCCAGTGGAAATTCTTACAATCGGTGAAAGGTAAAGCAAGAATATATTCCAGGAAACTTCTAATATCTCTCAATATCACCACTCAAATATTGCAATTTGTTGTATTTCGTGATGGCTTCGAGAACTTGCCTTTCCCTACTAGATTAACCAAGAAAAACTCCGTCCGCTCCCTTTCAGGTCTTAGAGCATTGTTGTCGGCCACGGATTATTGTGGGTGCCCACGCATCACATATATCAAATTGTCACAGCAGAATGAAACAATTCTGAATAATGACAATAACTATGACGAATAGCTGACTATGAACACGTAAATCCGTGCATACGTGCACGAATCCAACCATGTGAGCGCAAATACAAGGAATGGATCCATATCGGAATGGTAATGGATCCATATCGGAATGGAAATGGATCCATATGGTAATGGTAATGGATCCATATCGGAATGGTAATGTATCCATATCGGAATGGTAATGGATCCATATCGGAATGGTGAGAATCACGGCCAATGTGTAGACAGCCACATGGATGGGGTCTCGGGTAGTGGCCGGGAGTGTGTGGTGGCGGCCCGTCTGCTATCCACATGGATGCCATGCAGACACGAATGTGGGCAATCTTGCCGGAATTCGCCACTGCGACATGGACATATCGCGCCATTTTCACGGCACAATCGCGGCGTGGTCTGCTCGCCTCGACCTGAGTATACCAGGCAGTTGGTAGCGACCAAGGTATACCCGGCAGATGGCATCGATTAACAGCACCGGCGGCGTCCGGTTTGTTGGCATCATCAGATATGTCCAGACATTTGCCAATTTTGGGTAGTGATATTGAAGAGTGAGCAGAAGTTGCAAGGTAACCATTCGTATTTTACTTTTCATGGATTGTAAGAATCTCCACCGGAGCTGTACACGCAGTCTGACCCAGTTAACGTAAAGGTAGGCTGAAGCAAGGACATTAACATTTGCAAATTATCTGGTTCTGCTCAAATTGCGATAACGACGTGTTTACTCGGTGATATTTATCATGCAGTTTAGGGGCTTAGTGGATACATTCTATATATCTGGAGGCGGTTCAATTTAAGCGGAGAGCAAATATTCGCCACCACCACGCACACGAACCTGAGCGACGACAGAGCCGAGGGCCCGCCTCGCTTCGCGACTCTGGAAGACCGGCGCCCGTGTCCGATAAGTGGGAGTCCTAGTCACTGTTGCGTTTACGCGCCACTTCTGCTGTGGCAGGCAGTCCCCGTGGCAAGTGCGTGCTTCAAGTGTGTCTGTCTGCATGCACGTGAATCACATAAACTGCCATAAACGGTTTGTACTTAGTGTACTTTTTAATAAGTAAGCTGTGGGAGCATCGCACCAACCATACCACGACACAGTGGGATTTGCTGTACCATGCGGCGTAATTACGTGTTCAGTTGCGAGCTGAAACCTCAGCAAGCTTCAGGTAGCGACACTTCTTAGCGTCGTGCAATTGCTGCATTAATTACGAAGGTGAAGCCAGAGCAAGTTGACCTCGAGTATATGGGAAAACGTTAAACCAGACGGAGTCTACCTCGTGTATATCGTAAAGCAGAAGCTGGTCTGAGTGGTACGGCCAGACCTAGCTCTGCACGATCATCACGATTTTGAAACCGTTCGAGATTTTGTCACAGCGTTTCGCGTTCACTCAGAGTTATATGTACTCTTTTGTTTTTAGTTTAAAGTAGTTTCACTTTGATATCCTTTGCTAAATGTTCTTCATCTTTGTTCCTAACGGAAGACAGAAGACAGATATTCTTGACGACACTTCTGCTCACAGGTAGTTTTCCGCACCGTTTCAAGATGTAATACTGCATTTTAAATTGGAATGTTCTCACTCAAAACCAGACCTGCCCTTTCATTTTAGATTTACCAACTTCCACCATACTATGCTCCCCCGATGTACTTTCAATCTGTGTTTAAAGGCCTGCGACGGCATTCCTCGCGCCTTCAGCTTCCGAACTGCAGCTTCAGCTTCATCACGGGTTGCAGTCTCACACTGCAGCCCGCACCTGCCAGCCCTCCCGTGTGACGAAGAGGTGACCTGGTCAATTTCTGTCCCGGGGTCTCGGGTCCAGTCCCAGTGAGAGATTGCAGTATTTAGTTCTGCCTTCGACAATGCATATTGACGCATGCATTGCATCCGACACCACTTCAGCTTTCCACACGCGGTTCACAGCGCGTGGCTGCATAAGCACTCAAGATAATGCGTCCATGAGCGACATGCACGGACATTGAACAACGCTGTCCTTTTGAGCGTAGCCTCGTTCACGCAGCGGTCAGGCGCCTAAACCTGATTGACATGAGCGCACCGCGTGCCATGTTCAGCCACGGAAACTTGACAACGAAGCGCAATTGAAGTAAAATGCGGTATAAAAATAAAATAAAAATAGAATGTGGTCGACTGCCGCGGCAATGAGCTACCTTTAGTGCATTGAGTCGCGACCACCGCATTGCTAGGTGATCCATTGAGCCTAACAGGGGAATCGACTGGCTCACACCAGGCTCTGGTGGATAGTAAGTGTGAAAAGGTGGTGACATTGCATCTGCCACTACCCTCCAAATAAGCAGAAAATGCTCATTAGATCCCTGGAATAGGTGTAGTGACCTAAACATCCACACCGATGTCGGATGTCCGCATTGATCCAGGAGCTGCAAGATTCTGAAGCTGCAGGATTTTCGTTAGGAACAAAATCGCATGATTTTCGTTAGGAACAAAGTTGCAAGATTCTCGCTAGGAACAAAGTTACAGGATTCTTGCTAGGAACAAAATTGCAGGATTTCGTTAGGAACAAAGTTGCAAGATTCTCGCTAGGAACAAAGTTCCAGGATTCTTATTATGAACAAAGCTGCAGGATTCTAGTCAGGAACACAGTTGCAGAATTCTCATAACGGACAAAACTAGGCGCCCGCGAGCCTGGTCCCAGATAGTTATTATTTTAATGTATTCATTGAATAGAAAGCCACCTGATACAAAACACTGCCTGACCATACAAACAAATCAAGGAAGCAAAGCATACTTTAAATCTACATAGCAGTAATCGGGCCTTTCGAACTTTCATTCTCGGAATCACGTTATTCGGCATTTAAAAGGAGAAACATTTGTCAGCGGTTACAACATCACCAATAGCATACTCATCCATGATTCATCCAGCACAGATATTATTCATTTGAGTTCAAGGACCACCTCCCTCTATCAAGATATGGAGACATCAACGAGCCTGGAGAGGAAAGATGGATACCCATCCGGGCCAAAAAGATAAAGACCCATCTTAGAAGGCAGAACAGAGGGAGGATCCAGATCAAAGTATCAGAGTAGCTACCCTGAGGAAAATTAGCGAACTTTAGAAAGGCTTTCTCACAAACACAAGCTGCCACTAAAACTATCGTGGAGTTGGAAAAACATCGGACCTGCTCTACATAGAGATTGCCTGCCACCTGAGGATTTGCGGTAGACAGCCAAAGCCCAGGACTGCATATCATGGATACCGCTGTGCACCCGCTGCCGCACTGGTCAGTGCACCCTGGATATTGGACACTGGCCACCAGCACCGATCCGGACCGACCAGGCGGCGTCCTGGAGCCGGAGACTGGCCCCTGGTCAGCACGGAGGGCCGTGCTGGATGCTCCTGGATACAGAACGGAACTGCCCACACCGATAGCCCACACGTGATTACACAAGGAAGGAACGGTCCACACCGATAGCCCACACGGGATTACACAAGGACGGAACGGTCTACACCGATAACACAGGGTAATACATTCCAGTTCTAAAACCCGCAAGAATAATTTTGCATCTTGAAAAGGAGCTGTCTCAAAGCTCCAGTGATGCAATCTTCATGGAGGGGAGGGGGCACTGCAGTAGCAGCAGCGTGGCGTATTGATGTTGCATATGAGATTGTATGGAAGGAATGGAACTTCATTCCACAAATTACCCACTGCTTTTAAGTTGCGGGTCCATGTATGCACTTCATTTAAATACCACACTCACATGGAATAGTTATCATGCGCATTACGGTATCTCACTGGTTACAAATGAATTTGGAGCAGGTATAATTTGGTGTTCATAGGTGAGTTCAACAACTTTGGCGAAATAAAAACTAAAACGGAGGAGCAGGCTAGGCATAAGAGGCATGCAAGCGATAGTACTTTGTATGGGACGGTCACAACCGTACCTTGGTTAGCAATGCCAGCTAACTAAAGTACATTTTTGACTGTACCATACCAGGTACTGCCGTTTGTATGCATGTCATACCTAGACTGTTATGCTACTATTTGCCAACGAAAAGAGAACGAAGAAGTAAGCATTGGTTCTGTGCATCAGCGCACTTGTGTATCGGCGGCTCCCTTCTATCGACAGTGAACTTGTGTATCGGCGGATCCCTTCTACCGATGGCGCTCCTGTGTAGCAGTGGCTCTCTTCTACTGATGGCGCTCCTGTGTACCGGGGGCTCCCGGTTCTAGTGGGACACAAACACGCGCACCGGACCATTACCCCGTCTTCTCCCATGTGCCGATGCCTGTATCACAGATTCACTGGCCGCTATGCAGCTTGAGTGTATGACGGAAAGTCGGGAACACGAGACGGCATCCCCGGAATCCCCCGGGTACTGTCCAGTCGGTACGACACGCGGCGAGGGGAGGCGCCGCTGTCGGCATATTCTGGCCAGCAGCCGGCCGTGGTGCCCCGCCGCGACGCTGTCGACTGGGAGGCGGACGGGCCACGTGACCTGCCGCCCACTGTTTCGGGAACGCACGGCGCTGCCGCTAGCCTTGTGTCGGACGCTTGCACTGCTTGCACCACAACTCACAGCGAGGAGCAGCAGCTGCCGGCGACACGAGAAGGCGTTCGTTCGGATTGACCGACCGGCAGACGAACACGATGTTTGAGTGGGGGACGTGGGCGTGAGACGAACGGTGCCAGTGAAGAAGACATCGTCATCGGTGTCTAGCGACAGCGGGTGGCCCACGCACTTATTGCCGAGAGCAGACCGCCGCCACTGTCACTTGGCCGCGCGAGGAAGTGAGACAGAAGACTGCACGCCCCCCCCCCACACACACACACGTACCAGCGATCTCACGTGGCCGACGGGATATGTATCATCTCATCTGCCATCGTGTCCACCGCGGCCTGAACTAAGCCAATGCTACTCGCGGGCCGCGATCATTGGTGGCTGCAGATCACCATTCGAGCCGACCAGAATTCGCCCTCCCCTCAGTGATGCTGAGTCAATCGGAGACAGGCCACTGACTGGTGGAGGGGAGGGGTCGCTTCCCAGCTTACATGCCAGACGTCCTGCTACCCTCTAGGGCACAGCAAGCCATCAAGACGTGAGGTGCACGCATTCCATCCCGCGCTGTTTCGGCCAACTTTGTCAGCACCTCCACAAACAGCGCAAATCGCAAGAGAGCATGCGTATCAAACGCTAAATTTACAGGCCAGCCACCCTCTAATTGCACCCACATACCGGCTAACGTGAAGGAGGAGCCCATCCCTCGTATGCGAGGGATGGGCTAATCGAAAATGCATGGCAATGCCTTGTCTTCATGAAAACAAGGATAGTGATTTGGCAGATGCTTGCAACTCTAAATACCATCAACACGACAAAAACAAATACAGGATACAGATCAGGGTCAAGCATCACACACCCTATCACTTTTCGGCGAACTTACCCATAGTGCTGTACATGGACCATTTGTTGAGCAAACGGAGGGGAGCCAGACCCCGTCAGTATATTCGTCTTCAAGTAGTCCATTCGACTGCTTTGAAGTGACCGATTATGCTTAACGCATCGAAAGACTAACCGTAGAGTGGTCAATGATCCAGGGCAGAAACCATCGTATCAGGTATTCAATATGCTTGATGACGTTTTACTTGCACCACTTTGCGATGGAAATGACGTCACAGCGTAGCTTTTGCCGGACCTGCTCTGTCCCCCTCCATGAACAACTCGCTGAAGCTGGCGTTCCGCGCAACCATAGGATCCGCCACCGGGGGCGCCGGGCGGCGGTTCGACTCGTCTCTCAGCCCACGGCAGCCAGCAACAAAGGCGACGACGACGACGCGTCAACACGCGTCGCTTCACACGACCGTCAGCTGGCGCGTCGGCACCGACCGGCCGGGAGCGACGTCATCTCGGGCGACAGGCGTCGATGTCGACGACGTGCGGGCGTGACTAATAGCTGTCGGCGGCTTACCGCACGAGCCTCTCCACGCGCGCCCAATGAGCTGAGGCGGCACAAATGCGGGTGACGTGGCGCGCAAACACGATCAGATGTGGCCGGCGCGACTGTCCGTCCGGGGCGGGGCAGTGGGCGCGGAGGCAGAAGGCCACCCGGAACAGAACCGAATGACGTCATACGTGACCAGTCGGAAGAGCTGGCTGTGGGCGAGACACGCGTGTGTAGTCGAAGGAGACATACGTTAATAAGACGTCAGCATTCAGCGAGCGCGTGCAGTGCAAAGACGTACGTTATGCTTTCGGCATAATATACATTCTATGTTTACATAGCAGTGCCGGCAGTCCCGTGCAACACTTTCGGCCATTGTGCATACTGGCAGCGCCGGCTGGTAGTCCATCCAGGGAATGAGATCAAGAGTAAGCGTTTCTCTCCAGAGCTGTCACTCTGCCACTGGTCAGCTGCAGACCTGCCACCTCCAGTCCTCCAATCCCCGAGTAATCAAGACCTCTAGACCTCTGTCCCTCCAGTCGTCCTGCAGTCGTCCAGTCCGCTAATCGTCCGCTCGTCCAGCTTTCTAACCCTCAAATCCTGAAGCCCTTCAGTCCTGCAATCCTCCAGTCCTCCATCCCTCCAATCTTCCAGTCATCCAGTTCTTCAACCCTCCAAACATCCAGTCCTCCAGCCCTCCAATCACCCAGACCCACAGTCTTCGAGTCCTCCAACCATTCAGCCTTCCAGCCGTTCAGTCCTCCAGCCGTCCAGTTCTCCACCCATCTAGTCCTCCAGTCCTCCAGCCGTCCAGTCCTCCAGTTATTCAATTGCCTAATGCTTAATGAACCTTCGTGCATAGCAACACCCCAGTACGACAAGCAAGTGCATCCAATAACAACAAGCCTGTATGTGTGCTCCAAGTGCAAGTGCAAGTGTCCCTTGTGTAAATTTTCGATGCCCGGCTGCCACCAGGATTATAACTAACCAGGTCGCACGGCGCTGACCACTTATGCTTCAGACAACCTCTCATGTGATCAGAATCGAGTGGCATGTCAAGTGCGGGAAGTCAGTGCCAAGTGGCAGCTCTTTGAAGGCGCCAGCTACACCCTGTGAGCGTCACGCGACGTGACGTGGCTATTGCTGCACGGATCCAAACAGGAACACAAGAACACAAGAGGCAACACGTCCCAGCAGATTGGACAAACGCGGCGAATTATCTGGAATGAAAGAAAAAGGCTGGGAATGTTTTGTCTGCGCACATTGCTAAACCGACAGGTCTTCGGCCCAATTTTCACCACGTCATGGTACCTCCATCGATGCTCCTGATTCACGTGAAGTACCTGCATAGACATTGCTGAGAGACGAAAGGCGCCTTCATCGACACCGCCAGTACGCCACAGCCGACCGCCATTACTTTGCGGGTTCTCTGGCGCATGCGCCAGCAGTCACGCGCCGCCTGAGAACCTGTCAAACGCACAGGGCAGAAGCCGAAGTGCGCCTCAAAGCCGGCTGGCCGCAGGGCTGAGATGTGGCGACAGTGGACAGACTCGGCGACAGTGGACAGGCTGAGATGACGCATGACCTTCTGACTTTATGGCTCTCCCAGCGGTACAGAATAAGCTCATACGTCTGGTCCGGTGCGGTCGCGCCGGCGATAACTCGACTGAGCGGCGCAGGCCGAGGCGCGCCGAAAGCGGAGGCGTTGCGTCACCACGAGCGGTGTCGTCGGACACGCAAGAACGCCGCGGGCGATTCGACACGGCGGCACATGGGGCCGCCCGCCTGGCACCAGCGTCACATTGGCCAGAATGTGCCGGGGGCGAGCTGCATTGGTGGCAAAAGTCATCGGAGTCACCGCCACTGCATCTCTGTCGCCGCCACTGCAGCTCTGTCGCCGCCACTGCAGCTCTGTCACCCCCACTGCAGCTCTGTCACCGCCACTGCAGCTCTGTCCTCACCACTGCAGCTCTGCCACCGCCACTGCATCTCTGTCCTCACCACTGCAGCTACGCACTCACCACTGCAGCTCTATCCTCACCACTGCATCTATGCACTCACCACTGCAACTCTATCCTCACCACTGCAGCTCTATAATCACCAGTGCAGCCCTACCACCGCCACCGTACTTGTGCCATCACCCGTGTTGTTCTGCCACCACCGTTGCAGCTATGTGATTACCAGTAGCACTGCTACCTTCGCCACCACTGGCGCTCCGCGATGGTGGATTGCAGTTCCACGCTGACGGCCTGTTCGGCCGTTGCTGATTGTGGTTCAGTGTGGTAACTGGGACGAGAGGTCAGAGCCGACCAGAGGCACCAACCCATTCAGATGCGCATCAGCGGTAGACAAAGCCGATTCGGTACAAAGGGAGCGAGGAGAGCTTGTCACAACACCTGGCAATAATTGAAGAAAGCGTAGAAATCGCAGACAATAATGTTTGCTCTAATGGGCAGGGATACTACATAATTTTGACTTCAATTTGCCACTGTAACTATTTACTTTCCATGCACTTAAATATATGTTATGCTAATCACCATGAGTAGTATCATTCTACATGTGATTAACCGCTATCGTGAGCATAGCTGGCATGTTTGTATCCAAAACGACTGACTACATTGACGATTGACTACCCGGGGGCCCGGAACCCTCCAGACCGCCAAGGATACACTAGGTCAAATAAGACATTTTGAAGTTTTCAATGCCACTTTTGGTGGTCGGGTCCCCTTTAAGAAACTCCAAACCGCGTCACTGATTGACTGAGATTTTCAGGAGAACACATATTTTGCTTTGATCGGTGTCCAATGGACATAATTTTGGACAATGGCCGGTGTGACCGTGAGGAGGGGGAGGGGGGTGCACGATGACCCAATACCTGAATCTATTAAAAATGCATTGGTCAACATATGTACTAAGCTTAGTGCTTTAGTGACAAGAATGCACAATATGCTAGCTTATCCGCCCCATTACTTGAAGCAAGTGACCTGGAGGTAAACGAACAATTCCTGTGTAATTCTGAAAACGAGGATTTGCCCTCTTACCTAAAAGTGGAAGAAGGAAATGAGGTAGACGAAGACAATTCGGCGGGGTAAGAGCAGAAAGCCGATGCCACTGACCTGGGACGTGCCATACAACAAGCTGGGGTTGAGATAGGTCAGCACGTAGCTTTCAATCGCAAAAGTTAAGCTTGATCATCACTGTTTGTGGTAGAAGTTCACACTGAATAGCGCTGCAGCCATCGTCGGTGCTCACACTCGGTACTCAGGACATTCAACGCACGATCGAGTTATCCAGGGCGCTTCTGTGCGATTCCAAGAGTCGGAGAGACAGAAGGAGATATCTGGGGGGGGGGGGGGGCTGGTACGGGTGCTGATCACACTGAGCTGTGATACTGAACACTGAGTGGCGGAAACGACTACTGGGCGGAGTCCCTAACCACCGAACGGCTGCATTTGCTCATGGTCCATGGACACCCGAAAGTAAACTCGAAGTTGGATGGGACCAGTCGGAGCGCTTAGCCAACTTCGTTCGGGTCGTTTGCATTGAGTTGTCGGTTTTGCCAACGCATTATCCGTTTAGGGAAATGCAAGAGACATTAAAATGCGTGGACGCATTTTGCCAAATGTGGCTCATTTCAAAGCGGATGAAATCATTTAGAGCTTTATTATACGATAGTAACAGGCGAAGGAGTGACATTTAAAACACCGCACATTTTATGGCGTTTTGTAGTAATAGTTTTCAAGCGCTGCACAAGGAAAACTTAAGCAATTTATTAAAATACACCATAACCTGAATTTGTGGTTGCTGTGCTGCAACTAATCCGAGTGATATTACTTTATTTTGTAACCTTACTTTGCCTAATCCCTCCCAGGTTAATGACCTTTCATGATCTTGGTCTGAAATTCACAACGGATGTATGAGTTGGGACTGAAAGGTTCGTGTATCTGGGTTTACCCATTCAGCCGCTATTCCTGAAGACACTGAGAGGGTAACTGGTTGGCTGGGCCCCGGAAAATGGCCCACTCGCCAGGCGAAAGCAAAAAAAAACAACATAATTTTATCTCCGTATGCAAGAGTTGGAAGACTATGCTTTCAAATCTATGGGCACGACCAACAAGTCCAGCCCTCATCACCAATGTCGACACTGACCACTCAGTGGCAACATTGACCACTCAGTGGCAACACTGACCACTCAGTGGTAACATTGATCACTCAGTGGCAACACTGACCACTCAGTGTAGACACTGATCATTCAGTGTAGACACTGACCACTCAGTGTAGACACTGACCACTCAGTGTAGACACTGACCACTCAGTGTAGACACTGACCACTCAGTGTAGACACTGACCACTCAGTGTAGACACTGACCACTCAGTGTAGACACTGACCACTCAGTGTAGACACTGACCACTCAGTGTAGACACTGACCACTCAGTGTAGACACTGACCACTCAGTGTAGACACTGACCACTCAGTGTAGACACTGACCACTCAGTGGTGACACTGACCACTCAGTGTAGACACTGACCACTCAGTGGCAACACTGACCACTCAGTGTAGACACTGACCACTCAGTGTAGACACTGACCACTCAGTGTAGACACTGACCACTCAGTGGTGACACTGACCACTGCGTGACGACACAGTCCATTGCGTGACGACATTGACCACTCAGTGGTGACACTGACCACTCAGTGACGATACTGACCACTCAGTGGCAACACTGACCACTCAGTGGTGACACTGACCACTGCGTGACGACACAGTCCATTGCGTGACGACACTGACCACTCAGTGGCAACACTGACCACTCAGTGGTGACACTGAGCACTCAGTGGCAACACTGACCACTGCGTGACGACACAGTCCATTGCGTGACGAAATCGACCACTCAGTGGCAATACTGAACACTCAGTGGCAACACTGACCACTCAGTGGCAACACTGACCACTCAGTGGCAACACTGACCACTCAGTGGTGACACTGACCACTGCGTGACGACACTGACCTGCATGTTGCACATCTGGCGGCGCACGGCCAGTCCGGGACAGCCGTGCTCGCTGTGACACGTGCGTGTCTGTCGTGTCACGCCCCCGTCACACGGCTGGCTGCACGGGCCCCAGTCCGACCACTCTCCCCAGCCGTCTCCCTGGCAACAGGTCACGCGGTCAGACACCGGCCAGGCCGTCGCCCTGGCAACAGGTCACAAGGTCAGACACCGGCCAGGCCGTCACGCTGGCAACAAGTCATAAGGTCACACACAGTTACAACGATCACCCTGTTAGCAGGTCACGGGGGTCGGATGTGGTCCCAGCCGTCACCATAGCAACAGGTCACGTGAGGTGCAAAACACCGTTCCAGTCGTCACCTTGTCAGCTTAGTCACAGGAGTTGGATGTTGTTACTGGATGACCAGTCATTCCAGTTGTCGCCCTGTCATCGGCTGACTGCAGATTGGACCAAGAGGCCACGAGGTCAGGCCAACGGGTCGCAGAAGTTTCCAGACGTGAACTCGAACAAGCCGAACACTGCAAATGCCCATGTCGACGAACTGTTCATCATACTATGTATCTACCCATGCGTGCTATATATCAACTAGACATGCCATTTTGTACGGACATACTGGGCGCCGATAAGACGTACTGCGTACTACACCACAGAAGTGTTTTGTATCGGCTAGGCGTACTACGTACTACACTGCAGACGTACTATGAATCGGCTAGACGTACTGCGCACTACACTACAGACGCAATATTTATGGACTAGATGTACTACGTAGTACATTACAGACGTACTGCTCATATTATGCATCTACTCATGCGTACTATATATTGATTAGACATACTACTCTCTACATACGAACCACGTACCGATATGACGTACTACGTACCACACCACAGACGTACTATGTACCACACCACACACGTACTATGTACCGGCTAGACGTACTACGTACGACACTACACACGTAGTGTCGTACGTAGTACGTGTGTGTCGGCTAGACGTACTACGTACTACCCTGCAGACGCACCACGCATCGGCTACGCCTGCGTCACAAAGTGAGTGGTAAGTTGTCGGCCGCTCGTTGACACGGGGGTGAATGACCCAACCTGTCAACGGAGGTAAGTTGTGCCGCCACGGCCGGACACTGTACTGCGTCTGTCTGCCGGGTCACCAGCGCCGGCATAGTTCTGCTGAGTTGGCGCGATTGCGTCAGTTTGTACGGGTAATGGTGGTCTGGTCAAAAGTTGCATGATGCGTTCTGTTGACCCGACGGAGCGTGGTTGTCGCAAATTGATGATTGCATTGCTGTTTTCATATCGCCAAATCCCGCAGTTGGAAGTTATGAGCCCAACCCTGACGGTCGCTGAGCGGCGACACTGCCTACTGAGTGGCGGCACCAACCACTGGGTGGTGATGCCGACCACCGAGGCGCGGCACCGACCACTGGGTGGTGATGCTGACCACTGAGTGGCGGCACCGACCACTGGGTGGTGATGCCGACCACCGAGGCGCGGCACCGACCACTGGGTGGTGATGCTGACCACTGAGTGGCGGCACCGACCACTGGGTGGTGATGCCACCACCGAGCGCGGCACCGACCACTGGGTGGTGATGCTGACCACTGGATGGTGATGCTGACCACTGGGTGATGATGCTGACCACTGGGTGGTGATGCTGACCACTGGGTGATGATGCTGACCGCTGAGGCGCGGCACCGACTATTAAGTGACGATGCTGACTTTGGATTTCCGTTTACTGGGTGGTTCACGGCGCACTTTATGCATAATCACGGCCAATGGCTTCGCTCACACTGATTCGTCGGCGGGCCACGGGGTTGGGAAATCTACACCGCAGAGTGAAGCGGTGCGAAGCGGTGCGAAGCGGTGCGAAGCGGTGCGAAGCGGTGCGAAGCGGTGCGACTGTCGAACACCGGACCATTATATCCAGAGCTCAACACCTTAACCACTCGGACAGTCCCGCCCCATGCTGACCTTTGATGACTATTGAGTGGTAGTATGGATCGCTGAGCAGGGCAACACCGACAACTGGGTGATGGCACCGATTACTGAATGATGATGCTGACCACCAAGTGGTGATACTGACTATTGAGTTACGGCGCTCACCTCCGAACGCCGATTCTGATACGCGGCGATGAGATGTCACTTTGTGAATATGCTTTGTTCAGGGCTTCGGCCCACCACTTGCTCTTCGGACGGTTGGTGTTCGCGGCGACCGTCGATTGAAGACGTACACGTTTGTCAGTTTAATGGGGTCAATTCGACAATTAATTGGATTGATTTCTTGTCGATTACACAAGCAAAAGTTTCGCGGCATCAATAATAAAACGTATCCAGAATATTTGGACGTGTATTATAATGAAGCTATTCAAACGGAAACAACAGGAAATTATTCACAGCACGTCCCGCTTTCGAAAGCGTATTTGAAAACATATATCACGTCCCGGTTGATATCTATTTGACGTAGTCTTGCGTCTAATGATTGCCCTGTGTAATCAGCATTTTCCACTGATCTGCGCCTGGAAACGTCATCACTTCACGGGGCGTCCAGTCGCCGACCATATCTGGCCATACCCTAATCTGGCGTAGGGCAAAAAGTTGTGGCCATTTTCGGCACGACACACTCATCAGCCGTCTATGCTCTGCGCTCAGGGGCGCAACGAGCGCGTTGGTCATATAGCGTATCTGTTCAGTAATTACCCCTGTCGGTCCAATACTAGCCCCACAGCTTCCAGCCCAGTGCCAGCCCCGAATATATCAGTCCAATCCCAGCTCTACGGTTCCCCTGACGGCCCAACCTCGGCCGTACGTCCCCCCCCCCTCGGCAGACTAATCTCAGAAACGCGGCACCAGTGGTGATCGGCAGAATTGCACACCGAGGCCTGACACCACCACAAAAACCAGCACCAATCCAGCAGCACGTGAACACAAGTACTGCGTAGCTAAGTTTTATCAACCAACTGGGTGTAGAAACACTTAAAATCATGTATATTCATCGGAAAATCTTTCAAAACTTGTTCTCTAGCGTGTGTAATTTAATTGCGATATACATAAGCATGTTGTTGTCTAAACATAGCTGATCTCACCGACCGGAGCTCCGTGACGTACTGTGCAACAGCAATTGACCTGACCCGTGATGTACTGTACAGTGGCAGTTGACCTGACCCGTGGCGTACTATACAACGGCAGTTGACCTGACCGGTGACGTACTGCGCAACGCCTGACCTGACCAGTAGCATACTGCGCAATGCAGTTGACCTGGACAGTAGTATACTGCGCAATGCAGTTGACCTGACCGCTAGTATACTGCGCAATGCAGCTGACCCGACCTGACCGGCTGTCAACGCGACCAGCGTATCGACAGCGCTAGTCCGCGCTGCCGAACGCATCACTTATGCAAAACTGATCGTCGGAACACCAATTATGTTGATCTGGTGTAACAGCCGTGAAGAGGCCGGTCACGGCCGGTGAGATCCCGGTAGAAAGGTGGATAACCGGAGACACAGGTCGGACACGATAACACAAACAGACGAAGAAGATAACGAACTAGCAGGGTGAGGACGCTGAAAGGAACAAGGCAAAAGGCAACAAAGACAAAACATGATTTAAAAGGAAGTAAAAAAGGCAGATGGATTCGAGGCCATGCAACAAAAATGTAAACAAACCTTGTCTAGGTGATATGGGTACGATATCTGCGTCGGCAAGTGCAGGTCAGGTCAACGACACGGGCAGATGGTGTGAATGAACAATAGGCCTTGGGTGCGGCTCCGACACTCGAGTCGAAATGATGACAGATACGGCGCGAGCACTAACGGTGGATGCATTAAAAGTTGAAGTGAATGTGCTGTAGCCGTTAGCTATCAACACACGAGGCATTTATGGCATGATGTGGTCCATTCATCACTGACCTTCGCAGAAACCCAAACTTACGCACGTCATGGGGGTCTTTTGGAAAGCAGCTTTAATACGATTACAGGTCGTGGGCTAGGTCACATCCGTGAGGGGCCACTTGTAATCGTTCTGCACGAGTTCCGAAGAGGGCTGGCCTCAACCAGTCCGGGATAAGTACACAGCGGAGATCTCGGCCACGATTTGAGGGTACCCAAACACTGGCACGGACCCTCGGCAGACAGAGGAACCGAGCGTGGACAAAACGGTGAACGTGCGTCTTTTGGGCGCCGATGAAAGGCGAGGCTGGGGTGGCCGCGGAAGTATCTTGTTGGTCGTGACTGATGAGAGACATCCGGAGGTGCTTTAAGGAGCCGCAATAACTCAAGTGGTCGGCTGTGGCCAGTGAGGAAAGCAGACGGATACACAGCTTCACGTTGGTGATGCGGCTGTCAGCTCCCGGCATCATACCAGAAATATACCAGAAAATATACCTACAAAGTATATAAAATATAAATGTACCAATAATATACCAATATACCTCCTCTTCTCCTACTGACACACGCCAAAAGTCAGCAAGAGGTCTTCGTGGAAGGCAGCCGGGGTGGTCAGACACATGCAGAGCCGCAGGCGAACCCAGTTTGACTGCACAGCACAGTACATTTTGGAACAACAGCTAAAGTACTTCCAAAAGCTTAGGTGAAAGGAAACTACAAGAGAAACTGCTTTGATTCTAGTATAAAAATGGTGTGAAAAGGAACATGAGACAAGAGCCGTGTGAGGGATATTTTCCGTACATATGCACATGTCATTGTTAAATTCAGCAACTGAACTCAAGCAGGAGAGGTGCTAGAGGAACACCATCAGACTGCATAAGACGAGGCTGCTTGGAAAACATCGCCGCATTTTAAGGTTTGCAGTTGTAAAACAGTCAAGGCCGGCTCCCAGACATATTGACTGGGAACATTGGCAGGTTCCCGGTAAGGGTTGGATTGATGTTATTGAAACATGGATCTAGATGGGATGCTTTTAGCGGCATCCAACTTGGAGAGGACAATTTTATTTGTTTGTGACATCTAAAGCTGCCTCGTTTACTTTCCATTGTGCTTTGGACATGTTGCGAACGAGCAATACGCTTGCTGTCGCTACCACCACACTATTCAACCGTTAAGCGATACAAATTGGAGCATATTTTTCAGAAGTATATTGCTATGCATGACAAACGTCCTTGATAGTCCGCATTTCGAATCACATCAGTTCCAATCAGGATGTATCAATGCCTTCTCTATGATATCTTAAGTGGTTACATTTGTTCTCACTTAGCAAATCATAGCTTCAACTAGCAGGCTAGTTGGGGAGGAGCGCTTATTTGAAGGCTAGTACTTCAAAAAGTGGTTGTGATTGTTTTCGCTGTTGGCGTATTGTGCCGGATTTTTGCGTGTGTGTGGTAGCATGTTAGCTGCATTGCATATTTTCTTCTTCATATACTGAAATATGATGTCGGTGTTGGATCGCTGAGATGAACACGACTAGTTGATCCAGGTGAGCTGAATTTCAGTAGAGCGTATTGCTAACAAAAAGATACCATTGTTGACGCCAGGTTTTTTCCAGGCGCCTTGATTATTCCCTCCGAACCATGAACGAAGTGTATACCTACTATTGTGCTTCTTTTTAACTGAATAAATATTGCCTGTTAATGAAAGGGACATTGGCATCGCTAAATTAGTTGAAATGTTATACTACAACAAAAATGTAAGAATATTTCCCCGGCACATGAACGTAAGATATTTAATAGTACATCAGCCGTCCGTGTAACAGTGCGCCCCCAGCCGACGACCACGGGAGTGGTGGTAGCCGTCCGTGTAACAGTGGGCCCCCAGCCGACGACCACGGGAGTGGTGGTAGCCGTCCGTGTAACAGTGGGCCCCCAGCCGACGACCACTGGTGTAGTGGTAGCCGTCTGTGTAACAGTGGGCCCCCAGCCGACGACCACTGGTGTTGGTAGCCGTCCGTGTAACAGAGCGCCCCCACCGACGACAGGGTGGGTAGCCGCCCCAGCACGACCACGGGAGTGGTGGTAGCCGTCCGTGTAACAGTGGGCCCCCAGCCGACGACCACTGGTGTAGTGGTAGCCGTCTGTGTAACAGAGCGCCCCCAGCCGACGACCACGGGAGTGGTGGTAGCCGTCCGTGTAACAGTGGGCCCCCAGCCGACGACCACGGGTGTGGTGGTAGCCGTCTGTGTAACAGTGGGCCCCCAGCCGACGACCACGGGAGTGGTGGTAGCCGCCCGTGTAACAGTGCGCCCCCAGCCGACCCCAGTGCTCTCCTCTGCCCCAGCAGCTCGACAAACTATGCCGCCCTCGCCCCAGAATAGCCTCCAGTCGAAAATACACTGAAACAGCCTCGCCTGACACGGTACCATGTTCTTGCATCCTAGTGTAGTATGACTATTGTCAGGTAGTGGTGTAATAGCAGCATGTGCAATGTGGAACGCAACATAAACAATATAATAGCCACTGGAGTAGAGTAGCAATAGCATGGAGACGTAGTAAAGCGTGAGCTGATGCAAGAGAAATGGAACTTCATAAAATGTGAGCGGAATTTAAACGTGATGTTGGCGAAAGTAGGCGCCCAATCATTTGTCTAGACTTGATCGACACTAAATCTGTTTTTCTTTCCTTTCCGTCGAGTCCGCCCGGCAGGAGAAATATGACGTAAAATTGTTTGTCTGGGCCTTTCATTTAAGCGATTCGCCGGCGGTGCGCGGCCAGAATGCCAGATCGGCTCCGGCCATCCGCAGGGAGGTCGGTCGGCTCGCGTGGAGAGGCAAGCTTCAGAAGCAGCCGGAGGGCTTTGGAGGAGCGACCGCCCGGTCACCGCAGGCTACGGTGGCCTGCCGTAGCCACAGGTGGTTAGAGATCATGGTGGCCTGGTGTAGCTGCAGGGTGTCTAGAAATCAGCGTGGCCAAAAGTAATCACAGTATGGAGGTCATGGTGGCCTGCAGTAGCCACATAATGGCTAGAGGTCACGGTGGCGTGAGCGATTATCAGGAGGCAGGGACAAAGGGCAGAGGTACAGTCACAGTGACGGTCAACAATGGCAGGTCACCTGCGCGACAGTCTCCTCCCGCACGCTGACAGGTGACCTACGCAGCAGTCTCCTCCCGCACGCTGACAGGTGACCTGTGCAGCAGTCCCCTCCCGCACGCTGACAGGTGACCTGTGCAGCAGTCTCCTCCCGCACGCTGACAGGTGACCTGTGCAGCAGTCCCCTCCCGCGCGCTGACAGGTGACCTCGCAGCAGCCCTCCCCCGCTGACAGGTACCTGCGCAGCAGTCTCCCCCGCACGCTGACAGGTGACCTAGACTGTGCAGCAGTCTCCTCCCGCACGCTGACAGGTGACCTGCGCAGCAGTCTCCTCCCGCACGCTGACAGGTGACCTGCGCAGCAGTCTCCTCCCGCACGCTGACAGGTGACCTGTGCAGCAGTCTCCTCCCGCACGCTGACAGGTGACCTGATGCAGCAGCCTCCTCCAGCACGCTGACAGGTGACCTGCGCAGCAGTCTCCTCCCGCACGCTGACAGGTGACCTGTGCAGCAGTCTCCTCCCGCACGCTGACAGGTGACCTGTGCAGCAGTCTCCTCCCGCACGCTGACAGGTGACCTGTGCAGCAGTCTCCTCCCGCACGCTGACAGGTGACCTGTGCAGCAGTCTCCTCCCGCACGCTGACAGGTGACCTGTGCAGCAGTCTCCTCCCGCACGCTGACAGGTGACCTGTGCAGCAGTCTCCTCCCGCACGCTGACAGGTGACCTGCTGCAGCAGTCTCCTCCCGCACGCTGACAGGTGACCTGTGCAGCAGTCTCCTCCCGCACGCTGACAGGTGACCTGTGCAGCAGTCTCCTCCCGCACGCTGACAGGTGACCTGTGCAGCAGTCTCCCTCCCGCACGCTGACAGGTGACCTGTGCAGCAGTCTCCTCCTGCACGCTGACAGGTGACCTGTGCAGCAGTCCCCTCCCGCACGCTGACAGGTGACCTGTGCAGCAGTCCCCTCCCGCACGCTGACAGGTGACCTGTGCAGCAGTCTCCTCCCGCACGCTGACAGGTGACCTGTGCAGCAGTCTCCTCCCGCACGCTGACAGGTGACCTGTGCAGCAGCCTCCTCCCGCACGCTGACAGGTGACCTACGCAGCAGTCTCCTCCCGCACGCTGACAGGTGACCTGTGCAGCGGCCCCCTCCCGCACGCTGACAGGTGACCTGTGCAGCAGTCCCCTCCCGCACGCTGACAGGTGACCTGCGCAGCAGTCTCCTCCCGCACGCTGACAGGTGACCTGTGCAGCAGTCCCCTCCCGCACGCTGACAGGTGACCTGTGCAGCAGTCCCCTCCCGCACGCTGACAGGTGACCTGCGCAGCAGTCCCCTCCCGCACGCTGACAGGTGACCTGTGCAGCAGTCTCCTCCCGCACGCTGACAGGTGACCTGTGCAGCAGTCCCCTCCCGCACGCTGACAGGTGACCTGTGCAGCAGTCTCCTCCCGCACGCTGACAGGTGACCTGCGCAGCAGTCTCCTCCCGCACGCTGACAGGTGACCTGCGCAGCAGTCTCCTCCCGCACGCTGGCAGGTGACCTGGCTAAGCAGAGCACGCCCATTCTGATAGGAATTACACACGGCGTTATTGTATCGCACATGTGGGCTTGTGGAAGGAGGGGGACGCCACGATAAATGTGGGGTGTGACCGTGGGGAAGGTGGCAGTTACTCTATTGCGACATCCCGTCGAGACTTTGTCCCAGCACGAGCGTTGTGGGGCATAGCAATAGGCCGGTTAGAGGTAGGACGATGCAAATTCAACAGGATATAGCAGACTATGTGCAACGTTCAAAGTCTCAGCTGCGTGTTCTTAAAGCAAAAGCATTAACTGATACGGCGATAACATGCACTTCCATAACCTAGGCCGCGGTGGTCGGCGACCTTCGCTCTGGCGGGAATGGGAAATCATCCGAGCCAGCCTCCAAGGAATCGATCATTATACGCTTCGTAGAACAAGCAAAACAATCATGGCGTATATCTAGGAAAGGTCTGATTCATATATTCCATCAGTTTAATCTGTTCGTAAGAATCAAATATTACAAATCATATTCCGGCAGAGCCCAGAGTCTACATTGCAGTTTCCAGAGCCAATCAAAATTGATGAGGCACTGACGATGAGGCATGTTGGTTCCAGTCAGTCGCCACACTGGGAAATCCCATATGCTAGCGGTGCTTTATTTGAGGGGATGCTTCAAACTTGCTTTCCTAGAAGCATTTAAATGACAAACACAAGGCCATGTGAGCTCCCGAGGTTTGCTGAATAAGCAGGCTAATGTCACCCAACCGGGTCGTCAGCGAGGAGGCTTAGTTACCCCTGTGCGTAGTTATGTTTTTTTGTGTTGTTGTGTGTGTGTGTGGGGGGGGGGAGCATCAGCAAGTTACCTTTGTAGATTTTTGGATCACCAAAAGACGTTTTTGCGCGGTGCATGCTAAACCAACGACCATCGGTTGGTTGGTTATTGATTTTTACGACACATCGACCGTTGAATCATGTAGCGTCGCCAAACTCTCACGCAGATTGGTTGCGGGCGAAGAGTAGCGACAGGTGAAACTCGAACCCACAACTTTTCAATTGTGAGACGACCAACTTACCCCTAGATTACTCGTCCCCACCCAGAGACCATCAGTACCTATAGTTGAAGCCTAGGGCATCGCTTTGTTATCTTTGTACTAATTATATCAATGTTACGTTATTGCAAAGAATTCGGCGTCTATTTCAGCTTTGCTCAATTTGGTAGTATTGACTGGGCTCTCGGCTAGTAAAATTTGTATGTCAACTAATTATAGTCCTTGGATCAATGGCTAAGATGATGTTGCCTCCTATAATTTTATGCATGAATGAAGAAACGTACTGACAAACATGCAATGGGCGAGGTGAACGTGTCACGAAGGTGAGCTGGCAGTTTAGTACGCAAGATGCACTCGAAAGTGCAAACTGAGATTCTGACGTCGCAGGCTTCACGAAAAATACCCTCTCCATATACAAATACGCTTAAATTATCCTCTCCCATCTATAACTGCGCAGTACAAATGCATCTCTGATCATGACTACGTGTCATCATGGGAGTGTAAATAAAGGTCAGTAATGCGCCTGCACATTGATGGCGGGTGCAGCGGCGCCGACCGTTATGCACGACGACTGAGTTGTGACGACAGAGGTGGACCGAAATAGCCCGAGGCAGTGTTCTGAGCACGGCCTCTATGCGTTCGGCAGGTGATGCCGGCGCGAGGTTCGAAGGCGCGGACCGTTCCCAGCAGCCGAGCGGCGGCGCAAAATGGTCGATCTGGCGCGGTCGACCCATAACTTAGCAGAAACGGCCGGCGCCGAAAGGCCGCAGAACACACAAAGTCGGACTGCGGCTCAGACCTCCAGCAAAAATGAGGGGCATACGTCACCGTGGCACATATGAGGCGGACGACGCAAAAATACCGCGGCCATCCGCGCGGCGTTTGTGGCATTCGCGGAAACGAATGGCGCTGGCGTGAGACGGCGGTGTGCGACGATGATAATGACAACGATAAGCAGACTAAAACGCAGAGCCATTAAAATTGAAACACTGAAACTCGCTGATAAAATAAACAGAAAAGATGCGCTTACGGATAAATATTTGATAGTGTTTATTTTATCGAACTAAAGCGGAGATTGTGCTGCTCAGTTAGTTATTTGTGCTTTCAGGCGCTTCGACTGCTCTGGTCATATTGCGCCCAGATTGTGCTGCTCAGAGCAAGTTCACTTTTGTTTCGCAATAAGCAACATTGCACGCACTGATAATCACACACCACTGGGTTCCCTATCTCTTCCACAGGCGAGACGCATTTAAATTTACATCTTGATCGAGGTCGGCAGGTGCCTCGGTGACCGCCAGTCTGCCAATCCGCCAGTACTCCAGTCCGCCAATCCGCCAATCCGCCAATCCGCCAACTTGCCTACCTACTGTTTCAATTTTGGCACACCTACAACAAGCTAAAATTCATCTTGAGTGCTTATAATGATGATTACATGCAATTTAACGTACCAGAAATCAATTTAGTCAATTCCATGGGTACCTTCGCCTCTGCATGCAGCTCTTATACATGAATAAAGTGACTAGGCGATTGATACCTTCAGTTTTGGGAGTTGACCATTGGACATGAGGGGGGAAATTTGCATTATCCACTTTTTCTCCACATTTTTTACGTTTCATCCAAAATTGATGTGTCTCGAGGTTTTGGTGCACACTGAATATCCTGAATGATAACGTGCCATTTTGTAATTGCAGCAGACGCATCTGGAAGGCTACATACCATACAATACCATACCATACCATGCCGTACCATGCAGTTTTGGGGATTTAAGGCATGTCGCCTTGTACTTCCGGTGCAGTCGGTGCGGGACATCAGCTCAGCAAGTGTCGGGAAATGGGATCGACCATGGCTTAGTCAGTTTCTGGAATGAGACACTGGGTAGGCCCAGCGACGGTCAAGGCGAGCCTTAAAGGCGTATCCTGCGTGAGAGGAGATGACATACATTGGAAGCGAGTTGCAGACATGCGTGACGCGAACAGCAACGGCTTCTTCTAGCCTGACATACAGCCACGGACCCGGCGAGCTACCAGGACTGGCCCCTGGGCGTGGCTAGCCTCGCGGAGCAGAGGAGTCAGCTCAGCTGCGGATCCGCCTCTCTGCGGAACAGCTGGCACAGCGCACCCGTGCCGCCACGGCGCCTTCGGCAAGGCCGCGGGCATCAACTGCAGCAGGGCCGCTTCACGTACGGCCGTGCCTTGACGCGTGGCACCACCGTTGTTGCTCTGCGTTGCACCTACTCGATCGCTCGCTCGGCTCTGCTAAATGGACCCCGGACACTGGTACGATACCTCAGCTGAATGCGAACGGCGTCTTGCAGAGCAGGGGTCGGGCAGGGGGTGGGAGGTGGGGAGCACCACCAAACTAATCACTTCGAAAGAGCGACTGACTGACTGCGGCCAACACTCTGCAGGCTCTCGTGCAGGGTGTAGGGTGTAGGGTGTAAGGTGTAGGGTGCAGGGTGTAGGGTGTAGGGCGTAGGGTGCAGAGTGCAGGGTGCAAGAACTTGTGCCGGGTGTAAGGTGCAGGGTGCAGGCCCCCGTACAGTCTGCACCAGCGTGGTTTCTGCAGTTGTCCGGGATCCGATGGTGAAATCCGTGAGTGAAAATGGTAAGGCGTTCCGTCCAACATTACCTATTTTAGCATGCGAACACTACCTGCCACTTACTGGCGAAGGTGCCACTTCTTGGCAAGTTCATGAGTGAATTAACGTCTCACTGGAAGGCGCACCAATAGTGTTCTCATCTGGTCTGTGAGTCTAGAGCCGCTTGACCAGTCATGGCAACGAATGCATACGTTGTGACGTACTCGGGCCATCCTCCTGACGCGTGAGAACGCCCGCTCAAACACCATCTGTCCTCCATTGTCTGTCTTGCACAAGTGACGTGGTCACCACAATCGTCAATTATCTGCTGCACATGCGAGGCTCAGGATTGGCTACGTCGTTTGAGTGGCAATCCAAGTTGCAGGCGAAGGAAACATTTCCCAGTTGGCATTCAGATAGCGGAAGGTCCAGACTTGGACCGGAGGGGCGGACAGCATTGCTGGCAGGGGTGTGGGGAGAGAGTGGGGATGACCACCACAACGCGACAAACTTTCACATATCACATCGGCAACCACGTTGCCACAGGCCGGCTAAAGTTTGCTGAGGAAGGGAAGTGGTCTCCCTCTCAATCAACACGGTGAAGAAGTATTTGAGATTTACTACTAGTAATAAATTACGAACTAGCAGCAATCAACAAAGTAATTATTTTCCGACAGTGACGATAAGGAAAAGTACAGTAGCTGCCCGACAGGGACGGCAAGTGAAAGTACAGTAACTGTCCAACAGTGACGGTAAGGGACAGCACAGCAACTGCCCGACAGTGACGGTAAGAAGTACAGTCATTGACCAATAGTGACGGTCAGGGACAGCGCAGTAACTGCCCGACCGTGATGGTAAGGGCCAGTATAGTAACTGTCCGACAGCAACCATAAGGGACAACACTGCAACTGCCCAGCAGTGGCGATAAGAGACGGTACGCCAACCGCCCCACAGCACGAGCCAGGGTAATTACCTGATACCGGGAGGCACTACAGCCAGCGGGGGCGGGGCACCGTGTGCTGCGCGATGGGCAGCTCGCAGCGGCGCCGCATCAGGCGCCGGCTGTCTCAGACAGAGTGTGACCGCCGGTGATTGCGCGACCGTCGCTGCGCCACGTCACACAGATGGAATGGCCGCGCGACGCAAGAGTCCAACGCGCCGAGCCGCCGCCGGCGCCTCGACGCGCAGCTGAACTTCTCAGCTGTGATGGACGCTGTCGGCCGGCTCTTTATCGAGCCGCCGCCTTGCAATATATAAAAACAACAAAGGCGGCCGGCCGAAAACGTTTGATCTCACCGACGTCGGATGGCGGTGCGGAAGACGGCACAGTCGTAGAAACGACAGTGGGAGACACTGGACGACCGCAGAACCGGCAGTGGGAGACACTGGACGACCGTAGAACCGGCAGTGGGAGACACTGGACAGTCGTAGAGACGACAGTGGGAGACACTGGACAGTCGTAGAGACGACAGTGGGAGACACTGGACAGTCGTAGAGACGACAGTGGAAGACACTGGACAGTCGTATATGCGAGAGTTGCCGGACTGTTGTGGGCGGTATTTAACTACCGCGTCACCACAGCCTCCTCCTTATTATCCGTAATACAAACTAACGGATACGAATGTGTCATGCAGCCCAGTGTTATCCACCGCTGTCCGTTGTGGTCCACATCGCCGTCCAGTGTCCAGCATTGCCGTCCATGGTCCAGTGTTGTCCATCAACATCCAGTGTAGCCCATCACCGCCCATTGTGGTCCGATGTTGTGCATAGTTGTCCACTGTCGTTCAGTATTGCCCATCACAGTGAAGCGTTGCCCACCATTGTCTGGCGTCGCCCAACACAGTCCAGCCTTACCCCTCACAGTTGTGTCTCCCAGGACCGTCCGTTGTGGCCCAGCACAGTGTGAGTGATCCCGGAGTGCCCCAGAAGATAACAGAGGGTGTCTGTACACGGTAGGGGTCCGGGTGGTGTGTAGTGGGCCGGGGATGCGCAGTTGCAATTTCGTTGATTTAGTGAAGTCGGTGTCATTGAAATCGGTGGACTGCAAAAAGTAATGATGCGTGCAGCACTTAAAAGGCATAGAGCTGGGTGCCGATTCCCCTTCCGTAGACGGCACACATCACACTCGCTTCATCTCCGATAGCTAAAAGAGCGGTCATTCGCTTTGAATTCAGCCCGGACCAGCCCGTTCATTCAATGGCACGTCAGAGCCAGAACCCACACCAGACATTGGAATTCTTCTCGAAGAAGAGGCTTCAGCAAAACATCCGCAACGCGCATACCGAACGAAGCAATTACTTGGTGGTACTTAGGCTGTTTTACGACGCATCCAACCACTGGGCCATATAGCGCCGCCAACCTCTCACCCCTGCTGATCGAGGGGAGGACTCGGTAATTCCGCCAGTTGTGGGATTCGAACCCACGATCTCACGATCGAGTGTCCAACTCCTACCGACTGAGGTGCCGCGGCCCCGAAGCAATTACTTGCTTGCGCCACCATCAATAAGTGTCACAACAACCGCACCGGGAGCCAACGCCGTGTGGCGCCGATGACGCACCGGGAGCCAACACCGTGTGGCGCATCACAGAGCCAACACCGTGTGGCGCCATGACGCACCGGGAGCCAACACCGTGTGGCGCCGATAACGCACCGGGAGCCAACACCGTGTGGCGCCGATGACGCACCGGGAGCCAACACCGTGTGGCGCCGAAGCAAGTTGATAAGGAGCAACACCGTGGGGAACACGTGTGGCGCCGATGCGCACCGGGAGCCAACACCGTGTGGCGCCGATGACGCACCGGAAGTCAACACCGTGTGGCGCCGATGACGCACCGGAAGCCAACACCGTGTGGCGCCGATAACGCACCGGGAGCCAACACCGTGTGGCGCCGATAACGCACCGGGAGCCAACACCGTGTGGCGCCGATGACGCACCGGGAGCCAACACCGTGTGGCGCCGATGACGCACCGGGAGCCAACACCGTGTGGCGCCGATAACGCACCGGGAGCCAACACCGTGTGGCGCCGATGACGCACGGCCAACACCGTTGGCGCCGATAACGCACCGGGAGCCAACACCGTGTGGGCCGATGACGCACCGGGAGCCAACACCGTGTGGCGCCGATGACGCACCGGGAGCCAACACCGTGTGGCGCCGATAACGCACCGGGAGCCAACACCGTGTGGCGCCGATGACGCACCGAGAGCCAACACCGTGTGGCGCCGATGCTTTACTACCCAGAATCGATCAGCTCGGCTTTGGGCTCGTGTGAGTGGTTATTTTGCGTCGGCAAATCTCAGAAGAAAAGCCAAAAATACACAACTCAGTTGAACCACCTCGCATTTTAGGAGACAGGGAAGATTGAATATTTCCCACGTTCCAACGGCCAGTATGGGAAGTAGAAAATTGAACCTTCATCATAAAGCGGAATAGTTTCGCGGATTCAACTGAGCCTAAAATTGCCTGCGAGAATAGGCCTGTTCACGTCGGGAGTGGCGTCGCCGCTGAGCGCCAGACACAGGCCAGGGGATCGGGATGTGACGGATCATTTGTGGTGCGCGGCACCTGTGACAGGCAGGCTTTTCTCGTCATTACCATGGAGGGCCGACATTCGACGGCGGACACAGGACAGGTGGAAATGAGACGGATCATTAGTGGTGCGCGGCGTCCAATCATCGCGAAGGCGCAGGAATCTTAGGCACAATAAAGCATGCTCTGACAATTCGGTATCGTGTACAACAATATGGGGTGTGGACAAGGTTGAAATTAAAATTCACCTACGCTTTCGCGTAGTTAAAAAAAAACATTTGACTTCAGCCAAAAATGGTTTCAATCTTGCAGAAATCTGTCTTATCTGTTGAATATCATTCAGCTATCTCAGACTTGTATGTGATTACCGAGTTGCTGGACAAGCGCAGGTGTTACCATGTATCGCGTTCTTCTTGGCTCTACAGTCTTCCCACTCAGCTCATGCCGCATACATCCGCGTCTAGCGCCGCGTCCCGCATAGGTACGACATCGGCCACGCAGTCGTCCAGCTTCGGGGCACGCATGTCACGTGACATGACGACCCGGTCACGTGACCGGTGTCTGGCTGGCTGGCCATACGCCGCTGCCGGCTGGACCGGCTTGGACTACACTCTCCCGTAATACTCTGTCTCTGGACAAAATGCTCCACTTCAGCGGAGAGAATGCGGTGCAAGCTACCAGGCGCCGTTAATAAATAACCAGACCGAATTAGCACTGGAACAATTAGGACTTGTTCATAAACACACTGCATAAGCATAAGAAGTATTAAGGCTTTAAAAGCGCGACGGACGGGATGGGCAAAGCCTGCTTGGGTAGCCCAGGTGAAACTTTGTCGTACATACAAGGGGGACGACTCGTTAAGCTTTCGCTCTCGCTCGTAATTAACGATTGGTTGGCTGAAGCATTACCAGCTGAAAACGGGACAGCAAATGAAGCATAACCAGTGGAAGAAGGTGACAAAAAACTACACTCGAATTGCAAAAGCTCAAAATCCGTATTCTCAAGCAAACGTCCAAGGGACTCTCTGTGTACCGCTTAGAGTCGTGATTCGTATAGTGGTGGTGGTCTATGGGTTTGGGATGCTGCGACTACCATAGTCATGATGTACGCTATTGACCTGCATTGTTATTGAAGCATGTCACAATTACCCTACATGTGCGCTGAATTGATATATTAACACACAGTAATCAGTGTATTGCTTGTATGTGCACATGAATGCCTTCCAACATAATAGGTTGATGGAAAACATCCTGCAGCCATACTGATACTATCTTAATCTATTATATCGATATTATATACCGCAGCGTCTATTATTGAGTAAGAGATTCATGAACATCAAAATAATTCTGATAATCTTTTTTGGAGCAACTCAACTGAAGGAGGGCTAAATCCTAAATTTCTGCACTGCATGGGCCTTGGCCGATCACTCCTACATCGGGGTAGTTCAAGCCACTCCTAGCACACGTCCACGCACAATGCCGTCCACATCGCTACAACACGGGGGTGCTTCAAATAACTCTTAGCACACGTCCACACATTGGCCAGTACACATCGCTACTGCACGGTGGTAATTCAACCCATTCTTAGCACACGTCCACGCACTACACCTCGATTGCGTTACAATGAGCCTTTGAAATGCAAATATTAAAAGGCATGACATGAAGAAAATTGCATAGTAGGTGCTTTTGCAGTTTATTTATCCCATAAATATTCACATGAAATGTGTTTCTACCTGTTATTTGGGCTTTAGGGCGCATCGACCAGAGTTGATCATTCGCGGTGTTTCTACCTGGAATAGCTGAAAGGACACTGGTGGATTCGAAGTAAAGACGTGCCTGACTGTCATAAAACAGTATAGTTGCCCATAGCGTGAGATCCCCAGACGCTCCTCACATAAATCATTGTTCCGCTGCTGTGAAACTTCTAAATCCCCGCGGGGCGTCGCCTGGGAGCGAGCCATAAATGCGGAGCTGGCGCGCCAACCAGCACGCTCCTCCCCCTCCCCTCCCCACCGCCGCCGCCGCCGTCGTCGTATCTCAGCAGCGAGCCGCGCAATATCCCGGCAGTGTCCTCCGCTTTATCTCAGCAGGCGTCTGCCACACTCAGGCATGGTCCCTCCCCGCTGAACCCCGGCATAACACCTCGCCGCCATGCATCAGCATAACCCCTCCCACCGTGCCCCAGCATAACCCCTCCACATCCATACCCCAGCATAACCCCTCCACATCCATGCCCCAGCATAGACCATCCGCATCCATATCCCAGGATAACCCCCGTCCACCACACACCAGCATAACCTTTATCCATAAATACTCCAGCGCGACAC
This sequence comes from Imbricaverruca yamaguchii, assembly GCA_034440575.1. Classification (NCBI taxonomy): domain Eukaryota; kingdom Metazoa; phylum Arthropoda; class Thecostraca; family Neoverrucidae; genus Imbricaverruca; species Imbricaverruca yamaguchii. Next base: position 312,584 of record JAOTOL010001617.1, on the reverse strand, counting down.
CTCCTCGCCATACCCAAGCATAGCCCCTCCAACATACCCTGACATAGCTCTTCCCCATCCATACCTAGAATAACCCCTTCCCACCCGTACCGAGCATAGCCCCACCCATCCAAGCTCCAGCTAACCCACCCCATCCATACCCTACGATAAGCACTCCCCACCATAGCCCCTACACATCCATACCGACCATAACCCCTCCCCAGCCATGCCCAGCATAACCCCTCCTCATCCATACCGAGCATGCCCCCTTCCCGCCACATCCCAGCATGCCCCTCCCCGCCACATCCCAGCATGCCCATCCCCGCCACATCCCAGCATGCTCCTCCCCGCCATATCTCAGCATGCCCCTCCCCGCCACATCCCAGCATGCCCCTCCCCGCCATATCCTAGCATGCCCCCTTCTCGCCACATCCCAGCATGCCCCCCTCCCCGCCATATCCTAGCATGCCCCCTTCTCGCCACATCCCAGCGCGCCCCCTTCCCACTAAATACAGACAGCCGGTTCTAATGATGCTGGCAGGAACCAGATGATCGCTCATGCATTGCTTTGGAAGCTCCGCATGCCAGACAAACGCCGACTAGTTGAAGCTCTGGGGGCGAATCGCGGTACTTAGGAGTGGGTGAGTCAAGGAACGGTTTTAAAGTGGTTGATTTTGTCTGAAAATGGCGCGACTGGCAAGCCTATCGCCAGAGATTAACTCGTATTTTTTTCTGGTAAAACTAGATGGAAAAATTATGTTTTCTTTAATGCTTATCCTCGTGCGTCGTTGTACTACACAACTGATGCTTCAGAATAACACGAGGAGATTATTAAAAAGGCAATTACATCGGAGCGTACCTCTCATTTCAACAGGTATTACCTAGGAATTACCCAGGACACGAGACTGCTCAAATGAGGTCTGCCCATGAATATATACCTAAGCCGCAAGTCGTAAGTTCAGTGCACCACAAATGCAGGATGCTGAAGCTTCATGGGAGATGATTATAGCTAGATAACAACAGATTGATTTGGATCATTGCACTGCTTGCAGCATTGGTCAAATATGTTGAAGAACATCGCAAACATTGCATTCACATTAGACAGTTGTCCCACATTGAGAACTTGCATTCTGTTGCATGGTTATTACCTATGATCACTACACCTACGCATACAATGTCCAGCACATCGTACTGGACATGAATGAAAGTTCATTACCCTGTGTGATACTGTCGCTAAGATCGCACACGACAAGTCCGTGCATATCAGATCCTCAAACAACATCTATTTATCATGTACGTATCATGTGAACCTTAATATTACGCATATTCAAACATAAATGTCACGAATTGCAAATCATTTCCAAGCATGTATGTCAAATTCGAGGTAAGTCTTATTTTTCTTGACATGCCTTTTGTGATTCCCTGAGTCTTAGAAATGACAGCAGCAATACAACGCTACTACAGCGCGGAAATGTGGTGATAATCCCGTGACACTTAGCTTTCGCAATAGGCTATCGTTCACGCGAAAGTGTTCGAAACCTACCAGCCGGCTGGCGAGAAGGTTGAGCTGCGAATGGCATCACCGTGCTCCGTGAAGTTCCTGATCTCGCGAATTGCGCCAGAAATACAGCTTCACTGAGCCTCTTCACGGAGACGTGAGCAAGACGACGACGTGATGAGTCGTCCCTACCCCCCCCCCCACTATGAGCGCTGCCTGCGTCACCAGGCTACCTCTCGAGACACGAAGTTCCCTCCTCTCAAGTCTCGCTACCATCGGCACTCACGATAACAAGCTCCTGTCCGGCCGTACTGCTCCTTCTCGATCGCTTGTGGTGAGCCGATTGGGTACTCTCGTCCGAGCAGATTCATGAGATCAGATATGAGAGCAGGCGTGAGAGTGGTATTCATGAGCATTGTAGGCAAATGCATAGATTATAAAATACAAGGCAGAATTATTGTGCGCGCACAGATAGCGCAAAAAAACAGCAGCGTAGCAAGAAGCCAACTATACCATAAATCAAAGCACCAGTTGTTAGTAACAACGCTTCGAGTTTGTTCACGCACTCATGCTCCTTCTAAATTATTGACTGCCTTACACAGACTGTGGTTTTCGTGGCACCTGCGGACGGCCCACTACTACATGCTTGGAGCCACACAAACCGTCCTCGGCTACTGTAGGCGATATCATATTTCGGTGGCTTGGGAAGGCGTGGACCCTCCATAGGGTTTGATGTGCTACCTGCGAACAACACTGCAGGGGTGACCAGCTAACAGTGTAGCCAGTTAATTAACGTGATAACAAGTCAGTCTAATGAGCAACGCCAGCTCAATAGAATATAAATCGCTTCTGGCGGCTAGCCTATATCCATATGTTGCGGGCACCTGGGTGGGGTGGATCATTCCAGGAGAAAACTGCCGCTAGGGGCGCTGACGCCAGCCGTCCCGTCATGGGCCGCCGATGCGTGCGCTGCAGCTGGGAAAGGCCTGGGGATGCATGCGATGGGATTCAGCGGGATTCGGCGGCAAGGGCGGGAGCTGGGATAGTCGATATGAGGGGCCACGAATTGACAGAGGGTGAGTGGTCCATCAGTTGGCCTGGCACTGACCAATGGTTTTTTTTTCAAGGGATGGTTAGGCGCTATATAAGGGAATGGACCCTTTCATGAAGCACTAACTTCCGATCCATTATTAGGCTGAGCTCGTATTATATCATACTGAATATAGGCATAATACATGAAGATAATGAGCTGGCCTAAGTGGATTGGAGCGCTCCCATTTAAGAAGTTGAAATTATCTGAGGGGGCAAAGCCAACGTACAGGGGGGTGCCTTCCCCCTGAAAAGAATATAAAACATCAGCCCTGTTAGTTGGCCAAAAAGTTGGCCAATATTGTGCGACCCATTGCATAATAATTAGTTGCTACTCAACATTTAGTGTTTGCAAGGACTTGTAAAAGTTCTAAGGGGACTGACAACAGCCCAGGCAGCAAGCAAAAACGAATGCTGGCCTTCCTATCTTCACTGCGGCGCTCCTGTGGACCAATGGGTTACGCTCTTAATTACGTCCTTCCGGTCGCCAAACATGACCACCCACTGAGCACGGAAACTACCCAGCGCCATAACTAAGACCGCCGAGCGACAGCGCATTTGATTACTAGCCATCCTACTAGTTTGCTCCCGGAATGGTCCATTGTACATTGCTGTGCTGCGTCAACAAACGTGATTGCCTCGCGACGATGAGTCGCCGCAATCGCTCACAATGCAATTGCAAGTGATTGCGATCTGCAATATAAAGGTGCGGCACGCTGCAACTGATGTTTGTCCTCGTAAAAGTAATTGCTCGCGCAGTAAGCTTTGGACAACATGAACTTCCAGCTGAACTAAACATAGGACACCTATACGCATAAACTTACAACAAAAATGCACGTCAACCTTGCGCTAGCCTTGCCCTCTGTCATAACTACTGCATTTACAATGGCACATACATGGCTTTGGCGTCTGCCAATTAGTTTTGCTTCTCGCACAAAACACTCAACTTTCCATAGCTTGCAAATGGCGAAAAAGCCAGCCAATTCACACATGGCATGGCATCACAGACCATCGTGAAGAAATGCACTGTGTTAGTTAGCTGTGCGGACTTTGGAGCTTGCAGTGATCATCGAGCCCCCATATTGGGCAATAAGCATCAGCAGCGCAGGGCATCGGACATCATTACGCAGAGGCAAACATCACCAAGCATTATCACACAGAGCCAAGCATCACCACGTATTATCCCGCAGAGCCAAGCATCACCACGTATTATCACACAGAGACAAACATCACCATAAGTTAACACACAGAGCCAAAAACACAGGACATTATCGCACAGAGCCAAACAGCACCAGACATCACACATAGCTAAACAGCAGCAGACACCGCACAGAGCTAAACAACACCAGACATCACAGAGAGTCAAACATCACCATGCATTATCACATACAGCCAAACATCACAACGCATTATCACACAGAGCCAAACACCACCATGCATTATCACACAGAGCCAAACATCACCATGCATTATCCCACAGAGCCAAACATCACCACGCATTATCACACCGAGCCGAACAGCACCGGACATAATCAGACGGAGCCAAACAGCACCGGACATAATCAAACGGAGCCAAACAGCACCGATGGACAGCTACCAGCAGCTACAGTCATTGCAAGTGTCTACACAGTATCTGTGTGTGTACATTCATTAAAAGTGTACGTAAAGTCATTGAACGGCTCTCGAAGTTAGCAGACGACGAAGAGCATCGAACAGCGGGGCAAACATTGCTTTTACGCAAACTTTCTCGTTCGTTACGTCGTTCGGCGCTGGCAGGAGAGGGCCTCATGTACCAAATAATAACTACCCTGCAGTAGGTACAAAATGAGACACGCTGGTGCTACACATAAATATCCACATCAGACTAACATCAGAACTATGCTCCATCTCCATCTAAGTGAACATTCTCCGCCACGTGCCAATTTATACGCCTTCGTTGTAACACTTAACTCGCACGCCCAGCAATTTCTCCGTCAGATCAATGACCCGTTTCCAAACTTGCTACCGGCGCATCGTGTCACACCAGCCGTCCAATTGGAGAGGTGGCGACTCTCGCCGACGAGGGCTCCCGACGCCCCGGCGCCGGTCCGGCGGCCGGAAGCCTGCGGCGAAACACGGAGGGCGGCGCGAGTCGCCACTACATCACCCGACTCTATTAGGATTTAGTCGGCCGTCCAGACTGTGGATTGATGAGCTGCCGTGTGCTCATAACGCTCATATCGCTCACGGCGCTCACGGAGGCGGTGCGGCACTGCTCTCACGCCGCTGGTGCCGACTCAGACAGCACTCCGTCACGCTGTCACCCTGTCACGCAAGTCACGCCGTCACGCAAGTCACGCCGTCACGCCAGTCACGCCGTCACGCCAGTCACGCCGTCATGCCAATCACGCCGTCATGCCAGGCACGCCGTCACGCCAGTCACGCCGTCACGCCAGTCATGCCGTCACGCCAGTCACGCCAGGCATGCCGTCACGCCAGTCACGCCAGTCACGCCGCCACGCCGTCACACCAGTCACGCCGTCACCGTCTGTGTCATGGTGAGGCAGCACACTAACCCGTCACGTCGTGAAGATCACCGCACATCCGTCACGTCCAGACCGTGGTGTTGCCGTTCCATCACGATTCTCTTGTTGGCACAAGAGGACCCGTGTTCCAACAACATCCCCCCTGCGGAGGTTCGACTGCCACAGGGGACGCCCCCTCGCCGCTGAGGCCCAACTGCTTTAAAGGGCAGAGGTGCAACGACCGCAAAGGGCAACACTCCCGTAAGTGGCAGAGGACGGTGCGCACGTTGTGGTAGCGCGGTCACAAGCACAGGCACATGGTCCACGGTGGGAGAGGGCAGACACCCCACGAGATGCAGCTGACGCTGACGCTACAGGCAGGCGGGTCGGAAGGGCGGCCCGCCACGCAGCGGCGTCGGACCGCCACCGTCCTGTGTACACGAGCAATCACGGGGTGGGTGCGGCGGCGAGCCGGCGCGCGCCCAGCCGAGCGCCTCTCGGCGAGCGGCCGCCGATTGTGATCGGCCGAGCGGTGGGCGGCGGGCGGCGGGAGGCGGCCGCCCACCCGAGAGCCGCCGGATGATTTACCGCACCTTATCGGCGGCGCATCTGGTGTCTCACCTTGTGCGCGCCGCCGCCGACGGCTGTCGCCTCGAGCGCGGCCGACACCAGGCCGCAGAACAACAGCGCCAGCGCGCAGCCGACGCCCGGCGCCATCTGAAACGGACAGACACAGCGCGTCTCAATCGTGGCCGCGGCGCGCGGCAATCTGACGGCCGCATCTACGGCCGGGCGGGGGCGGCAGCGGCGCGGGGGGGCACTGGCGCGCCGCGACCCATGGCGGCGCACGGTACATTCCGGAGGCTGATACAACGTCGCCGATCACATGTTTGGAGGTGTTTGTGGCGGTATAATTGTGGGATACGGTGTGACGCGGGCAGACTGATTGGTGGTGGGGGGTGCGAGTGAAGGGTGGCCAGGAGAGGCGACGAGTGGCTCACCGTCATGGATGGCGGCACACTCCAATATCGCACCTCACGGATGGTCGAATCGAATTTGGCGCGTTAAATACCGGTCGAGCGAGCCTTTTGTAGGCGCGGTCTTTTCGATATTCCGAATGATTGAACTAGGCCGCGATATATTGCGCATATGCGTGCAGAACAGCGACTTAATTTGAATTGCAAGATAGATCCGTTGTATGTTAAGTGATGTTTCAATTCATTTCGGAAGCAAGGTAATATTTCATTGTTAGATGCTAATTCGCAAGCAGCATTTATTTATTGAGTAGTAAGCAAGGGATAACGCATCACCACACGTTAATTCAGACTGCTAAGTGCATGTTTATGGTAGGTGAATGGTTATAACAGGAATATTAATAAATAAGATAAACAGCAGCACCTATGAGCCAGGAAATATTTATAGTGCGCTAAGCACATCCTTCGGGTCACAGATCGATGCCAACTTGGTTAAGAATAGAAGAATATGGTCTAAAAGACGTCTTTTACACTTGGTGCATCTTATGGTACAACGCTTTCCCTCGAAAACAGTTCACTCCATCACATGACATCTAATTATTTAAGCAGTCCTAGCTTAATCTAGCCTGATGGTATTCAGCTAAGCAGACTCGACCTCACCAATGGCTCAGTGAGTTGGAGGGTGCGGGCTTTAAATGGGTCAGTTTTCACGTAATTTTCACAAATAATGACACCGCCATAGGGTTTGGTCCGAGTAAGTAGCTCGCCGACCACATAATCCTATCACCGCGCCACAGAGTTGAGACTTCCCAGCACACACACTTCCATTTCTCATTGCGGTTCCCACCAGTCCCATCGTAGAACATCCCAACCATGATTACCCACAACCGCCTGAACGCAGCAAACAAGGTCAACCATCTACCATGGAGTTTCAGGAGAAATCATTGCCGCCGCCGTCACTGACGGTCGGCATCCCCGTCACTGACCACCAGCATCCCCGTCACTTAGCATCGGCATCCCCGTCACTGACCACCAGCATCTCCGTCACTGACCACCAGCATCCCCGTCACTAAGCACCGGCATCCTCGTCACTGACCACCGGCATCCCCGTCACTGAGCACCGGCATCCCCGTCACTGACCACCAGCATCGCCGTGACTGACCACCGGCATTCCCCCCCCCGTCACTGAGCATCGGCATTCCTCCGTCTCATTACATGTGTCGCGTCTTGGTGAGCTGCTCGTGCGCTGGAGGTGGCACGACCAAACCTCTTTAGCGATGATTGTATGTACTTTAGATGAAATACTGCGATGCAGGTAGGTCAAAGTACAAATTCAAGGTTTTGGTTACTTATGGGTGAGTGAGGTGAGACTTCAATGTTGGTTGTGGAAGTTTCCATAGTGTGGTGATCGGTTCGGGTCGGTTCGGGTCGGTTCGGGTCGGTTCGGGTCGGTTGGGGCCGGTTCGGGTCAGGACGGGTCGGCTTGGATCAGGACGGGGTAGTTCGGATCGTTCGCACCTATTAGTGTGTACGCTAAAGCCGACTCATCCAGGCTTCAGCTCTCGCTCGTGACCGCGGTACACGCCTCCTACCCAGTCTATCGTCTCTCTGGTGTGCTGGTCAGCTAAGCATCCGGCACACGACGTCATCCTCATCTGGAGACGACCTGCGCCTCAACGAGATACAAGTTCCTTTCCAGCCGGAGAAGTGTCCGGTGTCAGTTGAGGTCATTACCACCCCGCCCTCGGTTCCGGCGAAATATCGACTTAGTTTGCACTTTGCATAAACGGCTCGGCTACGCACGGGTGACCCGTGACATTTGAGCTTTCGTCCCAGAGCAACGTGAATGTGAAGGGAATTCATCAGCAGGCGCGCATGTACCCAGTGGTATTGCACTACTATACTTTGATGAGTATATCACTATTATACACGATAATACTCACTGCACCCAGTGATAATTGTCGTGTGAGTGAACCAGGCTGTAGGATTTCTGCTGTGACATAGAGCACAGTGAGTATTGCTGCCGGAGTCAACCAAGCTGCAGGATCTCTGCTGCAATGGAGAGCACGTGAGATGCACGTTCAATAACACCCACTAGACGATTCCAGCCGCATCCGGCGGAGCAAATCTAAAAGTGCTGAAGCGGCACAGGCTCAAAGCGGGCGGCGCGAACCTGCAGGGAACACATGTTCCGCATCGGCGCACTCTTCGGATGGCGGCGAATTACCGGTCCAGCATGGCGCGTAAGCAGCTGGAACCATGGCCGAACGCACCGCTTCGCTGGCACCAGCTGACACCAGCTGACACCAGCTGGCACTAGCTGACACCAGCTGACACCACACCCGGCTGGTGCCCCGGCCGAACCTGCCGCCTCACTGGGTTCAGCTGACACCACACCCAGCGCCCAAGTCTAGACCCGACCCGAACCGACCCGAACCGACCCGAACCGACCCGAACCGACCCGAACCGACCCGAACCGACCCGAACCGACCCGAACCGACCCGAACCGACCCGAACCGACCCGAACCGACCCGAACCGACCCGAAGCGATGTGGTACGGTTCCCACCAGGCGTGCGGAGCGATCCGGCTTTGACCCGTTCCGACTCAAAGACGTGGGGCATAGTTCGACACGGGCCAGGTCCAGCCCGTAGCCGCACAAATAAGACCCCAGAGTCGTCAGGACCCGTCATTTTTGTCTGGGTGTAGCAGGTACCCGGCTATGATTTTGTCACTCCTTAGTAAAATGGAAAGCACCAGAAAGCTTCATGAACATTGGGATATGCATGGTAGCAGTGATGTTTTGCAGCAATCGTGCTGGCTTGCTGTTGAGGTTCAACGATGCGTGATGCATTTGGGTATTTTCTTTTGATGCTAATTATCATTCGTAAAATGATGAATATATAGTGCATGCAAAACAGCCCAACTTGTCTCCAAAATCCACGCGTCTTTATTTTCAAGACGCATGGTTAGACTTATTTATTTGAGGTATTATTAGGTATTTAAAGATTTAAAGATTTATTCATTTTAAGTTAAAAAAAACAATCCGGTGCAAATAAGGGGATATCCGCCAAAGCAAGTTCATCCATGTAAGAAGCGAGCCCGGCCCTGTCCGTATCCTGGCCCAGTCCTAGGTCCGCAGGGCCTGTCCGGGCCAAATCCAACTGCGATGTTGGTCAGCCAGGGTGGGAGCGACCGTCTTCGTCCGAGAATACGGAGAACCCGGAGCGGTCAGCGCCGTCTCGGAGGCTGACCGGCAGCTGCAGGCAGCCGGGCCCAACACGGCGCCCCGCTCAATGCATCACGTCCTGCGACACCGGCACCGGCCGGCGAAACCGGACCCGCGCCGGCCACGCTGCGACACGACTGCGGCACGCCCCGAGGTCGAGAGCTTTTTCATGTTCCACAGGCGACGGGCGGGACTGCCGCCGGCGCTCTACCGCGCAAACAGCCGCTCTCAGATGACGGGGCAGCCTCTCAGATGACGGGGCAGCCTCTCGGATGACGGGGCAGCCTCTCGGATGACGGGGCAGCCTCTCAGATGACACGGGCAGCCTCTCGGATGACGGGGCAGCCTCTCGGATGACGGGGCAGCCTCTCGGATGACGGGGCAGCCTCTCGGATGACGGGGCAGCCTCTCGGATGACGGGGCAGCCTCTCAGATGACACGGGCAGCCTCTCGGATGACGGGGCAGCCTCTCGGATGACGGGGAAACATCTCGGATGACGGGGAAGCCTCTCGGATGACGGGGAAACATCTCGGATGACGGGGCAGCCTCTCGGATGACGCGGGCAGCCTCTCGGATGACGGGGCAGCCTCTCGGATGACGGGGCAGCCTCTCGGATGACGGGGGAGCCTCTCGGATGACGAGGAAACATCTCGGATGACGGGGCAGCCTCTCGGATGACAGGGCAGCCTCTCGGATGACGGGGCAGCCTCTCGGATGACGGGGGAGCCTCTCGGATGACGGGGAAGTCTCTCAGATGACGGGGAAGCATCTCGGATGACGGGGCAGCCTCTCGGATGACGGGGCAGCCTCTCGGATGACGGGGGAGCCTCTCGGATGACGGGGAAGTCTCTCGGATGACGGGGAAGCCTCTCGGATGGCGGTGCAGCCTCTCGGATGACGGGGGAGCCTCTCAGATGACGGGGCAGCCTCTCAGATGACGGGGGAGCCTCTCGGATGACGGGGGAGCCTCTCGGATGACGGGGCAGCCTCTCGGATGACGGGGCAGCCTCTCGGATGACGGGGAAGACTCTCGGATGACGGGGGCAGTATCGTAGATGGCGAGTAATTCTCGCAGATGACAATAACAGCCTATGGAATGATGAGAAGCAATGTCATCGAGAGAGAGGGGGTGTGAGAGAGAGATAGAGACAGAGAAAGAAAGAAAGAAAGACAGAACGAAAGACAGAAAGAAAGAAAGAAAGAAAGAAAGAAAGAAAGAAAGAAAGAAAGAAAGAAAGAAAGAAAGAAAGAAAGAAAGAAAGAAAGAAAGAAAGAAAGAAAGAAAGAAAGAAAGAAAGAAAAAAGAAAGAAAGGAGAGAGAGGGAGAGAGGGGGAAGGAGAAAGAGAGAGAGAGAGAGGAAAAGAGGAGGATGAGGGAGATAGAGAGGAGATGAGAGACAGGCTGAAAAAAGGTTCTCGCAATCCTCACTCAAAAGTGAATTAGATGACCTTTCCCCTCCGCCTGGACAAGGGAGAACTCTTGTCTGCCACTCTTGTCAGGTGCATGTTCTGAAGCATTCAAGCTGGTTAATAAAGGTCAGCAAGTGAACACAGTCGTCAACAAGTGAATATCAATGGCTATCAGCAGTGTTCAACATGCGAAACAAACTCAATGTCAGAGCCCAACCGTCAGAAGTTATTGCCATCTATTATATAATTACCGCAGACGTTTATCACCAGCTACCGTAGCATAGCATTATAGAGTACAAGCTGAGACCACCCTCCCCCAACAAAAAGAAACCTAAAAAGTGCGTTGGAAGGATTGTCGTCCACAAACACCAACGGCCCGGATCCCATCCTTGTAGACGGAAGCTGCAACAGGGACGTTCAGCGGCGGAACTCCCTCTGACGTCCGCCGACTGATCCCCGCCGACTGATCCAACAGAAGGACTCTGAACCGTCTGCTGACTGGTCCAGTAGTGGGACTCTGAACCGTCCACCGATTGGCCCGGCAGTGGGACTAAACCGTCCACCGATTGGCCCGGCAGTGGGACTTTAAACCGTCCGCTGACTGATCCAGTAGTGGGACTTTAAACCGTCCGCTGACTGATCCAGTAGAGGGACTCTAAACCGTCCACCTATTGGCCCGGCAGTGGGACTTTAAACCGTCCGCTGACTGATCCAGTAGTGGGACTTAAACCGTCCACCTATTGGCCCAGCAGTGGGACTTTAAACCGTCCGGCGACTGATCCAGTAGCGGGACTTTAAACCGTCCACGAATTGGCCCAGTAATATGATTTTACACTGTCCCCCGAATGGCCCAGTATTGAGACTTTAAACCGTCTACCGACTGGTCAAATAGTGGGACTCTCGCTAACCTCTACCGACTGGTCCAACAGTGAGACTCTCGCTAACCTCCACCGACTGGTCCAACAGTGAGACTCTCGCTAACCTCCACCTACCGGTGCAGTGGTCAATAACAGCGCGCGTGAAGCGCGGCGTCTGTTTTCCGACCTACATCCATCTGATGCGGTGGGAATTCAACACAAACGTGACGAGCTATCGCTACCTGCAGGCTCGTCACTGGACGTGGGCGGATGAATCAGCTCCATAGTAAACAGTCGTGCAAACTACGTGGCGGCTCAACAGCTCGGACGACGTCAGCATTCACCCGGGCTGTCAATGGCGGCACCGAACGTCAAGTCTAAACCCAAAACTTGTTAATTAGTTAGTCATTTGGGCTTATGGGCGCATCGACTGCGTCGGCCATACAGCGCCCATAGCCAAGACTTGTATTGGCTGCATGTGATCTAAATGAGCGTGAAGTTTTGCTCTTATTCACTCGCAGTTGAAGGCCATGCGCTGAACGCTGCCGCCCATGTCCTTCCCTTCAATGAGCTGTTGCAGGACACCGTGTGTATGGTGCATTATGCTGTGCCGTGTTACGTGTGTACGATGCGTGCTCCAGTGTATTTAGAACAGTTGATGGAATTTTGCGCTGGAGCCCGTGCAATAATCAGCACCTGGGACGCAGCCGTGACGCCCAATAACGTTTGACACTCGGAACTTCGCGCACACAGATGTGTTGTACCTGGCGTACGTCGACTGTGGCAGTTGTTGCAGGCCACACACACTGCAGCTTCTTCACATGTTGCGTCGTCTATCCTACCAGCGTATGTAGCAGTTTGCGCTCACCGCACACCAGCTGGTACTTACTACATACCAGCCCGCATTGGCTGCATAACAGTGTACTGGTACTCATTGCGTACTAGCTGGTACCAACTGCATACCAGCTGGTACTCACTGCATACCAGCCCTGAATCAGCTGCTCGGCCAGGAACTCAGCGGTGAAGCGCGAGCTAATTTGTCGTCATTCTGCGGGACGATAACAATTCACATATGAAGTGCTGCAAGATGCCAACCGAAATTAAATCATGACGACAGCATTGGACGAAGCCGTCCATATATAACGCCGTGGAATTAAATAGCCTCACATGTGGTGCTCAATTTCCGAGAAGCCAGCTAATAATGTGGCCGTTTTATGTGACAAATCCCCTGGTGTCATGAAATTGATTCGACGACGGCTCGGGTTCCGCCATTTCTACTCGGGCGAGCGAGACTGGACGTTATCCCACCTGGGCATGTCGACAGGCACCGAGAGGAGCCGAGCCACCTCAACATCTACCTCACCGTCCGCATCACCACCCACCTCACAACCAACCTCACAACCCACCTCACAACATCCACCTCATCACCCACCTCACAACCCACCTCACAACCCACCTCACCGCGCACCTCAACATCCACCTCATCACCCACCTCACAACCCACCTCACAACCCACCTCACCGCGCACCTCAACATCCACCTCATCACCCACCTCACCAACCACCTCACTGCCCACCTCACCGCCCACATCACCACCCACCTCACCAACCACCTAACCGCCCACCTCACCATCCACCTCACCACCCACCTCACCGCCCACCTCACCACCCACCTTACAACCCTCTTCACCACCCACCCCACCACCCCACCCACCTCACCACCCACCTCACCGCCCACCTCACCACCCACCTCACCGCCCACCTCACCGCCCACCTCACCACCCACCTCACCACCCACCTCACCGCCCACCTCACCACCCACCTTACAACCCTCTTCACCACCCACCCCACCGCCCATCTCACCACCCACCTCATCACCCACCTCACCACCCACCTCTGCCGGCGACACTCCGTCCGGCCCTGCCGCCTAATGTCTTCCGGGGGATGCGTCGTCAGGTTAGCAGCTAGTCGGCTATGACCCAATTCTCGTTTGAGCTGGCTACCATCACGTCGGAATGACGGCCAAATTGTGGCGCGAGGGTTGCGCTTTGGACTGCTACAATGTCCCGAAGTGTGGCGGCACCAATAAACAGTCACGCGCTGTGGCGTGGTCAGTCACAGCCACGTCCGACGCGCACTCGGGTAGCTCAAACTCGGCCCAGATTATAGCCATGAGAAAATGAAGTGAGCACTTTAAATCATTCATGCATAGCTTGAACCGCTCACGTCAGTTCAGTATGCTCAAAAAGACGACCCTCACAAATAAACGAGGAACTCATTTTTAATGCGGCAGATAGTATTTCAAATAATATCCATAGGCACTCGGCACAATTGCATGGAGGGTACTTCCCAATGGCTTTGTGAGCTCGGGCAGGCTTCAGTGGGGGGGGGGGGGGCGTGAATGTACTTTCGATGGCATTGTGAGGTCGGGCAGCCTTCAGTGGGGGGGGCGTGAATGTACTTCCGGGTGGAGTTGTGTGCTCGGGCTGGCTTCAATCGGGAGCGTGGAGGCTACTCCCGGGTGGCCACGTATCTCCAGAGGCGCCGAATATTCAAGGAGTGGTGGTTAGGAGTCCAGGTCAACCCCAACCACCACGGTGATTAGGTCGGTCAGGCCACGCACCAGTCTATCAGCATGCGTAACAGTCAGTGCTTAACTCAACTTCAAAAGTTATATGTGCATGAACATGCGTGTAATGTACATCGAAATGGCATGCGTGACATAGCGTCGCTAAATCTCTAGAGCGATGCATTTCAAAGGAAAAGATGCGCTGTGTAGTGTTGTCATGCTGCGGCATGCCGGCTGGCCAAAGCTAAAGCACTGGGCATCATTCGGTGAACACTTGCACAAATTCACTCATCAGTTTTTGTCGTCGTCTTTGCATGAACATCCTTCATGTTCGGCAGACATGCGTACTTGATTTTGCATCTATCATTTACATTCCCAAGTTTGTTATGCAGCAAGTAGCTACAATGCCATAGCCTATGACTATACAAGAAATGGTTTCGGAACAACACCTGCCCCTCATTGTATTCGCACCTTAATGCGCACGAGTGAGTAGGCATCTACGCAAACGCCTAAGCAGCTACTCTAACATACCCTGCGACGAGGGCAGCTACGCCAGATGTCTCCCAGAACAGGCGGCAATGCTAAAAGAAGCTGATCAGCTTCTCGCCTTTAAGTTATTCTAATTTGCAAAGCCACAGCACTACACAAGTTCTCAATGCTTCTTCTGACAAAGGATCCTGTAAGAATCCGGTGGGTGTGCGCTATCGTCTACTCTTGGCTTTCACAAAAACGCTGGGACTCCACTAAATTCGGCAGTGACAGGTCACACTAGGGTCGCGATCTGACCTGGTTCAAGGTCGGTCTCACAGTCACTTGACAATGACCCAGTACTGACCTCACAGCAAATCGGGATAGCGGCTGGCCCGAGCTGATCTAGCACTGGGCTTTTATCGACCTGACACCAGACTGCGTCACGGCCAACCTGACCTGACTCAAGACTAGTCTACAGTCGATCTAATCTGACCCGACACTCATACAATACAACACCAGACCAGGTCGCGGCCAACTTAACCTGATCTGGCTGTGGCCGCACACAGAACCGACTGCACTTAACTCGATCACAACGTCACCATACGGACTCGTTGTGCAAACGGCGTACGCCCGGAGTCGCGCAAACGCCCCTGAAATCAACGCCAGCTTTCAGACTGAATGAAACTTGATCGTGGTCATGGCTGAGACTGGAAAGTGGGGGTCTGAAGTTTTTCGTCGCGTCGCAGGGCTTTGAGAGATGGAGTGTTTTGGACGGCGGTGATATACCTTCATGACCCTGTACTATTCGGAGATATTGTGGAGGCTCCTGCGATGCCTAGTGATATTATCGTAGGTCATAGGTGAGGGCGTACGTTTGGCGACTATTCCTGGAAACCATTCCATGTGGGAGTGTGGGAGTTTCTGAGAAATCCATGTCAACTCCATTCTGCTCAAGTCCATTCTTTCCACGCGACACCCGTGAGTTATGATTAATGCTCCTGAAAGAAAAGCACTGTATGCTTCCCTCCCAGCCAGCATCGGCGCCCGTGATTCGGGGTCTTTTGACGACCACTCGATCCGAGCCGAACCTGGTGCGATGTTCAATGGGGCGACCAACCTGAAACCCTGAAAGTCTGGGACCGGATGGCACCTTATTCATAGGCGACGGAAGAGCGTTTAGCTTACCCTCTTGCATTTTTAAGTGTCGAAGGCTCTCTGTGCTTAAATGTGCATTAAATAATACGACCCACGATCAGAGCGCAATTAGGATAATGTGATGGGGTCTCTAACATAATTATAAAGGCCCAAAGTACACCAAAAAAAAGTATCAGAATTTCGGTCGTGATGTTTTCGTGGGGCATTCATTTCGTGTCCTTTTTAGCTGATAATTTTCTTATATCCTCCCATTATCGGCCACTGATTGTAGATTTCCATTGGCGGCTTCAGCGGCTGACTCATGCGGACGACGAGAACATAGGTGTAGGAACCAGAACATAGGTGTAGGAACCAGAACACTATTGGTTCGGAGGAAATAGCTTAAGGGACTAATTTACCACCTTATGGTCATTGGTCCTATGATTAAAGGGATAATAATTTATATGGACTATGTGGCATGTTGGCAATGGAGGTAATAATTGGAAGTCTCGATGCCTACCTCATTGTTTTTTACACTCATGGGCGAGATGCATTTTCGCTCGATCTTTTCACGCATTGCCAAAGATGCAATGTTCAATTTCATTAAAAATGTGAGGCAAGCGTCTTCCAGGTCTCAGATGGCGGGACCGCCAATTCAGGTGTCTGCTACCAAGGGCGCAACCGTGGGTTGATGCAGAAGGGTCTAAATTTACGCTCACCGATGCCAATGCCACCCCGGGGAAGGTCATATGACAAATTTACTATGCTCACGAAACGGAATCTAGGCGTCGCCTGATCGTGAATCAAGAGCGTGACCTTCCAGCATAAATCCCGGACAGCCAAATATCCATCTGTTTAGTAGGCGCGGACCAAGCCACTGAAATGCGAAAATGTCAAAGGTAGTCACATTTTAGTCCATATTTTCCTCCGTCCAAATTTCCATCTCACTTCATTGCACTGGTATACTTTTGAGATTATCAGCAAAAAGGCAATGGCTAACGCAATAATCCATGGCATTTATTACAAAGGCGTACGCTTCGTTCCAAATAAGGTATTGCTCGCTATGCATACTGGCAGCAGCGACTTCTCTAGGTATCTAGGTATCCCAGATATCGCATCAATGTGATTTATGTCTTGGCCAGGGTAGACAGGGACAGAGAACAAAGATGTTCATTTCGTGATGCCTACATTTTTTTTAGAATGGCTTGAACTGTTTCATTCTAAAGGCTGTTCTATATGGTTGTTGCGTGGTAGGCCGTTCCGTGAGACTGTGTTCGACCCGACGTTCAAGAAGAGACTGGTCAGTCCTGTGCCACGTGTCAATGCAACCAGTTAGTTCCACGTGTCATTGTGGCCAGTCTCATGCCCCGTGCTATTGTGGCTAGTATCGTGCCACGTGTCATTGTGAAAAAAATCCCGTGTTCCGTGCCGTTGTCGTCAGTCAAGTGCCACGTGTCAATGTTGTCAGTCCCGTACCACGTGTCTTCGTGCCTAGCCACGTGTCGTTGTGCCCAGCCAAGTGCCATTGAGCCTAGCCACGTGTCATTGTGACCAGTCCAGTGTCATGTGTTTTGGTAGCCAGTTCTGTGTCACGTGCTTCCTAGGGGTAGACCTCGCGCTACGTCTAGAGATAGTCTCTTGTCAGCCACCTCCCCCCTGTCCTACGTCAGCCCATACTCGGACGACATTGTAGGCCTCTTCCATTTCCCCCCCCCCCGCTGCAAAGGAACGTTTGTAGGCCGCTTAGTAGCATAGCCGATAGATCATGCATTAGACCTTCCCTGCTGGTCTGTCGCAACTCGCTGAGTGCTTTGTGTGTTTCTTGCTGCGGTGGTCAGCCTGAGTTTTGGAAAGTTTAGAAATGGCAGAAGACACCTCACAAGCCGCACAGAGGAACAGACAAAGGAAAGGTTCCCCGGGGGCCTCCAGTGGAAGCCATTGTGCCACTGTTTACTGTGCACTCCGCGAGATGTGTCAGACGCGCAGCCAGGCACTCGCCACGGTGCTACATATGACAGGGTGATCCCATGCTGCAGGCTACGGTCCATTCATGTTGGAAACGCTGCCCAAAGAGCCAGCCGCTGTCCCCCTCCCCTCCCACGCCCCGATCACAGGCAACTGTTGACCGTGCATTATAAGCGGAGCGGAAGTGACAGGACCCAGCTTTATCGAACGGCTCTCAGCCGCGGCTTTTACCGTGTGACAGAAATAACAGGCCGGTACATTGAACATAGTTAGGGAAAACGAGGAGGCGTAAATCGTGCTGCGGCTTAGACAGGCGTGAGCGGTTTTTACGAAGCCTTCCAGGGTGGCCTTAGCAGGACACATTTGGGAGTTCCTCGACTAATTTCAGATTTGCAGCATAAAGGGAAGGTAGTTTGTTATTATGAGGTTCGGCAGCACCTCACTGCCTCGACAAGGCATGCCTATACAGCACAGAGCAACACCCTTGGCGCAGTCACCGAGCCAGTCTCACAATCACTGTCGTGTCTTGTCCGGTTCGAGAAGCTGCCAGATGTGGCCACATTTGGCAAGACAATGCGTATGCACGGTTCTTTTAAATAGCTTCGTGATACAGACGTGTCCTGATAAGCAAAACGACAAAAATCCGAAAAAGAGATCTAAAAACAGTGATTCCGTACTGGAAAACAGGTGCAAATTATTCACGAAATCGACCACCATGTTGCCCTAGCTCGGTTGGTTTGTTCATCGATTATGGAAGATTACGGGCCCCAATATCCAATCAGCAAACCAACCAACCAACCAGCCGAACTAAAGTATATTGCTCTGCGTTCATTCCTCACGAAATCGTCGCCGAGATTTCGTGGATTCCGCGAGGAACGCGATGACTGCAATAAGCCATCCATTGTGTGGATTCGGCGAAGCCCGTGAGACATGGTGATCTGATTACGATTTATATTGAAAGTTCGTGGACAGCTTTGCAAAAGCAATATGATTGGGTCCAGTTGTACAAAATGTCTATGGACGGATGCGTGTTTGCTACCCGGGAGCGCAGGTGAAAGATGTTAGGGATAGGCTGGAGGGAGTAATGAGGGGAAGTGGAGAGGGTGCAACGGTAATTGTGCAGGTTGGAGTTAACGATGTAGGAAAAAATAATACAGAGGAAACAATGAAAGCCTATAGGGCTTTGATAGGTAGTTTAGCAGGAAGTAGGAAAAGAGGAGTGGTGACATCCATCCTCCCTATGGTCCATGCAAGCATGGAGTGGTATTCAAGGGCCATTGGGCTCAATACCAGGGTGGCCAACATTTGTAAGGAGCTTGGGGTGCAGTTCTTGGATTTGTGGGGGGAGTTTTGGGGGAGGACGGAGATGTTTGCTTTAGATGGATTACATCTGAGCAAGAGAGGAGTGGAATTGCTCAGCAATAGGTATGAGGAGGCTCTCAACAGGAAACAGGGAAACTAGGCAGGACATGGGGGGATGTAGCTGATAAAGAGAGAAGCATAGCAAGCAATGGAAGGAATAATTTATCATGTTTTTATGTCAATGCCAGAAGTGTTAGGAACAAAATTGGGGAACTGCATGCATATATGTTGTCTGAACAGCTAGATTTGGTGTGCATAACAGAAGCATGGGTTAACGAAAGCATGTTTGGAGACAACTTGCAAGAATTTGAATTGACAGGCTACAACATGCATGCCTATCAAAGAGAGGCAAGGATAGGAGGTGGCATTCTCTTGTATGTTAGGCAAGTAATGAAATGTCATTCCATAGAGGATGGAGTACATAGTGCAGGAGTAGAATCTTTGTGGTTAGATATAATTCTGAAGAATGGAACAAAATTTAGGATTGGGGCATTCTATAGACCTCCAGACCAGAATGAAAACACTGACAGGCTGATGCAGGAAGAGATAAGTAGGAGAGTACAGGAGAGAACTATTTTGTTGGGGGATTTCAACATAGCAGGATTGGGAAACAAAACAATAGGTGTAAGCATATCAGAAAGATGTTTCATGGCTTGTTTTGAGGACAATTTCTTCTTTCAAATGATACACGAGCCTACAAGGGAAAATAAAATATTAGATCTAGTGCTTACTAATGAGGAAAATTTTGTGCAAAATGTTAACGTAGGAGAGACCTTTGGTAATAGTGATCACAACATTATACGCTTCTCATTATATGTTGGAAGGGTAGCAACCAACAGAACATTGATTCCGAATTTTACAAAAGGGAATTACAGTGAGTTCAGGAGCTTCCTAAGTGAAATTAATTGGGAAGTCATATTGAATGGCTTAGATGCTTATGAAATGTGGACAATGATAAAAGATAAGCTATTTCAGGGTCAGGATAGGTTCATTCCCAGTAGGCAAATTAGATCAAACAGGGTTAAGCACCCTTCGTGGCTGACTAGGGAAGTTAAGCAATTACTGGACTCAAAGAAACAAGCATTCAAGAAACTAAAAGATACTAACTCTGGGTTAAACCTAGAATCATATAGAATAGCTAGAAATAAAGTTAGGAGGTGTGTTAGAGCATCTAAAAGACTTGCTGAAATCAACTTTGCTCGAGAATGTTCAGCAGGTAATGCTAAGAGATTCTTTAGCTTCTATAAATTTAAGGCTAAAAAGTGTAGTGTAGGACCACTGGAGGTAGATGGGGAAATAGTGGTTGATGATTGCGACATTGTGGAATCCCTAAGCAAGCAATTCTCATCAGTCTTCACTAAAGATAATTCTGGTACAATAGGAACATCTGTAGGCCATGCCATGGCAGGTGATATGCTGGAGGATCTTACAATAACTACAGAAGCCGTAGAGAAGCAGTTGCAGAATATAAAACCTAATAAAGCTTCCGGACCAGATGAAATATATGCTAGGATCTTAGTAGAGTGTGCTAAAGCTTTAGCAACTCCCCTAGGTATCATTTTCAGGCGATCTATGGAGTATTCAGAAGTACCTGAAGATTGGAGAAATGCAAGTGTAGTACCAATTTTCAAAAAGGGAAATAGGAAGAGTGTAGGAAACTACAGGCCAGTCAGTTTGACCTCATTAGTTTGCAAAGTACTAGAAAAGCTGGTTAAACAGAATGTTCAGATTCATCTTGATAGGCACAACCTTTTAAGGGATACTCAACATGGATTTCGATCTCAAAGGTCTTGTTTAACTAACCTATTGGAGTTCATTGAGTATGTTACCAAAGAAGTAGACAATGAAAGCAGGATGGATGTTGTGTACTTGGACTTTAGCAAAGCTTTTGATAAAGTTCCACATGGAAGGTTAATTCATCAATTACAACAACATGGGATTGTAGGAAAAGTTCTACATTGGATTGAAGCATGGTTGCAGGGAAGGAAACAAAGGGTAGTATTGAATGGATGTAAATCTGGTTGGAAAGATGTTCTGAGTGGAGTGCCACAGGGCTCTGTTCTAGGGCCCCTCCTCTTTATCATCTTTGTGAACAACATTGAAGTAGGGCTGAGGAATAGAGTGTTCAAATTTGCTGATGACATCAAGCTGGTAGGAGTGGCTAACAGCAGAGATCAATCTAGTAATATTCAACTAGATTTGGACGACCTAAAAGAGTGGGCTGATCAATGGCAGATGACTTTCAACTATGATAAGTGTAAGGTTATGCATATAGGGTCTGCAGGCGAGACATTCAGTTATAAAATGGGAGGGAGGGAACTGGATGTTATTGAAGAAGAAAGGGACTTAGGTGTGTTGGTCTCAAAAGACCTTAAAGCAGAAAAACAATGTATCTCAGCTAGAAATAGGGCACTCAGAATGCTGGGACTCATAAATAGAAGTGTGAAATATAAGAGCAGGGAAGTCATGAAAAAGCTGTACTTAGCATATGTGCGGCCCCACTTGGAGTACTCTGTACAAGCATGGAGCCCCTACCTAGAAAAGGATATAGATATGTTAGAAAGAGTCCAGCGCAAAGCCACTAGACTCGTCAGTGGATTAAGTAACTTAGAATATGGAGAAAGGCTTAATGCATTAGATATGTACTCACTCAAGTATAGGAGATTAAGGGGAGACATGATTGAAATGTACAAAATTGTTAGAGGGCTAGATCAGGTCAATTTGAATGATGCTCTGCAGTTTAGAGTATCCCATAGGGGTCATCAATTCAGGTTAGACAAAATGAGGTGCAGGACAGTTAAACGACAACAGGTCTTCAGTCAAAGGGTTGTTGACCAATGGAATAGGCTGCCTGCTGATGCAGTGGGGAGTCCCTCATTGAATGTCTTTAAAAGTAGGGTGGATAAATTTTTTAGACAGGAAAATGTTGTTTTTGAATTCTAACTTGTGATGCATGGGATATTGAGTATTTTCACTAGCTATATAGGGTATAACATTATGCTAGTATTATGTTGTACTATATGGGGTGTACCTAGCAGTGGATTTGGCAACTTCCTTTGCGATGTCATACTGATGAGATTGGCTGTGGTGGCACAGGTGGAGGGATTGCATGGGTTTGGAATTGATAGGTGTGAACATGTACTTTCTAATATCTTCTAGACAGGCTTGACCCAGATGGGCCCTTGTGGCCCTTATTAAGCCTTAACACTTTATGACTTTTATGACTTTATGACTTAGGGTGCGACAAAGTCGTACCATAAATTTGTTTGTGAACTGGTGGGCTTCATATACTTAATATTGAATCAATGGGTATGCAATACTTATATATATATATATATATATATATATATATATATATATATGGATGTGTGTGTATGCGTGTGTTTGTGTGTGTGTGTGTGTGTGTGTGTGTGTGTGTGTGTGTGTGTGTGTGTGTGCGTGTATGTGTACTGCTAACAAAGAAGGCTAGCGTGCAGTTTACAAAGTTGCTCCGCCATATTCTCGTGCATCGAAATCCTTACAAATATTTGCTCGGGGTATTAAATAACGCGCAGCTGCCTGCACTCGCTGTTCATCTTCGAAGTAATTGATTCAGGGATTGAAACATTCGTGTGAATGTGTGAAGCGCGAGCGGGGAGGAGTACATTGTAATCGCTCACAAGTTCATGAGGAGCAAATATATATAGGCGCATCAACAGCGATGACTTCACAAAAGACTGACCGTTGGGGTTAATCTTGTCCTCACGAGATAAAGGTAGGTCACGGACTGAGCTCACCACAGTCACGGGAGGAGAGTGTTGTGTCCTCGACCATGCCGCTGTTTTCCGCCATTCCGAGTTGGGGCGGGCGCTTTGGCGGGTCGGAAACGGCCCATTGCCGCCATTTCCAGCTACCTGACGACCACCACCCGTGCCCGGGGAGCCGACAGGTAAACACTAGCACCACCGAGATCTTATCGGAACACAACTGTCGGTCTGGTAGGCACCGAGACACACAGCGATGGTATGGGTGACCAAGTCACGGCCGGTGCGAGCCGCCACCTCAGGTTGGCCATCTGCTCGCCAGCCGACCAGCTGCCGACCAGCCGCCGACCAGCTGCCGACCGGCTGCCGACCAGCTGCCGACCACCTCAGAGTGGTTGCGCCACCAGGCACCAACCAGGTGGTTACGGTAGCTCAATCGATGAAGCGCTTGATTCATGATCGCGAAGCTATGGGTTGGAACGCTACACTGTGCGTGCTTGTTGGACCCACCGGCTACCAATCGGCGTAAGAGGTAATACGCTACAAGGCCCGACAGTCAAATTCGTCGTAAAGTAACCCAAAGTTCTTCTTCTCCAACTGCCGACCAGCAACCGGTACAAGCAAGGGCCGGTGCGGTGGTGGAGTGATGCGGGAGAGGTGCGGTGGTGGAGTGATGCGGGAGAGGTGCGGCGGTGGAGTGATGCGGGAGAGGTGCGGTGTGGTGGTGGAGTGATGCGGGAGAGGTGCGGTGGTGGAGTGATGCGGGAGAGGTGCGGTGGTGGAGTGATGCGGGAGAGGTGCGGCGGTGGAGTGATGCGGGAGAGGTGCGGTGCGGTGGTGGAGTGATGCGGGAGAGGTGCGGTGGTGGAGTGATGCGGGAGAGGTGCGGCGGGGTGATGGAGAGGTGCGGTGCGGGGTGGATGCGGGAGAGGTGCGGTGCGGTGGTGGAGTGATGCGGGAGAGGTGCGGTGGTGGAGTGATGCGGGAGAGGTGCGGTGGTGGAGTGATGCGGGAGAGGTGCGGTGGCGGAGTGATGCGGGAGAGGTGCGGTGGTGGAGTGATGCGGGAGAGGTGCGGTGGTGGAGTGATGCGGGAGAGGTGCGGTGGTGGAGTGATGCGGAGAGGTGCGGCGGTGGAGTGATGCGGGAGAGGTGCGGTGGTGGAGTGATGCGGGAGAGGGGGTGGTGGAGTGATGCGGGAGAGGGTGGTGGAGTGATGCGGGAGAGGTGCGGTGGTGGAGTGATGCGGAGAGGTGCGGTGGTGGAGTGATGCGGGAGAGGAGAGGTGCGGTGGTGGAGTGATGCGGGAGAGGTGCGGTGGTGGAGTGATGCGGGAGAGGTGCGGTGGTGGAGTGATGCGGGAGAGGTGCGGTGGCGGAGTGATGCGGGAGAGGTGCGGTGGTGGAGTGATGCGGGAGAGGTGCGGTGGTGGAGTGATGCGGGAGAGGTGCGGTGGTGGAGTGATGCGGGAGAGGTGCGGTGGTGGAGTGATGCGGGAGAGGTGCGGTGGCGGAGTGATGCGGGAGAGGTGCGGTGCGGCGGTGGAGTGATGCGGGAGAGGTGCGGTGCGGTGGTGGAGTGATGCGGTGGGGAGAGGTGCGGTGGTGGAGTGATGCGGGAGAGGTGCGGTGGTGGAGTGATGCGGGAGAGGGTGGTAGAGTGATGCGGGAGAGGTGCGATGGTGGAGTGATGCGGGAGAGGTGCGGTGGTGGAGTGATGCGGGAGAGGTGCGGTGGTAGAGTGATGCGGGAGAGGTGCGGTGCGGCGGTGGAGTGATGCGGGAGAGGTGCGGTGGTGGAGTGATGCGGGAGAGGTGCGGTGCGGCGGTGGAGTGATGCGGGAGAGGTGCGGTGCGGTGGTGGAGTGATGCGGGAGAGGTGCGGCGGTGGAGTGATGCGGGAGAGGTGCGGTGGTGGAGTGATGCGGGAGAGGGTGGTGGAGTGATGCGGGAGAGGTGCGGTGGCGGAGTGATGCGGGAGAGGTGCGGTGGTGGAGTGATGCGGGAGAGGTGCGGCGGTGGAGTGATGCGGGAGAGGTGCGGTGGCGGAGTGATGCGGGAGAGGGTGGTGTAGTGATGCGGGAGAGGTGCGGTGGTGGAGTGATGCGGGAGAGGTGCGGTGGTGGAGTGATGCGGGAGAGGTGCGGTGGTGGAGTGATGCGGGAGAGGTGCGGTGGTAGAGTGATGCGGGAGAGGGTGGTCGAGTGATGCGGGAGAGGTGCGGTGGTGGAGTGATGCGGGAGAGGGTGGCGGAGTGATGCGGGAGAGGTGCGGTGGCGGAGTGATGCGGGAGAGGGTGGTGGAGTGATGCGGGAGAGGGTGGTGGAGTGATGCGGGAGAGGGTGGTGAAGTGATGCGGAAGAGGTGCGGTGGTGGAGTGATGCGGGAGAGGTGCGGTGGTAGAGTGATGCGGGAGAGGTGCGGTGGTAGAGTGATGCGGGAGAGGGTGGTGGCGGAGTGATGCGGGAGAGGTGCGGTGCCTTGCGCGCACAAGACTGATTGCGCCCTCGCCAGCAGCGACGCCTCCCTCGAGCGGGGAGCCGGAAGGTACCTGTGGCGGTGGTGGCGGCGGCACCGGAATGCTATTCCATCAGGTGGGTGTCTCACATGTCCAGGCATCCAGGTATTTGCGTCACTTCCCGGTGGCGTCCCCCTGCCCCCCCCCCCCCACCCGGCGGCATGACCAGACGGTGCCACCTTGGGACGGTAGTCGGACAATAATTAGCGCTGGTTCAGTTGGATGTCTCCCTGGGGGGCTTTATTTATCAATCAGGCGTGACACGCCGGTAGACGGACAGGCGCGCCGTCCCCTCCCGTGGCCAGAGGCGGAGGTAGGTGTCTACCGTGGGGGCACCTGCCGACCCGGCGGCCCGCGCGTCGGTCGCCTCTGTCGACGAGCCACATCCAATGCGGCGCAGAAGCGCCGCATTTGAATCGACAGCGCCATCAAAAGCAGCGACGGCTCGGCCCGCCCATGGCGGTGCGCACACTAGCCGCTATCTCACATCACAGATAAAAGGAAGTGCGTCCGCGGCATTCGCTGGCGGCACGGCGCCCCGTGAAAGCCGGACCATTTCCGACGTAAATTCCTGGCGGGGCGCGCGGCGGCCGCTGCTCGAGCTGGCATGCGTGGCTGCGGGCAGGGATTTGGCGAGGCGGAGGAGGCGGCGGTCGGCGACCGGTGGCCGCGGTGCGCACCACGGCGCTGGGCCGCCGCGATAGGCAGGCCGCGATAGGGTGTCGGCCCCGCTCTCTCCGGAGGCGTGCAGGCGTGACATTGCGGCTGTGCCGGACCGATAGCATCGGTGACCGGGCAGACGGCTCGGCAGCTGTGGCCGCGGTCGCAGCCCGCCCACCCGGCCGGCCAGTCAGTGGGCTGATCCGAGACTGGTCGGCGGAGGTCACGTGGTCAGCGGCGGTCACGTGGTCAGCGGCGGTCACGTGGTCGGCGGCGGTCACGTGGTCAGCGGTGGTCACGTGGTCAGTGGCGGTCACGTGGTCAGCGGCGGTCACGTGGTCAGCGGAGGTAACGTGGTCAGCGGAGGTAACGTGGTCAGCGGCGGTCACGTGGTCAGCGGTGGTCACGTGGTCAGCGGCGGTCACGTGGTCAGCGGTGGTCACGTGGTCAGCGGCGGTCACGTGGTCAGCGGCGGTCACGTGGTCAGCGGCGGTCACGTGGTCAGCGGCGGTCACGTGGTCAGCGGAGGTCACGTGGTCGGCGGCGGCCACGTGGTCTGCGGTCGTCACGTGGTCTGCTGCTTCCCAGCCAGGCCACATATGGGCCGCTCTGTTCTCGCGTACAGCTCGTCGTTATTTAGGGTCTGTTCCCGCACCCTCATCCGGAACACTCGCAGGTTGAGCTTCGGCCGCCGGAACGACCCGTAGAGTTTTATTCTTCAATCAGCTATAGGCGGTGATATGGTTGCAGTGTTGTTTGGCGCGTATGTGCAAATCGGTGGCATTCTCGGTCGCTTGCTCGGATCTTGCACGTAACAGTGTCGATTTTGTATTCGTTGATATACTTACTTGCTGTTGTGAAGGCCCAATGAATCATGTTGTGCAGCAGCTATTGGAGGATGAATAAAACACGCTAAAAGCTGTTGTCTGATTCTGACTCCGACCGGGAAGCTGACGCACAGTGGATGACAACAGCTTGTGCTGCTCAGGAGCTCCAAAAGCATTTATTCCGGGGGCGGATCCAGACATTTTCCAACCCTGGGAGGCAGGTAATCGTCTGAAAGGGAGTCATTTCCTGGGAAGGGCGCTGTTGGGGTAATGCCTCGACGTTTTCGTTCGGTAGAATATTCATTAAGCGTGGCAAGGGGACTGCACTGGAGCATACTGCATGCGCATACTTTACTCTGGGGGGCACTTTGGGACGAAAGACCGATTAGTGTATTCAAGTAGCACGGTGCACTTGGCGTGCTACCCGTTTGAGCAGGGGTGTTGCTTTGTACATTTTTGAGTGAACGAGTGTCACTCAATGTTGGTTTGTATCCATAATAATTTTAACTGCTAACATTGGGCCCTATGGAGTGCGTCCTAAAATCAATTTGAACGTAGCCATTGCCTTCACATACCCCACTCCCCTCCCACCAATAATTTCAATAAATATTCAAAGTCCGTCAGAGGGAAAACATCACATATCCCATGTCCATTTTATTTCTACCCCCAAAAATATATCTAAAATAAAGAATGTGCGAATTATACAACCAAATGACTGTGCTCCTGGCCTAAGTCAGGTTAAAAACTATTTCATTGTGAAAGCCACTGTTGCGGCACGCTTGTCGTATTCCGAGTTCGCGCTTCCTCAACCGCCGACCGGCCGGCTTAGATTGTCCTCATCCGGTGGAGGTTCGATGAGGGTAAACCTATTCCGGATGAGGCACAGGAACGGTCGGAAGAGGAAATGGACGCTCAGCCTACTCCGGATGAGGTCGCCGGAACAGACCCTTAGTTAGTCACCGAGACTTTGGGCTCGTCCAATGCGAACTCGTTCTGAGCCCTCGTAGGTCCGTCAAAGCGCTCCCGAATTCTCTTGCATACTTTTTAGGTTCTACTGGTACAAGCCCGCACGTATGCACACTGACTATAGTTCGCGTGTTATCGTTCCCTACAATCGGTGGCTAGCCAACACCCTCACATTGTGGGCCAGCAGCTGGGCCAGCAGCTGGGCCAGCAGCTGACGTCCTCACTCCTGTGAGTCAGCACCTGACGTCCTCACCACAGTGCAGTCTGCTGTCGGACTGAAGTGACAGTCGCTAAGCGCCCTCTTAGCCAGTTAACAGCCCGTGGCCAGTCAGCAGTCTGGGGTCAGTCAGTAGCCTGGGGTCAGCCTGCAGTCTGGGGTCAGTCAGCAGTCTGAGGTCAGTCTGCAGTCTGGGGTCAGTCAGTAGTCCCGGGTCATTCAGCAATCTGAGGTCAGTCAGCAGTCTGGGGTCAGCCTGCAGTCTGGGGTCAGTCAGCAGCCTGGGGTCAGCCTGCAGTCTGGGGTCAGTCAGCAGCCTGGGGTCAGCCTGCAGTCTGGGTCAGTCAGCAGTCTGAGGTCAGTCTGCAGTCTGGGGTCAGTCAGTAGTCCCGGGTCATTCAGCAATCTGAGGTCAGTCAGCAGTCTGAGGTCAGTCTGCGGTCTGGGGTCAGTCAGTAGTCCTGGGTCATTCTGCAGTCTGGGGCCAATCAGTAGTCCCGGGTCAGTCTGCAGTCCCGTGTCAGTCAGTAGTCCCGGGTCAGTCAGTAGTTCCGGGTCAGTCAGCAGTCTGAGGTCAGTCAGCAGTCTGAGGCCAGTCAGCAGTCCCGGGTCAGTCAACAGTCCCGAGTCAGTCAGCAGCTGTAAGCAGGTGGGGCCTGATTAGCCGCCGGGCAGATTGAGGTCACTCGGCGCCACTGCGACGGTTGCGTGTTTGATCGTCGGCCGCCCTGCCAGTCACACGAAGCATGCAAACAATGAGCCGGCGCGCCTCGCAAGTCCGGCCCGGCACCAGCCGGAAGTCTGCGAAGGCGGTCAGATGACGGCCCGGCGGCTGCTGCCACTCGACCTGTCGACACTGCTGCTGCCAGCATCGACCGTCAAGCCTCGCCCACGATGAAGCTGTGATGGCAGTCCGATCAGCGCTCAATATGGGAGCCCCAGCCGACAACCAGTCAGCATCCCCACCGGACGCGCTGGCTGATGTGGAAGCCCCAGCCGAGAACCAGTCAGCATCCCCACCGGACGCGCTGGCTGATGTGGAAGCCCCAGCCGAGAACCAGTCAGCATCCCCACCGGACGCGCTGGCTGATGTGGAAGCCCCAGCCGAGAACCAGTCAGCATCTCCACCGGACGCGCTGGCTGATGTGGAAGCCCCAACCGAGAACCAGTCAGCATCCCCACCGGACGCGCTGGCTGATGTGGAAGCCCCAGCCGAGAACCAGTCAGCATCTCGACTGGACGCGCTAGCTCCTGGTAATTCTGGGAGGAAGAGCACGTCGACGGTGCACGATTGTGATGTCATGGGCGCAAAATAAAGTGGAGTTTGACCCTGCCTCGGACACGATTTGAGCCATGTCAATAAAGCATCACCCAATCCAAATTCATTTTGGCACTTGCAAAGACCTTCATGTAAAATTGTGCCCAAGCATGTTGAAATGTGGAGGAAATGTTTGATATGTCGCGTCCTGTGTCAAATGCTCAGTATAGGTTGTGAGTAAGGTGAAGAAGTTGAAGATGTGTGCTGTGATTAGGCCGATATCCACTCTGTCAGTTGATAGTTGGTGATATGCTGGTGGATGCTCTTGACTACTATATTTTCCAAACGTTTCGATGTACAAATCAGGAGAGATATAGGGCGATAATTTGCATGGTTAGAGAGTATATAAATACATGTTTGTATCTACAACTTTATGTTTGCAATTTTATCAGGAAAAATGCCTTGCTGAAAAGATGTGTCAAACAATATTGTCAGAGGTTCGGCGATCATAATGCCCGCAAGTTTTAACATTTTCGCGAATAACCTTTCCGGCCTAGCTGATTTGAGCTGGGATCAAAGGCATTTAACAGATAGTACTTCTTGTTCGGAGACTTCAATGTTGCTCGGGGAGTGTATCGGCCGTGTGTAATTTGTGGCTGATGGTTCGTGCCTAGCTGGTATGTCAAGACTTGTCCGTAAATCAGCATTCGCTAAGAAGATAATATTTGTCATATTTGTCATAGGTTGCCTCGTCATCTGGTCGCATAAGGGGTGGGATTATCTTGTCTGGCCTCCGTCCCGTGATATTTAGTATTTAGTGACATCTAGGTATCCATGTGTCTATGCACCTGTGCTGATACTCAAATAGTTTGTTGACCTGGACTTGCAGATGTTTTGCTTGAGTTCATATGTATTTTAGTATCAAAGTTACTTTGTTGCTTCTAACGGTACCAGGCAATATCGGACTGTATGGCTTTAGCTCGTCTAAAAAGTCGATTACGCTTTCTAATAAGGCGTTTCAGGTGGTTGTTTACCCATGGTTTGTCTTTTGTTCGCATGTGTTTTGTCCTGGTCGAAGTCGCAGTGGCTGCCGGGTTGCTGACCTGAAGTAGTTCGGAATAGTGTTAATGACCTTGTAAAGCATAGCCGTCCAATCGGAAACGAGAAGAGAAGGAATAATATGCTCTGCGCTTAGCCTATTGAAATTCCATATCATCTGATGCATGTCACAATATGGAACGTGTCGATCTTCAGTGCCCCATACACTGGAAAATAATCTTACTGTGGAAAGGAGGAAAGTGCACCTGGCACACTTCTGGGTACTCCACATTGATGCATCGGCTCCGCTCGCCGCCCGGCACGGTGCCGACTGCAGAGGTCGCCGCTAGGGGCGCTCTCGTGGGCCGCGCCACAGCCGGGCGTCAGCTGATTCCACGGTCAGGGTCGGCGACCGCGCGACCCGGCGCCAGCAGGGGCACACCCAGGCCGACGAGGAGGTAGCACGGTCCGCCCAACGGGGTCTCATTCGCTGCGGACACTTGTGCAGCCAGCCACCGTCTTCTTCCGCTGCTGCCGCAGCGGCCGCTGGCGATGCGGTGGCGTTCTGGTTCTCACCAGAGGCGGCTTCAGCACAGCTGTTGGGCAGTGGCGTGCTCAGGGCAACGTCTTCGTCCCGAGTCCTCGTAGGTTATTTGTGGATATGAGGGCCTTAGCTGGGTCCCCCTGCGCCACTCTCAGTTTCAATTTCCCCTGATCTGACCAGACTGCGAAAAGCTTCGAAAAGTTTCCCTTTTCTCCTAAGCTGTCTCGCTGTCTACATAGTATGCTCGTTGTACTGGGTCAGGTTATCAGAAATGTACACATTTTTTTAGGACGTCTTTCATAAAGAGGTGATCCGCACCCTTGCTCCCCGCAACTCCGTAGACCGCCTTGGCGCCGCCTGAATGTAACAAATTGAATAATGATCGTCCTAGTTTTGTTGTCTTTTGGCTTTCTGTCCCGATGTGAAAGATCAATATAGTATGGGTGAATGTCTGCTTTCGTGATTTATGATAGCTGAAGAACGATTTTGCCCTTGTCCTCATGCATGGTTTCAAAATTCTGCGTGCGTATGCTCGCGCGTGATTTTCTAGAATACTGCCGATTTGTTGAGTACTTCAGTTATTTTTTTCAATCCCTTACGAAACGCTTCAATTTCGGCCTCCTTCGTACACAATGCTTCTGCCACCGCTCCACTTACAATCGGTTACAGCAACTTCGAAGTGATACCGACAACCACACCATCATCCTCAAAACAAGCAACGAGGGCGGCCTTCGCCGTTCCCCAGACGACATAGGATGTCAGACAACACTCCTGAAACACCACAGGGAGTCGGACAATGCCTCCGAGACCACATGGAAAGTCCGACACTCTTCCCCGGACGACACAGTGAGCCATTCACTGCTCTACAGACTACGAGCCGGGCGCGAGTCTCAAGACAGCGAGCATCCATCCAGCAGCCGGCAGCTCCCGGCGCGTCGATGACCGCTGCTGACAGGTCACGCGCCTCCGTCTTCGAACCGGAAATGGCGCTCAACGGCTCGGAGAGCAGGTCGTCGGACATCGATCCGAACATCGCCGGCGCGTTAATAGCCGGCGGCGTGCGTGCACGTGCGCGTCGCCGCCTGCCGTCCGCGCCAGTGTGTGTCGACTGGAGTGGCGGCGACGGGTCCGGCGTCGGACACACGTGCCGTCGGCCGCAGACCGGCTGGCGGACGGAGAGGCCCGTCGCCGGAGTGAGGAGCCCCGCTCCCTCGCCGATGCCTGTCGCCCCGCACGGTACAGGATCGGCTCACGACTCGTCACAGTCGGCGGCAGTGTCGACGCCGCGCACACGGGGCACGCGCCACCAACCCAGCCCAGACTGTCGCACGGAGCGCGCAGTTGCACCGCGGCTTCTCGCGCGAGGCACACGACCGGCCCGACACGTGCGCACGTGCAGTCCTCCCACCCGAGCCGAGCCGAGCCGAGCCGAGCGGAGTCGAGTCGAGTCGAGTCGAGCCGAGCCGAGCCGAGCCGAGCCGAGCCGAGCCGAGCCGAGCGTCGAGCCGAGCCGAGCCGAGCCGAGCCGAGCCGAGCCGAGCCGAGCCGAGCCGAGCCGAGCCGAGCCGGGCGGAGTCGAGCCGGCGTCTGCATCTCTCCCTGCGAGTACGAGCTCGCCCAGAGGCGGCGCGTGGTGTCTCCGTCGGGATTTTTAGCCGACGCACGAGACACTTACCTCGAGACGTCACTTGGGACCCTCACCCAGAGTCGACACGTGGGGCCCTCACCCACAACCGACACGTGGGACCCTCACCCACAACCGACACGTAGGACTCTCAATCCAAGTCGACACGTCGGACCCTCACTCCAGGTCGACACGTGGGATCCTCACCCCGAGGCGTCACGTGGGACCCTCACCAAAGTCGCCGCTCGAGATTCTCATCGCCACCCGGCTGACAGTGCGACCACCGTGTCCCCTGTGTCCACCGTCCGGGGCACGCGCCGGACTGAAGCGGCGCTGATTTGGCCTCCTTGTGCGGCGGCGGCCGGGCGCAATAGCATCCGGCGTCCGACAAATGCCGACTATTGGCTGGGATTAAGCTGCATATTGGTCACGTATGATGCATGCGGCGGTGGCGGAGGCCCTCTGAGAGGCTCGAGGTAGGGTGGGGGATGGGGGGGGGGGACGCCAGCGGCCGCCCGCCGCCATCACGTGGGACCGAGCGGGGGCACACGCCGCCGGCAAACGGACGACGCCACCGAACGGTGCCACAAAGTCCGTACAATGTCGGCGGCCGTGACGCGGCTGGTTCGCGGCGATCGTCCAGCACGGCCTAAGTGGAGCGGCGCGTCGTTGCCGTCGGCGCGGCAGTTGTCGGCGTGGGCGAGTGGCCATCAGCCGATTTGGCGAACGGGTCGTGGCGCGCATAAACCAGCCGGACATCGCGGCCGATGCCGTCGGCGGTAACGTGCTGGCACATTAGCCCGCCATCCAATTCCGGCGGCGCAAATGCTGCGCTCAGTTGCGCCCGCCCACCGGTCGCCTCGAGCCCCTCAGAACACGGCGGCGTCCAAACCACTCCGGTGAAAGTGCACTAGGCGAAGCAGCCAGCCACATGCACAAAATATCACGCTGTTCGCGACGCCGTGCATTTCAGAAACGAGCGATCGGCGTCTTCGAACCAGCCGCGTACATTGCCGGCGTTTATCGTTCGTTTCGAGAATGACAGTTTGGCGTTTCCCCTTGTGCCGAAGGAATTATCGGCCCCAAATCGCACAGACTGCGCCGAGAGAGAGCGGGAAGCACGTGATGTGGGGATCGCGTCCTCTGCTGGTCCAGGCAAGGACAAGCCTCAGGTGCTGGCGCGTCCAACCAGGCCAGCCGCTAAGTGCATGCGAACATTGCTGAATACAGAACGGTAGACGATCTCACCAATTTAACCCATATCGTTGGACGACATTTGAATATCTTTGTTTTCTTAAATCTAATCGGCAGCCAAGACACGAAGCACCCGATATTCAGCGGTTTAAGTAGTTCTGATTTAGGGAAAGTTGGATTTTGTGCGAGTTTATGTTTATGGCACGCGATAGGCATTGGAAATTGTGCGTATGAATATGCTGATTTTCCGCTGTTTAGTTTACTTTGTATTTAGCTTGCTCCCACAACACGTCGCTGAACAATTTACGACACCATAAAATCAACGCGTTGGAGTCATCTTTCACTTTTTAAATAGGTGAAGAAAGCAAACCTGGGTTGGGTGTATTTGACCCAAAAGCCCAAATTGCAATTGGACGACAACAATGTACAAATCTCCCGAGATATTTGGAAGGGATATACTCGGATGTCAAGAATATTTGTGATGAACATTTTCACCTTACCCAGTCATTCACACCCATGCATAGTATAATCACATCGAAAGTCACACCAATATTTATGTGGAAGCACATGCTGGTTATTCCATACTCAAGCAGTGAGTTACTCAAGAAAGAGCAGACACCGGGGTAGATCACTTTGTCCATAGCACCATATTCTAAATGCACCTGCAATCCCCGCTGCATTGGAACACATTCAGCACTTCCCGTCGTGAGCCAGTACGGCCAGCAGACATTTGCAACATCAGCAACTTCTTAGTTCCCTCATTTATATTTCTCATAATGACCTCAATCATTCTAGCGAGGACTTCTCACTTGTCGCTAGATTTCAATCTCTATGTGCCGCTGAGCCGTAGTAGAAATTCCAAGAAATTCCAGACCATGTCGCTGCAAACCTTGGAATCAGTGTTCAGAGCAAATGTTTGTCTGAATACACGCATTGAACTTTTACAGGTAAAGTGAGGAACTCTCCAATCATCTCAGTCATGGGTTTAAATCGAAAAGAAGTAAGTAGTTTCCACCTAATATTTCCTACCATTGAACAGAACTAGTTGACAGATTTGGCTGCGTTGTCTGTAAGGCTGACTAGCTGTCTTTGAGACTGAAATAATGTGTCGACTGCTAACTCGCTGCTTTCAAAACCATGGCAATACAATGGGATCAATTGTTTCCCTAGAACTAAGGGATGAATTAATCAGGTCCGTATTTTTCAATTGCACGCTGTGCAGAAAGGAGATGACTTGGAGCGAATTGGGGGCGATTGTCACTGATCTGAGCCATCGACCACTGACCCTCTCCCCTAAGCTAGTGACTGCCAACCACTGACACACTACTGTAGGTCAGTGTTTGTCAACCACTGACTTGCAGTCACAAGTCAGTGGTTGACAATGAACCCAGCTCGCATTGCGGTTGACAAAACATTTCATAAGAAAACGCTCGTTTATCTTCGTATGACACTGAATACTTTTCGAATGGATTCTCTCATTCAATTCCGGTGGAAAAACTAACGGCGCTGTCAATCCTTAGTGTCTAGTGACCGCTGCATTTCTGACGTAGCTCTCGGGGAAATGTCTAGCATAAACGTTACAACCAGAAGCTCGTATTTCGCAACATGTTTTTCCCCGGCTTGTATGGCAAACCAGTACCGTGCCCGAAGAGAGCAAGGCCCATACAAGCTTGATCCTCCGTAACTTCTCGCATTCTGAATGCCTTCCGCCATTCATCCTTCACCCATTTAAATGTCGTAATCGGGCACCAGATCTGTGGCGCTTATGTATCTACATCTGAATACCCGACTTTCTGGGTCCAGTGGAGCGCCCCGCACTTAGGGAATGATGGATGATCAATCATTCAGTAAGCGTGAATTCTAGCCTTAGTCTGAAAACCAGCCGGGTCCAAATATCCGCCCGCTGAGGCGGCAGTTTTCCGGCTGGCTCTGTTACTCCGCGTATCGCTCGCTCGAGACGCGATACGCAGCTGCCCGGAGCAGTCTTAAGATTCATCTCGCCATAAACCGCTCACGCGAGGCCGGCTATCGGCACTGCCACTCCCGCGCGTGTCAGTGCGCGGCACGATGAGAGTCGCGCGCAGCACCCCAGCCAGACCATGGCCGCGGGGCAGCGCAGGGCGAGCCGACCCGGTCCGCCTGCGCTGGGGACGTCGGGTGGGAGAGGTTACTGGCGACGGTCTAGTGGGAGAGGCTGCTGGCGACGGTCAGGTGGGAGAGGCTACTGAGGACGGTCTAGTGGGAGAGGCTGCTGGCGACGGTCAGGTGGGAGGTACCACTGGAGACGGTCTAGTGGGAGAGGCTGCTGGCGACGGTCAGGTGGGAGGGACCACTGGGGATGGTCTAGTGGGAGAGGCTACTGGGGACGGTCTAGTGGGAGAGGCTACTGGCGACGGTCAGGTGGGAGGGACCACTGGGGACGGTCTAGTGGGAGAGGGTGCTGGCGACGGTCAGGTGGGAGGGACCACTGGGGACGGTCTAGTGGGAGAGGCTGCTGGCGACGGTCAGGTGGGAGGGACCACTGGCGACGGTCTAGTGGGAGAGGCTTCTGGCGACGGTGAGGTGGGAGGGACCACTGGCGACGGTCTAGTGGGAGAGGCTACTGGCGACGGTCAGGTGGGAGGGACCACTGGGGACGGTGAGTGGGAGAGGCTACTGGCGACGGTCAGGTGGGAGGGACCACTGGCGACGGTCTAGTGGGAGAGGCTGCTGGCGACGGTCAGGTGGGAGGGACCACTGGGGACGGTCTAGTGGGAGAGGCTGCTGGCGACGGTCAGGTGGGAGGGACCACTGGGGACGGTCTAGTGGGAGAGGCTGCTGGCGACGGTCAGGTGGGATGGACCACTGGGGACGGTGAGTGGGAGACTACGAGGGGTGGTCAGGCGGCAGACTTGAAGGGACAGTCAGATGGCAGGCCATTGAGAACGGTTAGCGGAAAGGTACTGAGGATAATCGGCTGAAATACACTATGGATAGGACCAGGTTGATATTAAACAAGTGTTGTGATAAGAAGGAAATCGTCCACAGGAAACAGACGAATACTACCGTCAAATACTGCAATCAGTATTGCCTTGAGCATTCGCGCACGGAACAACATAATTGGAACTCATGTCAAAACTACCACGACTGATGGAGGACTACAATTGATTCCAACCTAAAAGAAATAAAATACTGAACCTAAATTTGCACATAGTTTCCACCACAGAACGATAGCAATCTCATCGCACAATTCACCGTGCGTGCGAGTCTGAATGCATATCTGCATATAGATCCAGGTGGATGACCACCAAACACAAATACCTCCCGTTGGAAGTATTTCTGTAGGCCACACAGCAGAAAGCGAAGTTGCATATCTTACAAGTAGGGCTGTACAAACCACCAAATACAATCTTGTCTAAAAATAGCATGAATATTGGATGAGACGTGCACAACATGCAAGTCTTACTGCACTATGTGCAATGCACATGGTGTATGATACCGTATATCCTGCGGCAGAAGTTCCAGGATGAACAACTTACTAACGCGGATGCATGCGCAGATAGGTAACTAAAACTGAGTTGGCTGGTAGCTGAGTATGCTGGACGGCATTCAAACTACTCTTGACTTGCAAATAATTCCCGGATAACAGGAAAGCTAGGACGGCGCAGAGATGATTGCACGGAAATAAATGGGAAGCGCAGGGTGGAATGGACCTCATTGTATGTGATCTATCCTTCCTGGGGTTGTATACCAAAATGCAGACCGCCGATACCTGGTAATGATTGAGTGATTATAGTCGAACTAGAAATAGACGTGCAGCTGCATAGTCGTCGCCATTGTAGCACAATCAGTATTCTGACAAGGGGAGTTAACATTCAGCTCACAAAATACTTGCAATTGTCCAATTTGGCTCGTTCACTTCACATGCGATAGTTAAGCGGAAACGAATGCTAATCCTCTGAACTCCTCCAGGGGAATATTCAAGGTTGACAAATGGCCCGAAACCGACAACCACTGTGAGCCGAAAATGGAGGCAATCAGCTCTTCACCTTTCAAAGACTATAATACAAGAACAAAGCAACCAATCAATGACATACATTGTTGCTCAGAATATCTACCCGGTCCTCAAAATCACCTCCGGCTATGCTCTTGCTTCCTGTCCGGCCAGAGTCAAACGAGCGTCAGGAGCTGTGAAAACATATCATACTGGCAATGTTAGTAATGCATATCCCGAGTATGGACCGGACCGTCGGTCAGCGCCGACTTCATCACACTGTGTGTGCGACGGAAATTCCCGCAGCATGCAGTACGACCACACATCAATAACACAACGCCGCATTCAGAAAGGCTGAAACTTACGTTTGACATAATGTAGCCCTAGAGGGCAGTACGCTCTATATGTAGCCAACGAGCTAGGCGACTCAACGTAGCCCTGCCGTACGGTACCCGTCAAAGGTGGCCAACGAGTCAGTGTTCCATGTCTCCGAGCGATAGTTCGAGGTGAGCAGGCTCATTCGACACTGTCTACGAGGAACACAGTAAACTTTGCATTGCAGGGGCTATTCCAGAGGTTGTCCATGGGCGTTACAGGGACGGATTTTGTGAAGCATGTCATGCTTCCGTACTGCTTGACAGAATCCTGAAACTTTCTGACCTTACTTTCTGATAATTCTACATTATTTGGATCCATTCGCAACATACGTATTATTATATTCGCAATATGTTCACTAAATATATATATTCATTATTAGGAGAAGTGGATCGATTTGTACCTACACGTATAAAATATCCTATCCATAGTACTAAATTCCACACTGCTTTTTGCCTCACTACCTAGCGCCGCCCATGATGCTATTTTGCGGGCATGCCCTCTCCGTGATGCCTTTGAATGGTTCTAGGGGTTTTCAGGTGAATCGATTATTTTTGCTATCGAATTGCCGCACCAATCCATAACACAGCGCTCACTCTTATAAGGTGAGTTACCCCCATGCTCACCTCAGTGCCCAGGTACGGCATCGTATAAATGTTTTCGGATGCTAGGGACACGGTTTTTTATAAAGACAACTTTACACTGTTATAGCGTCCACGGATGTCAACTTCCTATTTCTCATGCTCAATTGAACGTTGCAAAATTCGGGAATGTGTCACACCTGGCGCCTGGCGTTGTGGCGCCTGTTAACTTAATTTGTTAACTTCATTGCCACTTACTTGTTCGTGATTTGGCTTTTTACATAGGAGTCGTGGTACTTGTCTGGAAGCAATCCGGCGTCTGGTACTTGTCTGGAAGCAAGCTTATATGGAAGCAATCCGGCGGTAAATTGCCCAAATCAAACAGCAGGTCTAGAAAACACGATCTAACTGACATTACCACATTTTTATACCCATACTCAGGTGATATAGCAAGATATACGGACCTCCGTTCTGCACACCCTGACAAGTAACCATCGTCAGCCGAGAGCCCAAGATGGCGCCCGCTGTAAGGCGGGAATCGTGGCAAACAAATTATATATGGCACAGGGTGAACATATTATTCGTGTATAATAAATGTATTTCCGAAGAATAAGACGTACAGTGGGAAACTTGGCGGGTTCAGTGGGAATGACATAGCTGAGTCGCGCGTGTACTGCGCGGAATCACGTGTGTGCTACTCCGGTACGTGTTGTACACTCACGCGAGTGCGCGCTACTCTGGTACGTGTTGTACACGATCACACGTGTGCTGCGCGAGGTCGATCGAGACCGGGTGAACGGGGATGAAATATGTTTGGATGAATGTTTCTCCAGAACTCTGTATATGGTATTAGTTAGTGTCACGTTGCCTTTTTACCTCTATGCTATCCTCTCCTCATAGGCTTAACCCAAATGGGCCCCGTTGTTTTTACTCAGGAAACTGGTCGCCTAGCACTCATTAATTCCCCCGCAATTAGGCAAAAGTTTGAAATCATTGAACCCCTGGCTGAGTCTTTCCAGGACTCTATAGTGTCCTTCCAGGACTCTATAGTGTACCCCAGCCCCCACCACTGTCTCAATGGGTTCCTTTCCGGCTATGGCCCCGCTCCGGAGAAAAACTCTGTGCCATAATTTACATCAATTGCCCCCTCCCCCTCAATGAATTTCACAAAGTGATACCCACGCTTCATGACTATATTCAATTGTATTGAATCGCCTACTGCCTAAGTCCTGAGGACGTTGGATCGCCTAAAACCTACGGAGCTTGGATCGCAGAAAGCCCGTGACTGTTAGATCACCTAAAGACTAGCATGCCGCAAGACCACATTTACCACAACTAACCGCTTCTGGCAGGACGCCGTTATCACGACCAAAGGCAAAGCGTCTGTGATATTGTTGCAGAAATTCGCGATGGCCCAGCAGCACCTTTTTGTACGCCCGGAACACGGAATCTCCACATACTCCAGTTTGAGTTCATTCTGTAAGATGGCAGGCTCGCAGAACCCGGATGATGCACACAAATATCCCCAACTTGTACTCAAATTGTATAATTTAATGTAATATGTTATACATGGTGTGAATTTGACCATTTTGTTACGAATGTTATTTCATGCATAAAATGTATCACCTTTTCGTGCATACACGCACACACACATGTATATATATGTGTGTGTATATATATATATATATATATATATATATATACCTATATATTCATGTCATTTGAGCAAATGAACATCAATACCGCTCACGAGCACTGGAGTGATGCGAATATCCACCACTAATTATAATGGATTAATGGTATGTTGGACATACCACACTAATTATAAATCCCACGTTAGTCATGTCAGCAGCAGGTGGCGTGACTTCGCACGCGAAGATTTCACTTACTAGATCAGCTTCAGCGGTACGAAATGCATTAAAGCCACGCGTTACAGCGACAACTACTTGAAAACGGACACTTCGATTTCGCCGAACATACCCCGCAAGCATTTCCACGTGCATTGAGCATCTCGAGGTATAGGAGTCCAGAACATATTCAGACAGCGATGCGTACGAGCGTGAGAAGAGCAATATTCCCTGCGCGAAAGGATTGAAAAGTCTTGCTTTCCAATCCAAATATATTCAACGGCAGTCGGGAACATTGACTTCAACCACGTTCCTGTCGCAAGCGAAAGCTACCAGGGTAAAATGTTCAGCAATCTTGTGGAGTAAATCAGAGGAGAATCGAACACAAGACCAAAGAGGTCGCAAGAGACCATCAAACGTTGATCTCACGCAAATTGTCCCAACATGAACGACAGCTGTCCTACTCAGCCGAACTCACTTCGCGGAGATCCTTCCAAGGGCTGAAGCAACACTCGACTGGCGCGTGCCGGGCTCGCTACATCGTGTCACAATCCGCCGCACGCCGCTCTGCGCCAGACAGCGAGCACCCGCCGGCGCCGCCTGTCCTGCCGGGGCCGGCCAGACACCTCCGGAGCGCCGCCTGTCCTGCCGGGGCCGACCAGACACCTCCGGAGCGCCGCCTGTCCTGCCGGGGCCGGCCAGACACCTCCGGAGCGCCGCCTGCCCTGCCGGGGCCGGCCAGACACCTCCGCAGCGCCGCCTGTCCTGCCGGGGCCGGCCAGACACCTCCGCAGCGCCGCCTGCCCTGCCGGGGCCGGCCAGACAACTCCGCAGCGCCGCCTGTCCTGCCGGGGCCGACCAGACACCTCTGCAACGCCGCGTCCGCACCGGTCGAGGCGTTGGGCCGCCGGCGTCGTCACGACCGCAGTCCGCCGGGAGCGCGCGCACCCTCCGTCCGCACCGCGCGCCCGCCGAGAGGCCACTGCGCCGGCCGGTCAGGCGGCACAGTTCTACGGCGGCGCCGGCGGCGGTCCGCCGCGCCGATCCCCGCACCGCCCGGGTCACCCCCCCCCTGCCCCCTGCCCCGGGCGGCCGACGCCCACGGTGCCGCAGGGTCCTCTGCAGAGGCGGCCGACCGCGGCGCCGACGTCCGTCTCGGCTGCGTGCCGTTGCGCTATTGTCGGCGAAGCGGTGAGCTACGCGGCGAAACGCGCCGCGGCGCGCGGTATTTTCGCGCCATCGGCGCTCATCCATCAGTCCAGGTGCGAGACAATGGCGCCGCGATTGCGCGCGTGGCCACCCGCGCGCAGGCCATTGGCCACCGCCGAGCGCGCCGACCGGGTCCCGGCGCGGCCGTTCCTCCAAATACAGCCGCCGCGGCAGCTGCGCCGCACTTGGAAGCCCACGCGGCGGTCCGCCACCCCCGCGCCATCTCCGCGCCGCGAGAGTGGTCCTGTCACGCCCCCGCCACGTGAGAGTGTTCCAGGCCACACCGCCTGGGCTTCGAAAGATCATAAATTTCGGTCGAAGCGCTCTAAAACCCTACTAACTAACTGACTAACCAAGTTACAGCACGGCCGCAGATGAGTGCTCCAGGCTACTCCCCCGCCGTAGTTCCAGACTGTGTTCTTGTTACATGAGAGTGGTCCCCGCCACAGGAGAGCGGTCCGCACTAGTGACGCACCACGCACGGGTGCGGTCGGGCCCCTTTAAGAAAGAGGCCCGAACAAAAAATACACGAAACAAAGAACGCTTTCGGCGCACGAAGCGAGGAAAAAGAGGTTTTGAGCGATAGTGGGAAATCTGATTTTTTTTTGTTTCTTCTAGTGTATTTTTGGTTGTTAATCCTTCTTTGCTGCGCCTGTTTTCCGCGCCACGTCCCCGCTATGCGAGAGTGGTCTTCACCACGTCCTCGCCACAGGAGAGTGGTCCTGGTCATGTTCTCGTCACAGGAGAGTGGTCCTGGTCATGTCCCCACCACAGGAGAGTGGTCCTGGTTATGTCCCCACCACAGGATAGTGGTCCTGGTCACGTCCCCACCACAGGAGAGTGGTCCTGGTCACGTCCCCACCACAGGAGAGTGGTCCTGGTCACGTCCCCACCACAGGAGAGTGGTCCTGGTCATGTCCCCACCACAGGAGAGTGGTCCTGGTCACGTCCCCACCACAGGAGAGTGGTCCTGGTCACGTCCTCACCACAGGAGAGTGGTCCTGGTCATGTCCCCACCACAGGAGAGTGGTCCTGGTCACGTCCCCACCACAGGAGAGTGGTCCTGGTCACGTCCCCACCACAGGAGAGTGGTCCTGGTCACGTCCCCACCACAGGAGAGTGGTCCTGGTCACGTCCCCACCACAGGAGAGTGGTCCTGGTCACGTCCCCACCACAGGAGAGTGGTCCTGGTCATGTCCCCACCACAGGAGAGTGGTCCTGGTCATGTCCCCACCACAGGAGAGTGGTCCTGGTTATGTCCCCACCACAGGAGAGTGATCCTGGTCACGTCCACACCACAGGAGAGTGGTCCTGGTCACGTCCCCACCACAGGAGAGTGGTCCTGGTCACGTCCCCACCACAGGAGAGTGATCCTGGTCACGTCCCCACCACAGGAGAGTGGTCCTGGTTATGTCCCCACCACAGGAGAGTGATCCTGGTCATGTCCCCACCACAGGAGAGTGGTCCTGGTCACGTCCCCACCACAGGAGAGTGGTCCTGGTCACGTCCCCACCACAGGAGAGTGGTCCTGGTCATGTCCCCACCACAGGAGAGTGGTCCTGGTCACGTCCCCACCACAGGAGAGTGATCCTGGTCACGTCCCCACCACAGGAGAGTGGTCCTGGTCACGTCCCCACCACAGGAGAGTGGTCCTGGTCACGTCCCCACCACAGGAGAGTGGTCCTGGTCACGTCCCCACCACAGGAGAGTGATCCTGGTCACGTCCCCACCACAGGAGAGTGGTCCTGGTCACGTCCCCACCACAGGAGAGTGGTCCTGGTTATGTCCCCACCACAGGAGAGTGGTCCTGGTCACGTCCCCACCACAGGAGAGTGGTCCTGGTCACGTCCCCACCACAGGAGAGTGGTCCTGGTCACGTCCCCACCACAGGAGAGTGGTCCTGGTCACGTCCCCACCACAGGAGAGTGGTCCTGGTCACGTCCCCACCACAGGAGAGTGGTCCTGGTCACGTCCCCACCACAGGAGAGTGGTCCTGGTCATGTCCCACCACAGGAGAGTGGTCCGCGTCCCCACCACAGGAGAGTGATCCTGGTCACGTCCCCACCACAGGAGAGTGGTCCTGGTCACGTCCCCACCACAGGAGAGTGGTCCTGGTCACGTCCCCACCACAGGAGAGTGGTCCTGGTCACGTCCCCACCCAGGAGAGTCCTGGTCACGTCCCCACCACAGGAGAGTGGTCCTGGTCACGTCCCCACCACAGGAGAGTGGTCCTGGTCACGTCCCCACCACAGGAGAGTGGTCCTGGTCACGTCCCCACCACAGAGAGTGGTCCTGGTCACGTCCCCACCACAGGAGAGTGGTCCTGGTCATGTCCCCACCACAGGAGAGTGGTCCTGGTCACGTCCCCACCACAGGAGAGTGGTCCTGGTCACGTCCCCACCACAGGAGAGTGGTCCTGGTCACGTCCCCACCACAGGAGAGTGGTCCTGGTCACGTCCCCACCACAGGAGAGTGGTCCTGGTCACGTCCCCACCACAGGAGAGTGGTCCTGGTCACGTCCCCACCACAGGAGAGTGGTCCTGGTCACGTCCCCACCACAGGAGAGTGGTCCTGGTTACGTCCCCACCACAGGAGAGTGGTCCTGGTCACGTCCACACCACAGGAGAGTGGTCCTGGTCACGTCCCCACCACAGGAGAGTGGTCCTGGTCACGTCCCCACCACAGGAGAGTGGTCCTGGTCACGTCCCCACCACAGGAGAGTGGTCCTGGTCACGTCCCCACCACAGGAGAGTGGTCCTGGTCACGTCCCCACCACAGGAGAGTGGTCCTGGTCACGTCCCCACCACAGGAGAGTGGTCCTGGTCACGTCCCCACCACAGGAGAGTGGTCCTGGTCACGTCCCCACCACAAGAGAGTGGTCTGGTCACGTCCCCCCAGGAGAGTGGTCCTGGTCACGTCCCCACCACAGGAGAGTGTCCTGGTCACGTCCCCACCACAGGAGAGTGGTCCTGGTCACGTCCCCACCACAGGAGAGTGGTCCTGGTCACGTCCCCACCACAGGAGAGTGGTCCTGGTCACGTCCCCACCACAGGAGAGTGGTCCTGGTCACGTCCCCACCACAGGAGAGTGGTCCTGGTCATGTCCCCACCACAGGAGAGTGGTCCTGGTCACGTCCCCACCACAGGAGAGTGGTCCTGGTCACGTCCCCACCACAGGAGAGTGGTCCTGGTCACGTCCCCACCACAGGAGAGTGGTCCTGGTCACGTCCCCACCACAGGAGAGTGGTCCTGGTCACGTCCCCACCACAGGAGAGT
The DNA here is from genome assembly GCA_034440575.1 of Imbricaverruca yamaguchii. Lineage (NCBI taxonomy): Eukaryota > Metazoa > Arthropoda > Thecostraca > Neoverrucidae > Imbricaverruca > Imbricaverruca yamaguchii. Next base: position 267,699 of record JAOTOL010001617.1, on the reverse strand, counting down.
GGTCCTGGTCACGTCCCCACCACAGGAGAGTGGTCCTGGTCACGTCCCCACCACAGGAGAGTGGTCCTGGTCACGTCCCCACCACAGGAGAGTGGTCCTGGTCACGTCCCCACCACAGGAGAGTGGTCCTGGTCACGTCCCCACCACAGGAGAGTGGTCCTGGTCACGTCCCCACCACAGGAGAGTGGTCCTGGTCACGTCCCCACCACAGGAGAGTGGTCCTGGTCACGTCCCCACCACAGGAGAGTGGTCCTGGTCACGTCCCCACCACAGGAGAGTGGTCCTGGTCACGTCCCCACCACAGGAGAGTGGTCCTGGTCACGTCCCCACCACAGGAGAGTGGTCCTGGTCACGTCCCCACCACAGGAGAGTGGTCCTGGTCACGTCCCCACCACAGGAGAGTGGTCCTGGTCACGTCCCACCACAGGAGAGTGGTTGTGTAAGGAAGTGGTGGTACGTCCCCACCACAGGAGGTGGTCCTGGTCCGTCCACACAGGAGAGTGGTCCTGGTCACGTCCCCACACAGGAGAGTGGTCTGGTCAGTCCACACAGGAAGTGGTTGGTGTCAGGTGGTCTGGTAGTCACCAGGAGGTGGTTGGTAGTCCAAAGGAGAGTGGTCCTGGTCACGTCCAACAGGAGGTGGTCTGGTACGTCACACAGGAAGTGGTCTGGTGTAAAGGGTTTGGTGTCAAGGGTGTTGGTCTGTCCACACAGGAGAGTGGTCCTGGTCAGTAAGGAAGTGGTCCTGGTCAGTCCCACCGGGGTGGTCCTGGTCACGTCCCCACCACAGGAAGTGGTCCTGGTCACGTCCCCACCACAGGAGAGTGGTCCTGGTCATGTCCCCACCACAGGAGAGTGGTCCTGGTCACGTCCCCACCACAGGAGAGTGGTCCTGGTCACGTCCCCACCACAGGAGAGTGGTCCTGGTCACGTCCCCACCACAGGAGAGTGGTCCTGGTCACGTCCCCACCACAGGAGAGTGGTCCGGTCACGTCCCCACCACAGGAGAGTGATCCTGGTCACGTCCCCACCACAGGAGAGTGGTCCTGGTCACGTCCCCCCACAGGAGAGTGGTCCTGGTCACGTCCCCACCACAGGAGAGTGGTCCTGGTCACGTCCCCACCACAGGAGAGTGGTCCTGGTCACGTCCCAACAGGAGGTGGTCCTGGTCACGTCCCACAGGAGAGTGGTCCTGGTCACGTCCCCACCACAGGAGAGTGGTCCTGGTCACGTCCCCACCACAGGAGAGTGGTCCTGGTCACGTCCCCACCACAGGAAGTGGTCCTGGTCACGTCCCCACCACAGGAGAGTGGTCCTGGTCACGTCCCCACCACAGGAGAGTGGTCCTGGTCACGTCCCCACCACAGGAGAGTGGTCCTGGTCACGTCCCCACCACAGGAGAGTGGTCCTGGTCACGTCCCCACCACAGGAGAGTGGTCCTGGTCACGTCCCCACCACAGGAGAGTGGTCCTGGTCACGTCCCCACACAGGAGAGTGGTCCTGGTCACGTCCCCACCACAGGAGAGTGGTCCTGGTCACGTCCCCACCACAGGAGAGTGGTCCTGGTCATGTCCCCACCACAGGAGAGTGGTCCTGGTCACGTCCCCACCACAGGAGAGTGGTCCTGGTCACGTCCCCACCACAGGAGAGTGGTCCTGGTCACGTCCCCACCACAGGAGAGTGGTCCTGGTCATGTTCCCACCACAGGAGAGTGGTCCTGGTCATGTCCCCACCACAGGAGAGTGGTCCTGGTCACGTCCCCACCACAGGAGAGTGGTCCTGGTCACGTCCCCACCACAGGAGAGTGGTCCTGGTCATGTTCCCACCACAGGAGAGTGATTCTGGTCACGTCCCCGTCACTCAACAGCAATCCAGGCCAAGTCTAGACCGCAGAAAACGACTGGATTCAGCTGACAAGGGTGGTGCGGGATTCAGGTCGCGTTCCATCGACTGAACTGGTAGGTTGGCTCAGCACATAGCTGTTATCCATCAGACGTTCGGTAAAATGTGGAGGCGGAAAACGCTAAATCTGGAGCTCGGGTTGAGTCCACCCAGGCCTCGGCTCAATAGCTTACCGGCCGAGTATTGCGTGAAATGCCCACAGTGCAACTTACATAGCCAAATATATGTGTCTTCTGTTTGTTGTCGACCATCGGCAGTAAGTGCACTGACCCCGGAAGTGCATGACAAGCTGCTGTTGCGCAGAAACCACACAATGTCCATGGGTTATTTTCGTGCCGGGTGTTTACCGCTTGGGAAGCGTCATGTGCTGTCGATCGCGACCAAAAATAAGTGCACTAAAGCAGTGTTAATCCCATCGCACTACACACATTTACTTGAGGCGTAATCCATTTTCATTATCGCGTTCATTGAGGGGATACTTCCAATTAGTTTTTTTTCTGATTAAAAGGAACGGAGAGCAAACGCTTACATCTTACTAGAACTAGATACTAGATAGCATGGTGATTCATGTGGTGTGCTAGTAACCAACTTCAACATATGGCCATGCGATGACAAGTAATCACTAGCCAGATTCATTGCGGTAACAAAGAAAGGCTTGGCTAAATTTAGAGTGCCGTCATTCCACAATTTTGCACGGATTCCATGTGGGAAGGGTGACTCGAAATGACGACGCGAGGCTGTCCGAGCGACTTCAAGGAGGGGGATTGTGTAAAAAGCAGCGCGCTTCGGAACGCTATTCGCTATGGAGCGCGTTCCGGATAATGTGTGTCGTGCACAGTCAGCGCCTTTTCCAGCAGAATCGCGATGGAAGGACGCCAGTTCGTCGCAGAGCCGCTGGCGGAAGCTCAAGCGAGCTCGCAGCATTGACACCGGCGCTTTCGTTTTGAAGCCATGAAGTCACTATAGCAAGGTAACTGATGATAAGAACACCGCGATAAACGTACATAGAAAAACAGTTTGTCTTTGCCAATATTGATGTTTCCAAGATTTTCACGAAATGTTCTTATATCTGTATTCTCTCCACGTCTCCCCCTTCATCTCTTGCTCCCTTCATCCCTCTCCCTATCTCCTCTCATTATCCGCCCGTCTCTCTCTCTCTCTCTCTCTCTCTCTCTCTCTCTCTCTCTCTCTCTCTCTCTCTCTCTCTCTCTCTCTCTCTCTCTCTCTCTCTCTCTCCATCTCTCTTTCTTATTTTCGGCTACACAAATTATGTCATGCATTCGATGGAGTGATCTTGTGAGCTGACTTTCAATACGCTAACACTTCAAAGTCTCTTGGGTGGCGAGGAAATTTCAGATTCAAAATTCTGACGAGGTAGACATCGCTCGAAGTATGCCAGTTGTCGCATACAGAATAGTACTATGGTAAGCATGTGGCTACCTAATCGTCTCCTTATTACACGCCATGGTGGCGGCGAATTATCTTCCTCTCGTTCTTTGCAGATAGCCGCTGAACGAAACTATGCAAGCGGGTAGAATTTGGTTTACCTTTTTCCTTCACCAGTTTGGTATCTGTGAATAAATGATTTCAATCATATCCGTTCGTCATCACTATCTCCAAAAAATAGTAAAGTAGCAGTATCAGCCGTATGTCTTACCGTATCACGATTGCATACCTAGAAGTTGCCAATGAATGTCAGGGTCACCGACCTAAGGCTACGTAGACCTTCGGACACAGTTACAGTTTTTTTGTACTCATCTCATGAAATATGGCTAATGACGCTTGCTATGATAAGAAACAGCACACTACTACCTAATGATGAATTGGCAATTGTTGAGATTAGGGCACGCCCCGCCCGGAAAGGTTGGGTCAGCAGGCCAGCCAATACTACTACACTAGTTCCCGCCTGAGTCTGGGTGACGCGTCTGCGGAGTCTGGGTGGGTGGGGGAGTCACGTCAGGCCGCACTTTCTGGAAAAAAAACACGTGCAAATGGGAATGTTTTTCCTGAGTACTTTGACTGCACGTTTGGTGCGTATCTTATTTAGTGTTATCGGCGTCTTCCGACTATTTTGCCTACTTTACCGGCAACTATCTGCTTGGAGAATGGTGGCATGTTGTTAGGCAAGTCTATTTAGGTCGCCCAGGTAAGTACTGACGATTTCCAAAAATGCTAGCAAAGCATAGCTCTAGCGCACATACCACCTTGCATAGGAGCAGCACAGGACAAAAAAAAATCGTATACATACAGTGTAATTGGTGCAAGATCAACTGCAACCCAGCAGGAATGAGGGATAACAGGGACCGCGAGACAAGCCGCACCCGGAGTCGCCAGGCCAAATTACAGTCCGCTTCTTGCGAGCGCGTCCTGACACAAATGCATGCTGCCTATTATGACGCGTCACGCTGATCCCGCGCGGCTGAGTTGCGCACCGGCGTGATTAGCATACGGCGTCTCTGGTTCCCGCCGGCGGTGATAACATCAGGGGCGGCCACGACACGCCGCCGTGCCGCCGTGCCGCGCGTCCGGCCGTGAGCAGCGAGCTGCCCACCCGAACATCAGGGGCGGCCACGTCACGCCGCCGTGCCGCCGTGCCGCGCGTCCGGCCGTGAGCACCGAGCTGCCCACCCGAACATCAGGGGCGGCCACGTCACGCCGCCGTGCCGCCGTGCCGCGCGTCCGGCCGTGAACAGCGAGCTGCCCACCCGAACATCAGGGGCGGCCACGTCACGCCGCCGTGCCGCCGTGCCGCGCGTCCGGCCGTGAGCACCGAGCTCCCCACCCGAACATCAGGGGCGGCCACGTCACGCCGCCGTGCCGCCGTGCCGCGCGTCCGGCCGTGAACAGCGAGCTGCCCACCCGAGCACGTGCAGCGCCTGCAGGCCACGCACCGACGCAGACGTCGAGTCCTCAGGCCACGCACCGAGTGCCGGCGCGGACGTCGAGTCCTCAGGCCACGCACCGAGTGCCGGCGCGGACGTCGAGTCCGACTCTCGGTGGCGGCTTGATCACGTGTCCCGCCGGCTAGCCGGGAGCGGCTTCCGACGCGGCGCGCGAGCGAGTGGACTTGTCACGGGCGGGTGAGCGACGAGCCGGCGGTCGTCGGCCGGCGTCGCCCTCTCCGTCTCTCCGGAGGCTCGCGGCGGGCAGTTGCGGCAGGCGCGTCAGATACTCCCCGGTCACTGACGAGGCGACCGGAGTATATAGACCGGAGTACCCCGCCGGCAGGCGTCCCACACCCATCGTGCATCGTCTGAGACGCACGGTGCGGACAGTAAACATAAACAAATGTATAATTCCACCCAGGAGTGTCGCTTTATGAACATGATTCGGATGGCTCAAATGTTCCAAGGTATATGGTACGATGTGGGCGGACGGGAACCTGTAAAACCGTACTGAGCGCATAAACACCGACAATAGTATGCATTGATCGTAAATAATGTGCATTACTTGATCGTGACAGATGCCGAGTGCGCAAAATATGAACACTGTTACGGTATCAAAAGATCAGCAGTTACCGAAAGAGCCGAAATGATCAGATGAGGTTGTTGGCCGAACTCCGACCACACCACCTCCTCGCTAGCTGCAACTACGGCGCCACCGTGCGATGTGTGGCGAACGCATCCCACCCGGTCAATTTCCGGCGTGGATCGTCCACCACAGTCGAGGAAGACATTTCCCGTCCGACTTTAGACGGACCCTACTTACGCACCCTACGTAACCAGAAGAGAACGAACCTCTGGTACATGACGAGCGAGAATTGCTGATTTTAAGTCTTTGATGGCAGATGCAACGTGCCGACAGCTATGTGCCGTGTTTTTACCAATTGTGATATATAACCTAAACAGGTGTTTTGCGGTACTCCATCACGTTAATCATTATGGCTAGCAACACAACGAAATGTAAGCATGCCAGTTAGCAATAATTATAAATTGGCCACTTAAATATTTGTCTTTTCATAAATATAGTGTAGCTTGATCACTGGTGAACTTGACAGGTGAACAGGATTTTCTGACTCGGAATACCAAACAATGGCTGCTTTCCATTATTTGGCTGAACTATGTTGTTTGGAACACAAAGCACAAGCAAGCATGATCGTCCACACTGTTCCACAGAATAGCTAATTGTGTGCACAACTTAAGGTATCATCAGATGTGTTGCTGTTCATGTCTTGCTGTCAGAGATAGTCCAGCAATTGATTTTTTTTGCGGATTTGATGTTACTGGCATTGCCAATCGCCGTGGTACTGTTAGAAGATGTACCAGCCCGGTACTGATAGCAAAACACAGCAAATAAATGGTTAATAATTCAGTGGATCGATAGTTCAGTTTGTCTAGCCCATCTAATGTGCCCTGCAATAATCGCAAATGCTCTCAAATAATCAGAATTGCCCCCTCCAATAATACATGAAATAGGGGTGGTCCACCGCCACACAGAACACAAACCGCTAGCGCACTCGTCACATTTATAGCTGGTTGGATCACTACGCAGCTTGAAAAAAAATAACACACGGTCTCTCCCTAGCATAGGGTAGGGTTCCACCTGATATTTTATATTCGTGCTTTCCCAGGCTAGTTAGCTTGTGCTAACCACAGACCGCACACACACATAAAGTCGAGTAAAGGCGGAGGCCCAGATGACAGTAGAATTAGCCTTATCTAGCGACTGTCTACTCCACTCGCTTTCTCGTCGCCCTTGAGTCGCAGCAGTGTTCGCAACCTGCCATCCAATTGCTATTCAAATGTTTGTCAAGATGATTTCGCGATGCAATTGTACATATATTGCTTTGTAATGCGTACACCCAAAGCATGGCGATGCTTCTGACAACATGAGCACTCAGAGACCGCATGATACACAGATATTATCTCTTCTGCGCTATGAACTATGCAGTCTCCCTTTCCTCTTGGTCGTGCACTAGGCATAGTCCCCATTTGCTCTGCGGTTAAACACAATTTGCAATCTTAACGAGAGACAGTTTGTGTCCGGATCCGCTGGGCTCTCTGGGCCCCGAGGCGTTCTCGATTCGGGGCTGAGCTCCCTTTAGCTCGACCTGCTCGACCTCTTCGATCGGGTTGAGGTGGGATCTGAGTGGGCGCCGAAGAAGCGGGTACCCTCGGGTCCGGGAAACGTGACGAATCCGACCGATAGAGCAGCCTTGCCCTTAGACCGAGTGACTAAGGGTCAACGGTTAACCCCCCCCAGGAAAAAAACTGGTGGACCATAGGAAAGTATCAGTACACAGCTAACATCGGCTCTAGTCAGGACAAATCTTGCGACAGCATTGACTATATTTATGTTTCCGTGTAGCCAGCTGCAAGGAGCGTCTGCATCTTTTCCAGTGATCTCTGATCACCGCCTGAAAGGCAAAAAGTGCTGGTTCCGTGAGCAGGTTGCAAAATGACCAGAGTGGTCCATCGAGGAGCGGTAGTTGCTGAATTGCGTTGCTGGTCAGAGGCAAACTACAGACCAGCAAGACAGCCGTCCGTGTCGCGACCGGCCCTGAAACCCCGCTAGAGTCGCTGTGAGTGCCGTTCAGGTCGGGTCAGGTCGGGTCAGGTCGGGTCAGGTCGGGTCAGGTCGGGTCAGGTCGGATCAGATCGGATCAGATCGGGTCAGGTCGGGTCAGGCCGGGTCGGGCCGGGTCGGGCCGGGTCGGGCAGGGTCGGGCCGGGTCGGGCAGGGTCGGGCAGGGTCGGGCCGGGTCAGGCCGGGTCAGGTCGGGTCGGGGCGGCCGCCAGTTTGTGTTGGCAGCGGTGTACAGGTGGCCGCGGAGTACCGCGACCGCGCTGCAGGCGGACTTCGGCACACTGGAGACCCGACTCCGACATTTAACCACCCCGCTGCAAGATTGTCGCTAATGGTGATAGGGACTGTGATATGCTCGAGGATTAGTCAAGCTCTTCCCGCGAAGTCCTTCACAACTTCTGCATAGTTATTCGTTGTCCCAACACGTCACTGCGTCAACCAACGCCACTGAATCGCCGCTTGATGTCGTTATTGCTAATGATCCACATAGCAGCAAACTGTCTGCTACTAGATAGTGTGACTTTAGTTCACACAAGTTCCCGGTGTTAGCTTTAAACATGCTTCTCAGAGCTGTCTCCAGCCACCGTTGAATCTCGGTCATTCAGGAACGTCAATACAGTGGAGTTGCTCTCCAGCCTGCACCAGATCGAACGGCAGGCGGCGTGCAGACAGCCTGGAGCGGCTGAACAGTGGCAGTGTATCCTTCAGACACGTTCAGCCATCCTCGACGCATTTGAACCTGTGAAACGGATCAAGATCGGGAGCGCCTCCGCTTCACATGTCTCCTGCACCACACAGGAGCCGACGCGATGACGGCCTGACGACGACCTGAGCTGACGTGACGACGGGCCGTCTCGCAGGTCGGCTCAGGTCGGAAGAGCGCCGCCATCTGAGCCGCTCGGTGAGGTCGGCCATCGGCCGGGACGTGCGTGGCGACATCTGCCGACGCGTCACAGAGCAGGACCCCAGTGCCGTCTGCTGAACAGACCGCCACGTTATCGGCAGTGGCGGAGATGCTCGGGTGGCTTCGACCGTCAGTGCTGACGCTCCTAATGAGACTATGTCACGTCTCCTTTGTGAGAGTTGGGCCGCGAGTTGCGCGTGACATAGCGGACGGCATGGGAGAAGGAGATGCTGCCGGTGATTGTATTTGGCGTTCGCCTCGTGTCGGCTCGTACGCATCTGTTGTTTCTGCAATTCACCATGCAACGCTTCAAAGCGTAACTTGGAGCATGCGAAACACGTCGGGCTGTGGTTCGGATCGCCTGGGTATAAGGAAAGTGAAACGTGGCTTCGAGGCGGGGATGGCCTAGTGGTTGAGATGTTAGGCTCTGGGCACCAAAGGTCCCGGGGTTGACACTAGCGCCACTCTGGACATTTCCCAATCCCGCGGCCCACCGGTGAAACAGTGTGGGCGGCGCCATTAGCCGTGAATGTGCATAAAGTGCGTCGTGAACCACACAATAAACAAACATACAAACTTGGCTTCGACGCCATTTTCGCGCCATCGCTAAACATCAACACAAGCGACTTTCCAGACGTTTTGAAACACTCAGTAATTCATAAATTCATTCTATCCAGAAGTCAAGCCCGGCCCGACCTCTGATCCAACAAACTTCAGACCCATTTCCTCGATCCCCGCCATTGCTAACGTTGCGGAGCGGATCGCTCGGCGTCAGCTTCATGTGCACCTGTCTCGGAATCGCCTTCATCCTCTGCTCAGTGCGGCTGCCGGCCACGTTAGCTGATCGGCCACTCAGCCCAGGCCGTGCTGATCAGTGTGACAGATCACATCCCCTCTCATCGGTGGACAGATGCAAGGTCACTCTCCTGTGTCTGCTGGATTTGAGTAAATGTTTCGATGCAATTGACAATGATGAGCTTCGGACTAAATTACAGCTGCATGGAGTTGATGCTCAGCGGTTCCACTCCTACCTTCGTGAGTTCTTCCCGAATGATGGCTAGCTTCCGTGAGAAAACAAAATTCGGGGAGTGCCGTGCGAAACCTAAGACTCATATTAGACACATGTCTGTTGTGAACGCCCAAATAGCACCCTACCGCCTCGGAGTTCTGATCGGCCTCAGTGACATTCGGCACTACTTCCCACAAAACATTCTGTTCACCCTCGTTGACGGCTCGGTTTTCTCTCACGTGCGACACCGCATGTCTGCTTTTTTCAGTAACGGTCCCGCAAACAATCACAAACAGCTCCAGAAAATGATCGGCGATTCCGCCAGATTCGTTGCCAGCGAGCGGATATATCGGATATCGCAATATCGTATATCGGCAATATCATAAATCCTATATCGGCAATATCATATATCCTATATCGGCAATATCATATATCCTATATCGGCAATATCATATATCCTATATCGGCTATATCATATATCCTATATCGGCAATATCATATATCGGACGTACTGAGAGGACCAGAATGGCTAATTCAAGACAATTCGACCAGATTCACCCACCGTCTTTCCCTCATTCATAGCACTCTTTACCACGGCGAGCCGTCTGCTCCTCCCTCTTTCTTCCACATCAACTCCGCCTGTTGCTCCAGGCAGACCCGACAGGGTGGGTCGCTGCTCCCGCCAGCGATCCGGACCGAGACGGGTTGGCGGCGTTCTGCATACTGAACGCCTGTCATGTGCAGTCGGCTGCCACCTGACATGACCCGTCTGAACCCTGGCTCTTTCGAACGGAATGTGCGGAGGCATTTAAAGCTGGCTAGAAAGGCCCGCTATTCTTGTTTGCTTGAGTAAGCTGTGCGTGTGTTCTGCCCGTCTGAAACCCGGCCCTTTCGAACGAAAGTGCGGAGGCATTTAAAGATGGCTAGAAAGGCCTGCTATTCTTGTTTGCTTGAGTAAGCTGTGCGCGTGCTCTGTCCCAGCTTGACCACAGGGTGTCACTTTGCTTACTCTAAGGGGAACCACTTCTCCCCGCAATCTTTTATTTGGCCCCCGATCAGACTGAAGCTGAACCATTTGGCTTATGGCCATGCACTACATTGAAATGATTTTAGGGCAACTTTGGCCATCAAAACGACCATTTGCCCGTCCTCTCCTCTAGCCAATTTCACAAAGTGACACCCATGCTTGACCATCATTTGATCCCATGACGCCAGGCTAAGAATAGCCCCTACCTGTGTGGATGGCTCAGTAAATAAAGACCTCAAAATGGTGGATGACTCAGTCAAGTAAATAAACATCACATAAACAACGCCATTTTTTGCGCCAGTGGCACAAAATTCAACCGGTGACAGTGTATCGAACATGCCAGTCAATAAATAGGCATGTCCACGCATACCGAGGTGGGAAGGGACCGTGATCACTCCTTCCCCCCGTCCCAGATGATCTGGAAATAAACAAAAGCAAGGCACGGAGACAAGGTCACGCCTAAATGGACTTGTTGTCACAAACGGGCGACAGGATCCGATGCTGGTTATGAGACATTAGCACTTCCATCAGGCGTTAGTGAAGGATATTTGGTCTATTTGTGACATGTGTGTATAAAGGCTACGTTTGTCCTTTGTCGGTATCGCACACCAACCACTTTTCCCCTGCTAAAATCAACCTTGTGGAAGCCTCCATAGACAATCATTCAGCATTGCAATCATATCATGTCTTTCCTCTTCGGTTGTTCCTATCCTGCACGAGTCATGAAGAGGGAACTTGGATGGTTTTTCAAGCAACCGAGGTGAGTGTAAATTTGAAATGTATGATTGGTTTGCATATTGATTCCTACTCGCGGACGATATCTTCATTCTGGATCATTCACCCCATCAAACTGGCCGCACACATTGCATAAATAAGCCAGTCATTCATCTATTTGTAGGATACTCAAAGCTATCATTAGCGAATATGCACTGGTGCCTAAGGAAAACTTTCATCTTTATATGGCAGCAGAAGCCATTAGTGTCAAATGAAGCATCTGGCTGTCTTGTTCAACTGGTGATGCCATAAATCATTGTCATAAGACGACATCCCTATTAAGAGCCAATAGAGAGGGTAATTACCAGTTTAGACTCCATGACTTGACCACATAACATGCCACGTACACTAATGTTCCATGGCGTAGTAGTATCAGACCAGGGCCATCCAAGAACAACTTTCGCACAGATGGCATACTTGACCTCCAAGATAGCATGACGTTGATTTTGGCCACTTACTTGTTTTGACCGACGCTCTTGTCGGCTTGCTCTGGTTTAATAGCATGGGTTTTATGCACATTTTGAGCAGGGAGCTGGCCTGAAACTGCATGCCGTAACAATAAGTGCCGTTGGCGTGAACCGCCTTCTTTCTTGCCGATGTATTTTGCCCTAATGTTATTATGCCATAGATTATACTTGTGGAAACTGGATGTGTGTTCAACACGGTTTTTATCTTGCATAATCCCTGGCCCCATCAGCCTATCCCACCTCCAACCCAAGGCAGCGTAGTTGGATTCAGGACGGCGAACCTCATGTAACGTCTGAATCAATTTGGAAACGGCAAGCACAAAATGAATACTCCGAACGCTCATAGGCGCACGGTCTAAAACTGGTCGCGTTTTTGTGTTTTTACACACCGCCCGCTAGATGGCAGGTTGGCGCCGCTGATACCGCACATGAAAGGCGCCGGCGGAAAGTTTCCAATCCAGGTATATCTGATCCATGGCAGTGGCTCCATGTCTGTGCACATTATTCCAGGTGGCAAAGTGTATTTTTCATAACAGCCTTACTTTTATGTCGAACACGCCTATCAATGATCCTGAACATTCTAATGGCATTTGCATATACCCATTTGAAGTACATTGTTTTCTGCTTTAATACCCCCTGAAACATCAGGTCTTCATCTTTTCCTCTTCAATGACATCCAGTTTATTGGATGTCATTGGATTTAGATATACAATACATACCACTGTATATCTAAATGTTGCATCCAAAACTCCAGATGCATAGCTTTAGACTCATCCGAGTTGAAAGACATCTCCCATTGATCAGCTCGCCTTTTAAGAGCCATCAAATCCAGTTGAATATTGCGATGTTCATCACTATTGTTATCCACTCCTGCCAGCTTGTTGTTGTCAGCAAATTCATGCAACCTATTCATCAGACCTGCCTGTGTTGTTCACAAAGATGATAAACGATGATAAAAGGAGCCCTGTGGTATCGAACTTTGAACATCATTTTATTCAGATTTGCATCTGCTTAATTCCAGCTTCTGTTTCTTTTTCCTTTACTATGATTCAGTCCAGCCTATAAATTGTCCATGCATCCTGTGTTGCTCCAGCTGGTGAATTACATGCTTGTGCAGAAATTTGTCAATAGTTTTGCTAACGTCAAAGTATACTATATATCTTCTGCTTCCATCGTTAACTTCCCTCGCTGTATTCCCAGAGTAAAGGCGAAATCCGGTGCAAAATTCCCCGGGAAGAAATCCTTGTTGGGTGTCCATTAAAACTTATTGCCCTTGAAGATGAGCCTGGGAATATTCCTCGGCGAGTTTTTCTTCTAGCACTCTGCATGATAGTGACGTCAAGCTAACTGGCCCGTGATTTCCCACCGAGCTTTTGTTATCCATTTGGACAATCGTTGCATTAGGCCAAACATCAGGTACTTCGGAACACTAGAAAACCACCTGAAGATGGCACCGAGAAGAACTGAGAACTGAAGAAGGCATTGAGCGCATGTGACCAAAATCATGTCATATATATACATCATTGGACGTTGCGGCTTTATTCGACTGTATTTTCTGCGCATGGTTTGCCACAGCCTCTGAAGCCATTTGTAAGAATTTCTAACTGATCCACAGCCATATTATGGCATGGATCAGTTAGAAAATAGACTAGAAAGGCTGTGAATCAGCTTCAATGCTTTCAGATGTGCTTGAGTTTTCTGTAGTAAAAAACTGATAAAAAATACGTGCTTCGGGAGTAGACTACATCAAGTCGTCGACATGGATTTCACTAGCTATTTGCGGTGGCCCTGAACACTGCATTCGCTAGAACAAAATAAGCAGAAGCTAAATAACCTGTGAGCACTTATCGTCAAACAGTCATCAGGTGATTTAATTTTAACCAGTCTAAGATACTGGTTAAAGATATCCAGGCCCACCCCACTGGTGGACCACGGACAGGAAACCCCACCCCACCAAAACAAAAAACCCCACACACAACCCACCACACACGGCCCACACCACGCAAACAAAAAAGCAGAAGCCAAATAACCTGTGAGCACTTATCGTCAAACAGTCATCAGGTGATTTAATTTTAACCAGTCTAAGATACTGGTTAAAGATATCCAGGCCCACCCACTGGTGGACCACGGACGGGGGAAACTGGGGGCATGTGGCAATAGATTCCAATGATTTGCCAAGTTGTAGCCAGAACAATATCAAAACACATTGGAGACATGGTTGGCCTGTTGACGTGCATACGCAAGTCTGCATCAGCCGCTCTCACATTTCAAAGCACAGCTCTTGCTGATTATGACTGATGTCTGCAAGACTTACTTTATACGAAATTTAACATCCATTGTCCAGAATCAACCGGTTTGTTCATCGACGCTCACCAGACTCAGACTGTCCACCAAAGGCGCCAGCTGCATCTGTCTCACGTGCGACTATCGCAACTCTATTCATTTGAGCCATGGTTTGCACACCAGCTTCACCCAGATGTTGTGCCACAGATGTACGCGCAGACCGCATCCTACGAGACTGGCCATCTACAGTGTGATTGCAATGATTGCGGAAGGTCTGGGAGCTGAATGTTTCCAAAGCGTTTCAGGCTTTGGAAACATTCAGCTTTTCATTTCAGAAGTGAAAGGGAGATGGGGATGTGTTCGAAGAGCCAAACATTTGATCACTTAACTCTGGGTATCGTAAAACAAAATGGGGACCGATCGCTTCCAATTAGGCTACAATTGTACGGAAGGTCACCCCTGCCTAACTATTAAATGATAGGGACAGTACAACAAACAAGAAGCAAGCGAATGCTTTTTCATGTCACGACTTGGTAGAGGTTTCGCACACAAGGAATATCGAAGAAATGTGATCCGTCAAGTCTAGCAATTACGAAAATATTTCATATTTGCACATTCAACATTTAATATTATGCCAGGTTGCACAATACGTGCGACAATGCAAGCGTCTAACCACCTGGTTAAATCCCAGGGCGTGAGCGGTAGTGCATGGCTTCCGACGACGCAACGAGAGCGGAAACGACACGAAGCAAGGGCGCCATTTCGAAGCGGCTCCGACACACCAGCAGGCTCCCGAGCAGCACAACTTTGAGAGCGGCAGCGCAGTCGGGTCCGTCCAGCCGAAACTGAAACTGCGCGTCGTTGCCGAGTGAAACCCGGTGTGGCATGGGCTGCTTCGACGAGCGTTTGCACACCGGCCAGTCATGTACCTGCACACTCCAATGCAAACAGTGGCGCACAAACAGCACGCGCGCCCCATCCCCATGCATGAATGATTGGTGTAGCGGCGGCCCAGTGGCCGCCGGGCTGGCGGGAGGCGACCCCGCACACCGGGCGCGCCCCGGGGCCGGACAAACAGAGCGGCCCGCCCGCCGACACCGGCTATTGTTTCCGCTCTCGTTACTCACGGGCCCGCTATGCTTGTGTGTTTGTCGAGTGGTCACCGGCGGCAAGTACATACACGCCGGCGGAAATGAACGGCTTACTTGCCGTCGTCGACCGCGTTCTGTGGTGCAGCGCTTCGGCGAGCGCGTCATCGGAAGTCCGTCCGGAACGTACGCGACGCCCGGCGGATGCGGCATAATCGCGGCCACGGAAGCAGCGCGCAACACAAAGCACTTCTCCGGGAGCAGACGTACGCCGGTCGCGGCAGTTGAACGAAGCGTTTCATAACCGACACAAACCAACTAAGATCATAGATCAATGGAAACTAATTAGGAACTATTGTTGGTGCACCACGCCGCAGCTGGCAATTTTGCCCGGTGCCTTGGCGGCGGCCCAGGTGGTCGCCACGCACAGATCACCGTCTGTTGAGCGCCGGCGTGTCTCACTCAACGTAACTTACTGCCGACAAGTTGGCTCATTTTGGCCGGGGAACCGCACTGTAGTGGCACCTGGGCCGGGGAACCACACTGTAGTGGCACCTGGGCCGGGGAACCACACTGTAGCGGCACCTGGGCCGGGGAACCGCACTGTAGTGGCACCTGAGGGGAGGGGCGGGGCTGGGGGGATGCACCACACTGTAGCCGCACCTGGGCCGGGGAACCGCACTGTAGTGGCACCTGAGGGGAGGGGCGGGGCTGGGGGGATGCACCACACTGTAGCCGCACCTGGGGCGGGGAACCACACTGTAGCCGCACTTGGGCCGGGGAACCACACTGTAGCGGCACCTGGGCCGTGGAACCGCACTGTAGCGGCACCTGGGCCGGGGAACCACACTGTAGCGGCACCTGGGCCGGGGAACCACACTGAAGCCGCACCTGGGCCGGGGAACCATGCTGTAGCGGCACCTGGGCCGGGGAACCACACTGTAGCGGCACCTGGGCCGGGGAACCACACTGTAGCGGCACTTGGGCCGGGGAACCACACTGTAGCGGCACTTGGGCCGTGGAACCACACTGTAGCGGCACCTGGGCCGGGGAACCACGCTGTAGCGGCACCTGGGCCGGGGAACCACGCTGTAGCGGCACCTGGGCCGGGGAACCACACTGTAGCGGCACCTGGGCCTGGGAACCACGCTGTAGCGGCACTTGGGCCGGGGAACCACACTGTAGCGGCACCTGGGCCGGGTAACCACGCTGTAGCGGCACCTGGGCCGGGGAACCACACTGTAGCGGCACTTGGGCCGGGGAACCACACTGTAGCGGCACTTGGGCCGGGGAACCACACTGTAGCGGCACTTGGGCCGGGGAACCACACTGTAGCGGCACCTGGGCCGGGGAACCACACTGTAGCGGCACTTGGGCCGGGGAACCACACTGTAGCGGCACCTGGGCCGGGGAACCACGCTGTAGCGGCACCTGGGCCGGGGAACCACACTGTAGCGGCACCTGGGCCGGGGAACCACACTGTAGCGGCACCTGGGCCGGGGAACCACGCTGTAGCGGCACTTGGGCCGGGGAACCACACTGTAGCGGCACCTGGGCCGGGGAACCACACTGTAGCGGCACCTGGGCCGGAGAACCTCAGACACTCCAAATGCCGTTAATTTCTGTCCCCAATATTTCGTACCAGACATTATGTCCCTGCAGGTTGTCCGCATCAGACGTGCTGTCCCTGTAGGCATCCCGTCCCAGACAATCAGCTCCCCATATTTCATTTCATGCATCCCATTCCAGACTTTCCGTCTCGACATCCCGTCCCAGTCGCTCCGTCTCGACATCCCGTCCCAGACTTTCCGTCTCGACATCCTGTCCCAGACTTTCCGTCTCCACATCCCATCCCAGACTTTCCGTCTCGACATCATGTCCCAGACTTTCCGTCTCGACATTCCGTCCCAGACTTTCCGTCTCGACATCCTGTCCCAGACTTTCCGTCTCGACATCCCATCCCAGACTTTCCGTCTCGACATCCTGCCCCAGACTTTCCGTCTCGACATCCCGTCCCAGATGTTTCGTCTCGACATTCAGTCCCAGATATTCCATCCTAGGCATTGATTCCTAGACATTCCGTGCCTGACATCCTGTGTCAGACATTTCGTCACAAATAGATCACCCAGCGCAGCCGAGACGCTGGCTCCATAAGCTCGAACAGCTCAGTAGGGAAAAATTTCATGTGACAAACATCGATCCAGGTTTACTTGGATCAGCATCATGAACAAATAGCACCGATTGCATATTAACTGCAATAGGAAAAGACAATTTTTGGACTTAGTAATTTCGGCAAGCTTTGTCAACATCTTCAGCAAACTTTGCCAGTAACTTCGGCCAGAGGAGTTTCTATTGTATAGCGTTTCGCCACGTAATTTGAACTTTTAGATGACGGATTAATGATTATTCCTGCTTGAGTTGACATAACATCTGTTCACCAGTTGTGTATTTTTGGGTTGTAACACTCTATTCCATTGTAATTGCTTTGGTGTTTCTCGATTTTTCCAAGGCTCACCGTAACATTTTGGTATTGAGGGAACAATGCAGTACGCTTGATCGTACTGCAGCTCGGAAATTGCATGATTGAGAATAATTCGACCTCTCCATTAGACAAAATCTATAACCAGCTGAATTATGCCCCACTATCAGCTGACGGTGCGGCTGGGGGCAGTGATCAATCTCTCAACTGGAGGTCAGCACTTGCTGGTAAAGCTGCTTGATCGGCGAAATAATGTTCAGTAACTTTCCTCTATTAATACAACAGTCGCGTTTTTTTCCTGCGTCGATTAACTCCTAGAATCTGTTCAAGATGAGGCAGGCTTAGGCTTACCAAAATTCTACCACACCATGTTGGCAACGTGACCCAAGAATGTCTGAACACGCCACTGGTTGACCTCCTAGTACCCTGTGCTAACTACAAACACACCACACGCCACCACACGCGGTATCCTGTGACGCTGATCACGGCAGATAGCTGGGTTACACCGGAGATGATGCCTGACACCCGACATGGCTGCCAGCCGACTCCGAACGGATCTGACACAGAAGACTCACCGCACGCGCTATAAACAGCTCCCAGCAGCCCAGACGACTGGCTGGAGGATGGCTGAGCACGCCTGGAGGATTTGACACAGCGGACTCTCCGCAAGCGCTACAAACAGCTCCCAGCCGCCCAGGCGATTGGCTGGAGGATGGGTGAGCACGCCTGGAGACTCCTATGTCACAGTATTTCCTTCCAGCTGTTGGGCACGGACAGCGCAGTCGAGAAGTCGCTCAATACTTGACGCTAGGAAGGATTGTATTGTTGTCGCAACCAATTTCAACTAGGTCGGGTCTATTGATATTCCTCTGGGCTACTAATCTTCACAAGTGGTACATTGTATGGTACATTTGGTACAGTATGGACATATTTAATCAAACTCTGGGCATGGATTAATTAGAAGTCCATGGTTGACACAACTCATAATGATATCAGACTAACAGCAGACTCAGTGGCCAATTAAGCCTCTACAGATCTGCTGAAATGCTAAGCTCTATATGTTCAGAAATCGGCAAATATCAATTATGCTGATAGCCGAGCGATTCCTGTCTACTGAGAGTAAACAGCAAACACACCAGCTTTGTTGCTACAATCCAATTACGAATTGTTTGGGTGGTTTGCCTCCGGTAAGGGTACAAATGATATCGACCCTCACGAAGATGCATTGCAGCTAGCCCAGTTATTCCGCATTTCATGACAACACCAAGGGAAACTAGCACACTGATAACTGGTATATAAGTTTTACCGGTTTTGTTTTGATAACGAACGGGAACTGCTACCCATGCACCACGAAGTAAAGCCGAGTTGGTCAAAGCAAGTCAAGTTGAGAAGAATATTGGTGTCATGAAAGACGACAGTGAGCACACCCAGCACCCAGGACGTACTCAGACAGTGACAGGGACCCTGAAGCACGTCCAGCCGCTGAGGTCAGCACAGCAGACGGTCGGCTGGGTCAGTCGACCGTCTGCCTCGGGTGACGTCTCTGTTTGATCGCCTAATGCCGCCGGCCCGACTCAGGGAAACGATCCGACCTCCTCCAAACATCTGCATCCGCTCTATCATAGCCGGCGCCACGAACGAGACAGCTGACCCGGCAGCCGGTCAGACAGCTGACCAGAGAGCTGACCAGACATCAGAGCAGACAGCTGATCAGACAGCGGGCCAGACAGCGGGCCAGACAGCTGACCAGAGAGCTGACCAGACATCAGAGCAGACAGCTGACCAGACAGCAGGCCAGACATCAGGCCAGACAGCTGACCCGGCAGCCGGTCAGACAGCTGACCAGAGAGCTGACCAGACATCAGAGCAGACAGCTGATCAGACAGCGGGCCAGACAGCGGGCCAGACAGCTGACCAGACATCACAGCAGACAGCTGACCAGACAGTTGTCAGACAGCTGACCCGGCAGCCGGTCAGACAGCTGACCAGAGAGCTGACCAGATATCAGACCAGACAGCTGATCAGACAGCTGATCAGACAGCAGGCCAGACAGCTGACCAGACATCAGAGCAGAAGCTGACCAGACAGCTGACCAGACAGCAGGCCAGACAGCTGGCCAGACATTAGAGCAGAAGCTGACCAGACAGCTGACCAGACAGTTGTCACACAGCTGACCAGACAGTTGTCACACAGCTGACCAGACAGCTGTTCAGACAGCTGACCAGACAGCTTACCAGACATCAGAGCAGACAGCTGGCCAGACAGTTGTCAGACAGCTGATCGGACAGCTGATCAGACAGCTGACCAGACAGCTGTTCAGATAGCTGACCAGACAGCTTACCAGACATCAGAGCAGACAGCTGGCCAGACAGTTGTCAGACAGCTGATCGGACAGCTGATCAGACAGCTGACCAGACAGCTGTTCAGACAGCTGTTTAGACTGCTGACCAGACAGCTGACCAGACAGCTGACCAGACATCTTACTAGACATCAGAACAGACAGCTGACCAGACAGCTGTTTAGACAGCTGACCAGACAGCTGTTCAGACAGCTGACCAGACAGCTGCTCAGACAGCTGACTAGACAGCTGACCGGACAGCTTACTAGACAGCTGACCAGACAGCTGCTCAGACAGCTGACCAGACAGTTGATCAGACAGCTGACCAGACAGTTGACCAGACAGCTGACTAGCCGGCCGGACGGCTATCTCGCCCAGCAGACGAGTAGCCAACTGCGCTGCCCTCCTGACAAACGGCCGCAGCCCAGCTGAACGTTCTGCACACGGTCCGCAAATGGGACAGGCAGTTCGTCAGACACCCGCAAAACTAGCTGTGCACAGCCGACCGGACAACCAGAGAACTAGTCAGAGAGACAATCAGACTAACAGACGGGAGATCATCGAACAAGCAACCAGAGAGGTCACCGAAAGGATAGCCGTAGAGGACGCAGGACGGGGATACAGGCCGCCGAGCAAACAATGAGAGGAACCATGGAACACACGACCAGAGGCTACCCAACAAACAACTGGAGGCCACTCAACGAACACCCAGAGAGCCGGAGAGGCCACTGAAGGATAGCCGCAGAGGCTACTGAGCGAACAGCGAAGAGGTGATGTTTTTCTTTGGCGGAATGAAGGAGTATGCTTGATAGAGATGTCCATCGCATTCTGAGATGTTCTTGGGATGTGTTGTCAGTTCAGAAGCTATACTGTAATACGCAAAATTTTGGGTCGCACCACTTTCGGGGAGTCCCGGGAATGGGGGATTTTGAGTAATTACTTCGCAAAATAAAGCGTGCGAACCTTCGCAAAGGCGGCGGGGCGGAGAATGGGTCACCCATTTGTATATTTTTTCTCGATGATATCTTCACGCGAATTTCGTCTGTCGGCTATAGACGACAGACGAAATAAAAAACCCGAAGCCAACCAGAACATGATGAACGACACTCTTGATCATTTGTGCCATGTCGCGCGTTAAAATGGTGGCCCCAGACCATAGGTCGATGCTACAATCTAGTCGACCACACAACTCTACTCAGTGAACTTCAGGTACCCGAAATTTCGATCGGCCCGACTGGTGCAAAAACTATTAAAACGAACACAGGCTACGCGTGAAAAATCGGTGATTATTTTTCAAATCCGCAAAACACAAGCACCGGTGCGATCAAGCATCGTGTTTTGATCCCTGATCTGCGGCGTAGCTATCATCACGTGTCACGTTGCACGTAACATCGACGGCTCTTCCGTCACAGCTGCCTGCTGGGCCGGCCATACACAGGAGCACTCACTGGACCATGCAGCTGTTGGGCTGACATGTAGCTGTTGGGCAGGCATGCAGCTGCTGGGCTGGCATGCAGCTGTTGGGTTGGCATGCAGCTGTTGGGATGAAGTGTAGTTGTTGGGCAGACATACAGCTGTCGGGCTGACATGCAGCTGTTGAGCTGACATGTAGCTGTTGGGATGACATGCAGCTGTCATTTGGACAGTTGTTTTGGACGCAATGTGTGCATGGATCTCGCAACATAGGAAGTTGAGCAATGCTTATGTCAAAGCTGAGTTGTCTCCTTATGGTTACATTATGGCTACCTTACTATGGTTACCTTGTGGCAGTCGTCGACAGCTCGCCCAAATTCCAGATTCACCTTCGATTACGTTCGTGAGTGAGACATTGCAATGCTCGAATAAGGTGAACAGAACGGCGGTCTACGTGGATTCATCTCTAACACGAGGCCGCCGCGTTAAGCAGGCGACAAACCGCTGCGTCGACATGCACTCCCCGCTGAACGCCGAGTAGTTGCTACCCGCCGGTGCGCCGCCACGTGCCTCAAATGCCCTACTTTTATGCCGCGCCCAATTTGCATCCCATGCACGCCTACATTCGTGGAAACTACTGTATTTCAGGTTTACGAAGTGTCCAACTTCGCGATGTGACATTTCGGGCCGGCGGGAATATGACCGTGCAGCGGACGTTCGGCGACAATTAGACTGGCTGAATGCTCGTCTCCCACAATCGAGACACGCCTAATCGAGGGAATCGAGACACGCCTAATCGAGGCAATCGAGACACACCTAATCGAGGCAATCGAGACGCACCTAATCGAGGCAATCGAGACACACCTAATCGAGGCAATCGAGACACACCTAATCGAGGCAATCGAGACGCACCTAATCGAGGAAATCCGACTAGCTAGTTCTCGTGTGCTAAAGAACACCATGGGAACCGTGTGTACGCCCATCATGTTGCTGAAAATATATGCACACGAACATATACATATATATATGAATATATATATATATATATATATATATATATATATATATATATATATATATATATATATATATATATATATGTATATATGTATATATATATACACATATGTAACGTTCGGGTAATGTATGCACAACTTGTCAGTTTTCCTAATTGCGCTTTGATGCTTCGTTGTTTCACCATGTTCCATCTTACATGATGCATTTCTTTTCGATGTACTCGACCGTATTTCCTTTGATCATGTGGTGTCCTGTATACGTGTACGAATCTTGCAAGTGACGGCTGAAGAACAGCCATTTGGTGTGGACTGTCCACATGATGAATATAAAAGATTACGAGTATTCTATAATCTAAGATTTCTAGAGACGAGTATTCTATAGTCCCGCCGTTGGTAGGTGTGTATTACGTATTGCAGTCCTATGGTGTATCGTCTGACGATATTAAAGTAGTCGAGTATTCTGCAGCTCCACCGTTGGTCTGTGTGAATTGCAGCCCCAAGGCGTATTGTCTGACGACATGTGATTTGAATATTTTGAAGTTCCGCCGTTTATGCGCCAGTTAATATTTGCAGGTAGCAGTTCTGGCCTGAAAATATTGCAGCATGTCATCTCAAGATAATGGAATACTGAAAAACCACCACCTTTGCTACAGTATAGTGCTGCATTAACCCGTCCCGTCTCGGGGGGGTCTTCAACCGCCCCCTCAGGTTTTTGGCGGATAGCGGATGAACGGCGCGCGGTAGCGCGCCCAAATTTGGCTTACCTTTTCCCACATCAATTTTACATGCTGATTCAAAATGTTTAGGTCAGGTCATCTAGGGTCAACGAGTTAGTCAAGGTCAAGTGCGGTCACCTCCAAAAAAGTTCAACCAGTCGTCACGCTTTAACCGATAGAGATATTTTAATGAAACTTTCAGCGTGTGCTTATCTTTACGGATGCAACAAAGCACACAAGTTGAATTTTACATTTTTTCCCGTTTTTTTACTACATACAAATTTTGCGCATTTGCCATATTGCAGTTCTAATACAGGATTCTGACTAAAGCAAGCATTTTTATTAGGGCAAGTTGACTTCTAGCAACGTTTCTCGGTCTGCTCTACCCAATGGAAAAGGAAAATTAAAGAAAACTTGAGAACTCAAAATTTTGAAATTTCAAAAAACAAATTCGAGGGGGGAAATGATACCCCTGGTCGACTTCGCTGTCCATAAATTTTTTTCATATATCCCCCAAAATTAACTCCCCAGAGTCCAAAACATAATGTAAGCCGTGAAAAGTCGTGAAAATCTAGCCCCCCTGGTGACGTCACTTTTGGGGAAATGTTTTCGAGGGGAAATGTTTTGGAGGGTGGACCCGGACCCTACTCGTCGAGCGCTTTCCGATGATACCTCTTTCGTTTTTGTGCGATGCTTAGTTTGGATTTTAGAGGGGGGTCTTCAACCGCCCCCCCCGAGACGGAGTGGGAGGATTTGACCGGAAAGACGGTGCGGGTTAAGGTACAACAACTACAAGAAAACAAAATCCCACCAAGATTTTCCGTTCCGAAGGCATCCCAAGAATGTTCGCACCAGCCCTAGTCTTCGAAGTATATGCCGCAGTGCGACTGGGACTCCAGGAGCAGCATCGAGCAAAAAGCAACAGCAATAAAGATACCGCAATGAAACTATTGTCGAGCACCGCTGTTCATTCACATTACAGAAGGAGCGACGGTCGTACGTGTAGCGAGTTAACACAGCCTTGACTTGAATCGGAATAGCATACAACTGCACAATGGGCGCAGTGACATGCAGTTGACATGCGTGTGACCTTCACGTGTTCCCACCACCTCCCCCTCTCAGAAGTGACCGCCACGACTCCCGGCGCAGAGCCCGATACAGTCTGTTGGCTTGTACGGAGGAGATACTGTCCAAGATAGGCGACAAATTCACCATTCTATCTAATTCAATCGGGAGATATTTTACTCACTAAGACGGCTCGATCCAATATTCCGGCCGCCACAGGTGTTGGGTTGAAAGCATATAAACTGCGCGGTCTCAGATAGCGGTTCGCCACAAAGGCGCTCGATCAGTTCAATCGTGGCCCAATCATGGTTTTTGCCCGCCGCGCGGCGCCAGCATCACGCCTTTGGTTCGGCGATCTCCCATCGACTGAGGTCGACGACCTGACCTGTCCATGAGTCGCTGTCTGCCGGCGGCGGGCTGCAGACGCACTGACAGGCGCGGTACCTGACCGGCCGTTGCATTACACGGTCTCCTCGCGCAAAAACCGCCGGGGACGAACAAGTCTGACTGGCCGCCATAATCCACACAAAATCGAGCCTTCCGACCGACCGCTGAGCTGAGCTTTGCATAAAGCGGAACGAATATAATAAAATCGGCAAGGCGGAAGGGCAGTGTGGACGACGAAATGGCACATTAAGCCCGACTAGATCCGGGGACAAAGACAGCGGCGGTCGGGGTCTAGAAACCAAGACATTGGGCAATAGTGCATCGGTCTGGAAGAAATGTTCCGAAGGCCATGCCGTGTAGTTGGCACGGTGCACACACATACCTACACTCACGCACGCAGAAACGCACCCACACACGCACGCATGCATACACATACAGGCATGCACATTGTATATATACAGGTATACATACATACATATATATATATATATATATATATATATATATATATATATATATATATATATATATATATATATTACCTCCTTACCCCTCTATCCTGTCCAAACTTACGGCGCGCCTGATTTGTCCCCTCCCCCCATTTCGAAACCGTGGCTGCATCCGTGCTTCCACAGAGGTTAATGAAGCTTTCAAAAATGGTGATGATAAATGTATAGAACTGACATCCCCCTTAAGTAGCTCGCATTTAGACCCACGCAACCATATTCTATAAATGCACTGCATGCGTAATATTTTGCTGTTTCTGTACTATCTCATGGGTATCTACAGATAGTCAAATAAGTATCCATTTTTCATATCTCTTTGCGCTATGCGTCCTATATTTCTGATGTGGTAAAGTACATACATGTGACTATCGCCAAGTGCGCTGGTATGTGCCTACAAAATAGGCAAAATATGCACCATTATGCAAGACACTGTTAACACAAAGGAAGGTATTTCATCACATGGGTAACAAAAATAGGCATGGGAATAATTAGTCACCTCTATATTATAGGCAGCTTCCCCTCAGAGTAGAATAACATGATGTTTGGAAGGCGGAAGAACGTTGTAGTTTGGGCGTCATCATCTGGCAGTGGTACGATGAGTTTATGAAATGCATGACGCAACATTTTACATGCGATTGAATATTGAATGATTAAGTGTTGCTTCCTTGATTGAGGACTGTAAGTTATGGGTACTAACCTACGTGGTTTAATGCTTCTTTTATGTGTATCATGTTGTTTCCATCGATGCCCGTGAATTGGAAAAAGAGGCCTTGGTAAGAGGTTCATTTTGAATCAACATTCGAGGAGTGGAGGAGGAATCAACATACGAGGCTTTTCGAACCGTTGGAACCTGTTTATATTATCTTAATTAAACGAAAATGCAATGGTACAACTTAATGCGCAAACAATGTATGTGCTTAAGGAACTGGTTCTTTGACCGAGCTTCAGTGCATTTGACGGGGTCTAAACCGGACTTGGTCCCATCAGACCGGCCGGTCCCGGTCTTCGGTCCAAAATTGTGAGGTATTTGTCACTTTCTAGCTAGAACAATCTGCAGTCTGATCTGCTATAGTAGCAGCACATCAACTTACGTCCAACGACAGCTCCACCAACTCCGGGTGTGGGGTTGGAGATGGGGTGGGATGGTTCCGTGTCCCCATTCTTTTCATGCGATGCCAATAGGCGTAATGGTTGGACTTCGAGACGTTTGGGAAACGCCCACCCTGTCCCTACCCTTTGATGCCGCCCATGCTTAAGTTGGTATGTGTACTGAAAAACCTAGGGATTGCTGAATCGCTGCTTTAAAACAGGAATCGGACTCGGAATCGATTCGTTTGTGATTAATCTGCAGGGAATAAAAACAAACAGAATTGAAACCTTTCTGAAATGCTTGTGATGAATGGGAACGGCTCCGTTCTTTGAAGAAGAAAACAACTCAACAACTGGAAATCGAATTTCTCGTGCGAACAGAAAACTCTGGGAATCGATTATCTTGAAAACTGCTAGGTATATTCAAAAACTAGAGACTGTCCTGCTCTTATATTGACATTCATCTGCCAACCACAAAGTATGCAAAGCACAACGGCGACGCATCAGACTTAAACGCTTTGTGATCCTTTCCGTTACGTCAGAGTTTACTTCTCGGTTGCCAAAAGTTTCTTTACAGGATCCTTCAAAAATCGCGTAGCAGCAGTGAGGCAGGGGTTGCTTCAAGTTAGGGAATCCATAATTCGACAGTTCCGAGCCCATCGCCCATTGGCTGATTCACGTTGCGTCATAGCGGCGCATCGATCAACCACTTCTGCATAGTAATCTCACGGAGTGATCTTGCTCGGCGGCGGTGGTGCCAGCGTGATCGGCGGCGGCGGGGGATCCTCGCGAGTCTGGCCGGCAGGCCTCGCCGGGATCCCTCTGCGTGCAGCTGAAGCGGGCAGTTGTGCCCGTGGCGGCCGCGCGCTCTGTTCCGTGCTGGCACAAGTGACTGCAGCACAGTGTCATGGACGTCTACACCGCGTCCGCAACGCGTACCAGACATGGAAACGATGCATCTTCGGGTGTTGTCGAAACACCCGTGCTGAGTCCTGTCTGGAATGCAGAGCCATTTCAGCAGTGCCAAGCTAAGCTTCCACCATCCAGCACGTGGAGTTAAAATGTTGGACTTGACTACCGCCAAATTCATTCATTTTCAATCAGAACTGACTTCGTCACTGCATACCACCTCCACAGCCATCTCTCCCCTGCTTGCCATAACGTTCCAGCTCTAACTCGCCCTTCATGCGTCGAGTGTGCGTCCTGAGCTTCGGCCAGCTGTTCGCCCGCCGTGTGAGCCCCGCTTCCTTCGGCAATGCACCTGGAAATGAATGCCGCAGATATGCACGAGCCATCTTCGCATCACACAGACAGGCACAAGCTACCTGCTCCCTGCAAGCTTCCAAACCCGTCGCTAAGCCATCAAGTTTTACTTCCAGCTAAATATCAGTCACTGTTCCTCGTCTTCCACAAAGGCCCAATGACCTACGGCTTCGGGACGCACAAAGACAGGCACACTGGAGACTCGTGGGACGTTCAAGGACCCAATGCCTAGAGTCATTGGGTTTGAGGGCTACGCTGACATGGCAACGAAGGTGCATCGCCGATCATGTACGCTGTATCATGTCCGCCACTACAGGAGCTGGCCTCACTACCGAGAGAACTACTTATCCCGGAGATGCTGGCGACCGTCGGTGGGGGCAGGCCCGGGCAGTCAACGCCCAGTTGGGACAGGTCGGGACACTCGGGATAGGTCGGGACAGGTGGGACAGGTCGGGACAGGTTGGGGCAGGTCGGGACAGGTCGGGACAGGTCGGGACAGGTCGGGGCAGGTCGGGGCCGGTTAGGACAGGTTGGCACAGGCTGGGACATGTCACGATAGGTCGTGACAGGTCGGGGCCGGTCAGGACAGGTCAGGATAGGTCGGGACAGCTCGGGGCAGGTTGGGACACTCGGGACAGGTCGGAACATGTCAAGACAGGTCGGGACAAGTCAGGGCAGGTCGGGACAAGTCGGGGCAGGTCCGGACAAGTCGGGGCAGGTCGGGACATGTAGATACAGGTCATGACAGGTCGGGGCCTGTTAGGACAGGTCAGGGCAGGTCAGGGAAGGCCAGGGAATGTCAGGTCAGGTCAGGTCAGGTCAGGTCAGGCCAGGTCAGGTCATGTCAGGTCAGGTCGGGACAGGTCGGGGAGGTTGGGATGCGGGTGCATGAACGGGGCAAATAGAGAAATAGAGACGAAAGAAAGGTTCACTTATTGTGATCGAAGGCTTGGTACTAGATTGAGGATCCATTAACATAGGTGGGGATGTGAAGGCAGCGGCAGAAAGTGCAACGTAATGTAATGTGGCGATAACTCACAACTTATGGAAACACGTCACGCCTTCATGTTCAAAAGCCACACGCTTTTGAATATACGTGTGGAGCTAATGCAAGCACAGATGCGACATATTCACCAAATTGCATCATTAAAAGCATCGACAAAACCCGCCTGCTGCCTTTGGATCCGAAAGGGGAGCCTTCGGACTCCAGTCAGGTCTCTCACCTGTCGGCTGGTCCGCCGGCCGGGAGAGGACCAGGTACGAGACCCGTGGCATACTGTGCAGGCACGTCTCGCACCAGGCGGGGGACCGGATACGAGACCCATGGCACACTGTGCAGGCACGTCTGGCACCAGGCGGCCGGCCGGGAGGGGACCAGGTACGAGACCCATGGCACACTGTGCAGGCACGTCTCGCACCAGGCGGCCGGCCGGCGGGGGACCAGGTACGAGACCCATGGCACACTGTGCAGGCACGTCTCGCACCAGGCGGCCGGCTGGGAGGGGACCAGGTACGAGACCCATGGCACACTGTACAGGCACGTCTCGCACCAGGCGGCCGGCCGGCGGGGGACCAGGTACGAGACCCATTGCACGCTGTAGCATACATCGCATATGCAGACAAAAACCCTGTCTTTTGAGAAAGATTGCGAATATTTCAGAGAAAGTAGAGTGCCCTAAGTTTGTAGAAAACATAATGGTAGCGAATGGGTGCGGTGCTGAAAGGCTGCACAAGTAATTGAAATGTCGCTCCGTTAACTAGCCAAACTGGTGTACGGATTTTCACGTGGATACACGAGAAACGCATGGAGCGTGAAGCATGCCATACCGGGTTCTCAGTCGGTCGGGTACACACGTGGCGCGTAACTCACGATGGAAATGTCGCTTTGTCTCTTAGTGGCATAAAGCAAGTTAACGTTACCACACAATAAACATATGCAACCAAATATGAAGGCGCTACAAGAGGTAGTCGCGAGAACGGAAAAATACCTGGGCACCGATGTGGTCCCATTAAGAAGACAATTAGATCAGGAAATTGCATCGGTTCGGCTTAATCTTGTGGAATGTGTGCGCCATCTGAGAAATACGAGGTACTAATGCGAGCAAAGGTGGTTTTCACACATTTCTCACCGTTTTGCGAGAAATTATACTATGTTATGTGGCCACCTGTGTAGACCTTCACCTTCACGCGAGCAACTACACAACGTTATGCAGCCACGTGCATCGGGCTTCACCTGCACGCGAGTTATTACAGTATGTTTCGTAGCCAACTGTGTCGGCCATCACGTTAACGCACCTAACGTTACGCGTTGCACACTTCATCACTTGTGCGCACTGTTTGCGCCAAAATAATGAATTGCTGTCGCCCAATCATTGTTTCTGACTCTGAACTTCTACAATCATTGTCGTTTTCCGTGACGGAGACAATGAAGACATGTGAACGGCTATTAAAACTTCAGAAGCATAACGTGACCTGGTCGCCCACGTGAACTGTTCTGTTCTCGCATATACACAACGGTATACTCGCCAGGGTCTCCACCCCACCCGTCATAAATCGCGTGCGTGTCGCATCAAACTACAAAGAGCCACAGAGAATGGTCATACCGCCAGCCGCTACGCAGAGTATAATACTCGATGAGAGCACTGATTCATCATTTCTTGCAGCTGCGACTCAAATAGCCCGGCTGTAAAAATAATCGTCTTTTCTCTTTTGTCAAACCCAGTCGTGCCCAAGGTAGCTCACACTGATCCTCGACGACCACTGCGCTGAGCACTTGGACGCCACCACGTGACCTCACTATGTCGCCGCGGGCAATGCAGCCTCACGGCCACAGCGTTCAGAGCGCGGGAGAGCTCAGTGGTATTACGATCCTGCAGCCGCACAGGCCATATATGCACAACACTGCAGGTTCGCCGACAGCGGAGCGGACCGTCCGCAGCCGTCTGGGAGAGAGACTGCACGTCTGATTCGGTTCTGCGCAGGACATGGACACCAACGCCGCCCGGTCACGTGCATCGGGCCATCTCTGGTGTTGTAGAGAGCCCACACACCGGGCATCGGGCCGCCGCTGGTGCCGGAGAGGGGCCACACACCGGGTATCGGGCCGCCGCTGGTGCCGGAGAGTCCACACACCAGGTATGGGGCCGCCGCTGGTGGTGTAGAGAGCCCACACACCGGGCATCGGGCCGCCGCTGGTGTTGTAGAGAGCCCACACACCAAGTATCGGGCCGCCGCTGGTGCCGGAGAGGGGCCACACACCGGGTATCGGGCCGCCTCTGGTGCCGGAGAGAGGCCACACACCGGGTATCGGGCCGCCGCTGGTGCCGGAGAGGGGCCACACACCGGGTATCGGGCCGCCGCTGGTGCTGTAGAGAGCCCACACGCCTGGTATCGGGCCGCCGCTGGTGCCGGAGAGAGGCCACACACCGGGTATCGGGCCACCGCTGGTGCCGGAGAGAGGCCACACACCGGGTATGGGGCCGCCGCTGGTGCTGTAGAGAGCCCACACACCGGGCATCGGGCCGCCGCTGGTGTTGTAGAGAGGCCGCACACCGGGTATCGGGCCACCGCTGGTGCCGGAGAGAAGCCACACACCGGGTATCGGGCCACCGCTGATGCTGTAGAGAGCCCACACGCCTGGTATCGGGCCGCCGCTGGTGCCGGAGAGAGTCCACACACCGAGTATCGGGCCGCCGCAGGACATCGACACCAATGTGGCGCGCTCGTGCACGGCCGCGCCGCATTGTGCGCCGACGGCCGGCGCGCTGGCTGACTCTGCGTCGCCGGACGGCCGAGCCGTCGGACACGAGCACGGCGGCTGTGACCGAGGCGTGGGCGCGTCGGCCCACCTCCCGCCGCCGCGTGCTATCGCATCTCCGATGCTAATGCTCCTGCCGGGGAGGGGGTGGGGGCGGTGGAGCCGCCCGCAGTGTGATGGAGACGCCACACGACAGACCAGATCTGACACTGCAGTGCCGCGTCGGCACTGAGAGCCGGGCCAAGCTCTGATGCTCCGTCGGCAGCGCGTCGGATCAGATTTGGCACCGGCGCTGCGTCGCTGCCGAGGGCAAGACCAGACTTCTGGTGCTGTGTCGGTGCTGAGAACCAAACCACTGAGACCCAGACCAGACGGCGCTCCGACGCGGCACGAGACGAAGTTCTCATCGCTTATGTATGTCGGCAATGGGTTACGACGCTCTACTCCCGCGACAGAGGCTTTATGTGTGAGCTGTGGGCCAGATGTGATATGAGCAATTTCGGCTGGGCGGAGGAACAGCTGGCGAATCGGACGCCGAGCGCCACGCCTAGCTGCCATCCGCTGAAGGCGGAGGTAAGAGCAATCTCTAGTCCTCACCTGCATACGTAAGAGACATCTCTAGTCCTCACCTGAAAACGCAAGAGGAATCCTTAGTCCTCACCTGCAAACGTATGAGGCACATTTGCTCCTCGCATGCAGATGTAAGAGGCATCTCTAGTCCTCACCTGCAGACGTAAGAGGCATCTCTAGTCCTCACCTGCAGACGTAAAATACATATCTAGTCCTCACCTGCAGATGTTAGACGTCGATGGCTACCTCGAGCAACTACCACCAAATCCCACCAGCTCACTACCGACATACAACTACACCTCCCGCTTGCTAAGTTCCGGCACCAAGTGCCACGCTCAATGCTCCTCGGTCAACTGAGGCATGGAGATCGGTCTCCGCCCATGGCGATTACTTCGCTCAGTGGCAAACCTGCACAGGCGGACATGTTGGCCAATTACGCAACAAGATGGTAGCATAAGTTAAAACATTTCCTGGATCCTTGGTGACAGGCAAACCATGTTTCATTGCATTACGCAGTCCATGCATCACTGTGAAGTCCAGAAAAGGGGCAGCGTGTAGCACGTGTAGCAGCGTGTAGCACGTGTAGCAGCGTGTAGCACGTGTAACAGCGTGGAAGACTGTCCACTCCGGGACAGTGGACTACATGGATGGAAAACATTTCATTTGTTCATTCTTGTCTTTCAAACGGCCTTCAATTTCTGCATGCCCAGGAACGAAAAGTCTGCATTAATTCGTATCACGGATCACCTACCGACATAAACCTTATATAACAAAGGACAATAATAATAACCACAAAAATCTGCGGTCTTACATCAATGAGCATATTTTGTCTTCCGTCAGTTGAAACGTACATCCGTTCGCGCGATGCCACTCGGCGGTAAGTGTGTGGTTTATTTATTCATTTGGGCTACATGGAGGATCATCTACCATGGCTACGTGACTATGGATCAGCTAACTATGTAGCTGTGTGACTATGGATCAGCTGGCTATAAAGCTACGTGACTATGGATCAGCTGGTTATGTAGGTATGTGGCTATGCATCAACTGGCTACGTAACTATATGACTATAGATCAGCTGGTTATGCAGCTTTATGACTAGGAATCAGCTGATTAAGTAACTATGTGGCTATGGATCATCTGGCTGTGTGGCTACGGATAATCTGGATATGTGGCTATGTGGCTTCGGATCAGCTGGCTATAAAGCCGCGTGACTATGGATCAGCTGGCTATGTAGCTATGTGACAATGGATAAGCTGGCTATGTAGCTCGTCGCTTGTGTCAGTGCGTGGCCACTGAGTCAGCGTGGGGGGGAGGGGGCAGATGGGAGCGGCTCAACGGGGTGCGGCCGGTCGGGCGCCGCCGGTGGGTACAGGCCGTCGCCCGGTGTCAGGCCAGCCGTGTGTGTGCCGGTGCCGCCCTCGTCTCAACTGTCACGGCGGCGGCAAAAACGGCGCGCGCTGCCTACCGCGCGCCGGTCGGCCTGTGTGCGCGCCGGCGCGCCGCTGACACCAGCCGACTAAACAATGCGGTCGAGTTGTGACGCACGTCGCATTCGCCGCACACGGCTGTGGCGGCGAGGAATGCGCCGGCGAAACGCGGCAAAAAGGTGCGCACCGCGGTCGGCGGGAGAGCGGCGGCGCGCTGGCGGTGCAAAGTGGCCGGCCGCTGGCGGTACAAAGTGGCCGGCCGCTGGCGGTACAAATTGGCCGACCGCTGGCGGTACAAAGTGGCCGGCCGCTGGCGGTACAAAGTGGCCGGCCGCTGGCGGTACAAAGTGGCCGGCCGCTGGCGGTACAGAGTGGCCGGACGCTGGCGGTACAGAGTGGCCGGCCGCTGGCGGTACAGAGTGGCCGGACGCTGGCGGTACAGAGTGGCCGGACGCTGGCGGTACAAAGTGGCCGGCCGCTGGCGGTACAAATTGGCCGACCGCTGGCGGTACAAAGTGGCCGGCCGCTGGCGGTACAGAGTGCCCGGCCGCTGGCGGTGCAAAGTGGCCGGCCGCTGGCGGTACAGAGTGGCCGGACGCTGGCGGTACAGAGTGGCCGGCTACTGGCGGTCACCTCACTCCGACCGCTCCGGTGCGCCGGCCACAATGGCTGTTTACGCCCGGCTGCCAAAACCAGACGTCTCCTCTCCAGCTAAATGCGTGGCCTTGGCGATACAATCGCGCCCATCGAAAACTCCGGCATTCCTGCACTGGTGTGATTCATACATTAAGGGTTGCCGCGTCCGTGTGACTATGGAAAGCTATTAGTGACAGGACGTACGGCCTCGCGCGCCAAGCCACGTGCGGCTGGCTGACGCTGCACCGCCAGTTCGGCTGCACCAGTCGCGCAGCCGGCAGCTGCTCAGCTGCCTCAGATGCGCAGCGCAGGATCGGCTGCTCTGCAAGCGGCTGCACCGGCGGCCGCCGTCTCCGCCGACTGAGTTTGACAGCCGACCGGCGGCAGGCCATCTGTACACGTGTTTCAGCCACCGCGCCGGCGACAGGCCATCCACTCCTGTGTCTGGGCCACGGTATCGGCGACAGAACATCCACACACGCGTCTGAGCCACAGTATCGACCGGCGACAGGCCATCTACACACGCGTCTGAACCACGGTATCGGCGACAGGCCATCCACTCCTGTGTCTGGGCCACGGTGTTGGCGACAGAACATCCACACACGCGTCTGAGCCACAGTATCGACCGGCGACAGGCCATCTACACACGCGTCTGAACCACGGTATCGGCGACAGGCCATCCACTCCTGTGTCTGGGCCACGGTATCGGCGACAGGCCATCCACTCCTGTGTCTGGGCCACGGTATCGGCGACAGAACATCCACACATGCGTCTGAGCCACAGTATCGACCGGCGACAGGCCATCTACACACGCGTCTGAACCACGGTATCGGCGACAGGCCATCCACTCCTGTGCCTGGGCCACGGTATCGGCCGGCGACAGGCCATCAACCTTCTAACCACGTATCGCGACAGCCATCCATTCCTGTGTCTGGGCCACGGTATCGGCGACAGAACATCCACACACGCGTCTGAGCCACAGTATCGACCGGCGACAGGCCATCTACACACGCGTCTGAACCACGGTATCGGCGACAGGCCATCCACTCCTGTGTCTGGGCCACGGTATCGGCCGGCGACAGGCCATCTACACACGCTTCTGAACCACGGTATCGGCGACAGGCCATCCACTCCTGTGTCTGGGCCACGGTATCGGCGACAGAACATCCACACACGCGTCTGAGCCACAGTATCGACCGGCGACAGGCCATCTACACACGCGTCTGAACCACGGCATCGGCGACAGGCCATCAACTCCTGTGTCTGGGCCGCGGTATTGGCGACAGGCCATCTACTCTTGTGTCTGGGCCGCGATATTGGCGACAGGCCATCCACTCCTGTGTCTGGGCCACGGTATCGGTGATAGGCCATCTACACACGTGACTGAGCCACGGTATCGGCCGGCGATAGGGCACCTGCACACGCGTCCGAGCCACGGTATCGACGAGCCGCGTTTTGGCATCGTGACTGCGCACGTCCTATTTGACCAAGAATAATGTCATCCCTCTCCCGTTCCAGAATCCCTGCACGCTCAAACACTCGAGCTGTCCGACAGTGGGTATGCTGTTGAAACGTCAGCCACTTGAGCGAGAGATGTACGGGTCGCGGGACGAGGTGACGATTGCATGTTGTGGCGCAGCCCACCACAACATGCAATCCACCACCTATACACCAACCATATACACCGCAGTCCACCACGCGCTGGACGGGCGCGACGCCTTTTTCATCAAATTGATAGATAGATGGCAGATGGATCTATTAGCATACCACATAATTCTGGGCACGCAGGGGTCAGCTTCCATATTCCGCAGGATCTAAGGGAGATGCACCACAAGAGCTGACGTAAGACCAGGGACGGGGAGATAAGCTAAAAGAATGAGAATGAAGAAGTGACCCCCAAACAAGAATAACAGACATCTACCGTGGCCTACATCTAGAAGCAGGTGAAAGTGGCAATTTTCAGTCTCGATGAACGAAAACAACAAATTAAGTCGAGCTTGGAAATTAATCGATAAAAAGGTCGCCCCCCCCCCAACACACACACACCAAACGTGCTATGGTCTGGCACTCGTGGCCGACGGCGAGACGGCAGATAGCCGGAGTGGTCGCAAGGTCTCGGTGTTTATGTGTGACGCCTCCAGGCATCTCTCGGCTGCGCCGGCGGCGCGGATTGATTCGGACGGCCGCCGCGCGCAATCAGCGCGAGTAGCGGGAGCGCTACCGCTACGGCGCCACTGTCGACGCCCCGCCGCGGAGACAAGCGTTCCCGAGCTTCCCGCCGCAGGGGGGCATACCGCTCAACAGTCGTAAACTGTGCGACGGCCCACCCACGCCTGCGTCTCGGCTGCACCTGGCAGCGCACGCACGGACATCCGTACCGCGCCGAGGCCGGTCGGCTGGCCGGCCGGCATGTTGATAAATCTCGACCCCTCGCCTATCAAATATTTGCTCATAAATCGAGGGTTTTTGCTGGCCTTGCCGGCTGGAGGCGGCTGGGAGGCGGTCGGCGCTCACACGGCGGCCACCGGCCGGTGATCAGGTGGTTTGCCAGCGTGCACGAGCCACCGCGCACGGTTGTGACACGTTCGCTGAGGGGCGGGGTTGGCAGTTGGCACGATGACCTCCGACAGACGGTAGCCGCTGGTAGTTATTTGGCACAATAACCTACGACAGACGGTAGCCGCTGGTAGTTATTTGGCACAATGACCTACGACATACGGTAGCCGCTGGTAGTTAGTTGGCACGATAGCCTACGACAGACGGTAGCCGCTGGTAGTTAGGTGGCACGATAACCTACGACAAACGGTAGCCGCTGGTAGTTAGTTGGCACGATGACCTCCGACAGACGGTAGCCGCTGGTAGTTAGTTAGCACAATAACCTACGACAGACGGTAGCCGCTGGTAGTTAGTTGGCACGATAACCTACGACAGACGATAGCCGCTGGTAGTTATTTGGCACAATAACCTACGACAGACGGTAGCCGCTGGTAGTTAATTGGAACGATAACCTACGACAGACGGTAGCCGCTGGTAGTTATTTGGCACAATAACCTACGACAGACGGGTGCCGCTGGTAGTTAGTTGGCACGATAACCTACGACATACGGTAGCCGCTGGTAGTTAGTTGGCAGGATAACCTACGACAAAGGAGCCGCTGGAGTAGTTCGACAAACGGTAGCCGCTGGTAGTTATCACTATGGCTTACACATAACCTACGACAGACGGTAGCCCCTGGTAGTTATTTGGCACAATAACCTACGACAGACGGTAGCCGCTGGTAGTTAGTTGGCACGATAACCTACGACATACGGTAGCCGCTGGTAGTTACTTGGCACAATAACCTACGACAGACGGTAGCCGCTGGTAGTTAGTTGGCACGATAACCTACGACAGACGGTAGCCGCTGTTAGTTATTTGGCACAATAACTTACGACAGACGGTAGCCGCTGGTAGTTATTTGGCACAACAACCTACGACAGACGGTAGCCGCTGGTAGTTATTTGACACGATAACCTACGACAGATGGCTGCCAGACGTTAGCTGGTCGTAGCTAGTTGGTACTCTTGGCGTGAGGCGCATCAGCTGCTATAGGCACGTGACGCTGACATACGTGTAGGACACAAATTTGGCCGTGTTTACTCTTACCATATGACGACCAAATCTTTAGGAAAGGGAAAACAAGGCGGATAGACATATCCAGAACCAAAGCAAGACGGATAGTTCCATAGTCACACAAGTTGAGTGCTGGGATGAGCGCTGTATTCCTCAGGAAAAAAGTGCGTAGTATGTTTGCAATGCAGCAGCAGGCCTTTCACGGCATAATTCACGCCGCACTCCATATATCCTGTAGGGGCACTGGATGCAACGGGACGTCTTCTACGGTATGACTGAATGCTTAATGCAGTCGAATGTCCGTGGATGTCAGTCATAGACGCATTGCATTGAGTGCTTGTACGTCTACGCGCCTACAAGCTTGAATGCAGAGCTGGAGTGATTACGGATACGATGCATTCACCAAATTGCAATATCGGAGGCAGAACTAGTAAGGGTGGTGTCTTTCTGGAGTTGAACTCGTGATACCGGAGCGACGGCGCGTGCCCATTGTGGCGCGAGATGCATGGAAACCTCATCAGCAGCGAGAATGCCGCTGCATACCCTTTTCTTCGCACACAGATTGAGAGTTTCTCAGCAGAAATACTGCGCTCCAAGGCAATAAATCTGAAACGTAAGAGAGGAGGCCGGACTCCGGATGAGCGCTGCGACCAAAAATCAGTAGCATGCTTGGCTTGTATTCCGAAATATTGAGTTCAATCCCAGGAGGGATGGCATTTTTTTGTATCTGCCATTGTAGTGTAATTTGGTGAGCGTCTCGCACCACGTTAGCTATGTTTGCAAGTCCGAAGGCGCGTCGCTGTATGGGCACTCAAGACGATGCGGGCATGGCTGATGTACTACACTTGCACTTGTCTTGTACTTGTACTTTTAAAACTTGTACCAGTTCGTCCAGTTCCCCTGTAAGCGCCAGACAGGTAGCATATTCACGGGAGTATATTTTCGCCCGGGCTACTCCATTGCTCCCAGTGACTATTGTCGATAACATTGCACCCCCGACCTTGCACGACATTTGCCATCTTCCCGAGTTCCATGGGGGGGGGGGGGCAACAAGCCCTTGGAGCTCCAAAATGGAGTGTACTATGGAAGATCTGTGTTCCCGGTAATTATTCCTCGGAATTAAAAACGAACTTCCATACTTCGGTCGTTATTTGGCATTTCAGATCAGATATAGGATTCCATTTTCACAAAGCTGCCAATCAGTTGTTTTGCCGGCATGTCCTTACATGTATTACAATCCTAACGGTACGTTGCGCGTCCTATTTATATGCATAGGCTAAGGCTTTGGTAGATCAAACAAATTGTCCCGCTGACGATGGGTGTGCAATTTCACCAGAATCCATTATTTTTAAGAGCCCAGGGATAGGAACGAACGCTACTTTCGGAAATACTACTCAGGCTATCTAAAAGTCCTTGGGAACTCCAGAGGAGAATATCAGCTTAAGTTGATGGCGCCAAGTAAGGTTGGATAGTTTAATGACCAATGCGAACAATTCGAAAGTTACCAATCACCTCAAACAAGGATGATTATACATTTGGGGTCATTGTGTGATGATAGTCTGCAAAAATAAGCTATTTCGGTTTAAAATAGTCCAAATTCTTCACTTTATGACGTCATGGTCCTATTATCTGACATGGCTTGAGCATTTTCGAAGCTGGCATCTGTGGAAACAATGCCATATTAATTATGCAGAAGTCGGTCGAAATCCGACAGACGGTTCAGGAGATATCCTCGAAAAAGATCCCTGGGAGCTTGTATGTATGTTATCAGCTGATTAATGTTACTGTTGCTGATTAATGTTACAGCCAGTATGTTACTCTCGGGTGGCGGTCGGTATGTTGCTGTCTGGCGATGGTCGGTATGTTGCTGTCTGGTGGTGGTCGGTATGTTACTGTCTGGTGATCGTCGGTATGTTACTGTCTGGCGGTTGTCGGTATGTTACTGTCTGGCGGTGGTCGGTATGTTACTGTCTGGCGGTGGTCGGTATGCTACTGTCTGGTGATCGTCGGTATGTTACTGTCTGGCGGTGGTCGGTATGTTGCTGTCTGGCGGTGGTCGATATGTTACTGTCTGGTGATCGTCGGTATGTTACTGTCTGGCGGTGGTCGGTATGTTGCTGTTTGGCGGTGGTCGGTATGTTAATGTCTGGCGGTGGTCGGTATGCTACTGCCTGGCGGTGGTCGCTATGTTGCTGTCTGGCGATGGTCGCAATGCTACTGTCTGGCGGTGGTCGGTATGGTCGGTATGTCGAGCGATGGTCGGTATGTTGCTGTCTGGCGGTGGTCGGTATGTTACTGTTTGGCGATGGTCGGTATGTTACTGTCTGGCGATGGTCGGTATGTTGCTGTCTGGCGGTGGTCGGTATGTTACTGTCTGGCGATGGTCGGTATGTTACTGTCTGGCGATGGTCGGTATGTTACTGTCGGGCCGTGGTCGGTATGTTGCTGTCTGGCGGTGGTCGGTATGTTACTGTCTGGCGGTGGTCGGTATGTTGCTGTCTGGCGGTGGTCGGTATGTTACTGTCTGGCGGTGGTCGGTATGTTGCTGTTTGGCGATGGTCGCTATGCTACTGTCTGGTGGTGGTCGGTATGTTACTGTCTAGTGATCGTCGGTATGTTACTGTCTGGCGGTTGTCGGTATGTTACTGTCTGGCGGTGGTCGGTATGTTACTGTCTGGCGGTTGTTGGTATGTTACTGTCTGGTGATCGTCTGTATGTTACTGTCTGGCGGTGGTCGGTATGTTACTGTCTGGTGATCGTCGGCATGTTACTGTCTGGCGGTGGTCGGTATGTTACTGTCTGGCGGTGGTCGGTATGCTACTGTCTGGTGATCGTCGGTATGTTACTGTCTGGCGGTGGTCGGTATGTTGCTGTCTGGCGGTGGTCGGTATGTTACTGTCTGGTGATCGTCGGTATGTTACTGTCTGGCGGTGGTCGGTATGTTGCTGTTTGGCGATGGTCGCAATGCTACTGTCTGGCGGTGGTCGGTATGTTACTGTCGAGCGATAGTAGACGTGCTGCCCCACACAGTGCAGACGTTCGTGTCGCAGTCGTTCCAGTGTTGCACGCGCAGGATTGATAAACAGTCGACGTCTCGCCTGACACGCCCCCCGGTGAGTCTCTCGGCACTAGCTCTCCGGACTGACATCTGCCGCCCGCCCAGCTCTGTCCGAACGTCTCATTCAAGTAGGCTCAGGTGGCGTGTAAGTACATGGTAGTCGGCACGGATTTTTATGGGGGCGACGGGAGGGTTTCGAGGCTTATTTTTTTCCATCCGACGCTACAAGCGTAGCGGTAAATTTCAAGAAGCGGGGACGGGGACGGGGACGGGGACGGGGACGGGGACGGGGACGGGGACGGGGACGGGGACGGGGACGGGGACGG
Organism: Imbricaverruca yamaguchii; assembly: GCA_034440575.1. Taxonomy (NCBI): domain Eukaryota; kingdom Metazoa; phylum Arthropoda; class Thecostraca; family Neoverrucidae; genus Imbricaverruca; species Imbricaverruca yamaguchii. Next base: position 227,061 of record JAOTOL010001617.1, on the reverse strand, counting down.
GGACGGGGACGGGGACGGGGACGGGGACGGGGAAAAACGGGGACGGGGACGGGGACGGGGACGGGGACGGGGACGGGGACGGGGACGGGGACGGGGACGGGGACGGGGACGGGGACGGGGACGGGGACGGGGACGGGGACGGGGACGGGGACGGGGACGGGGACGGGGACGGGGACGGGGACGGGGACGGCGCCGGCGACGGGGACGGGGACGGGGACGGGGACGGGGACGGGGACGGGGACGGGGACGGGGACGGGGACGGGGACGGGGACGGGGACGGGGACGGGGACGGGGACGGGGACGGGGACGGCGACGGGGACGGGGACGGGACGGGGACGGGGACGGGGACGGGGACGGGGACGGGGACGGGGACGGGGACGGGGACGGGGACGGGGACGGGGACGGGGACGGGGACGGGGACGGACCCTGTTCTCCATGGCGATGCCGCCCACAGTTTGGGAGGACGGGGCCGGCCTCGTCCCCCGGTGGTGACGCTGCTGATGGTTTGATATGACATGGGAAGGCCCCTGTCCCCAGCGGTTGCGCCGCCCACGCTTCGTGGGACGGGGTATGGCTCCCGTCGTGATGGTGTGCGTCGTGATCGGATGACCGTTATCCGTGATGTATACGTACATGCCTATGGATGATGACAAAAATGATGCTCGATGCGGCTAGTAGTGCAGTCAGCAAGCCCAGTAATTCAACGCTAGCCTGCACTATCTCCCCTGTCCTGACAGGCAAAGCCAGATTCGCTTCACCACTTTTTTATCCGAGATCATGACAAGACAGATCCAAAGTCGCTTCACCACTCATCTCTCTTGTCCTGACAAGACAGATCCAGAGTCGCCTCACCACTCATCTCTCCTGTCCCGACAACACAGATCCAGAGTCGCCTCACCAATCATCTCTCCTGTCCCGACAAGACAGATCCAGAGTCGCCTCACCACTCATCTCTCTTGTTCCGACAAGGCAGAGCCAGAATTGTCTCACGTTCTTGTCTGGTCGCCGACTGGAAGTGCTGGCTGGTGACCGGTACGATAGGGCCGGGGAAAAATTAACTGGAGAGGCAATGAGACGTTACTGAACGTGAAGTTAAATGCCATTATACGACCAATAATTGGCAACGTTGTCATCCACTCAGTGGTGTTCAAACGCCGCTGCCTACCGTCAGTCCAGCCAGCTATAGGTGGCTCTCATTTGCGCTAGCCACCGTGGGGTTAACGACCGGCTGGCTTTCTTCGATGAGTGAGTGAGTGGTTCCCTGGCCGTATGCAAATTCATTCGACAGCTGTTTCTGTTACTAGACAGTTGCTCTTTATAATATTTCCTGACGGATTTATCAAAATTAGCTGACACTCACTGACCTCAGTCCCGTGCACTTACTGGGCGTCAGTCTCCCTCAGTCTCGTGCACACTCCTGCTGCCAGTCTCCCTCAGTCTCGTGCACACTCCTGCTGCCAGTCTCCGTCAGTCTCGTGCATTTGACTGCTGCCAGTCTCCCGTATTCCTCCGTCGCCGTCAGGCCGAGCCTACAGAGATTCGTTCCGCTTTGTCGGGTGGTTGACGCTTCATTCATGACTCAGCCGAGGGAAAACTCAATTACTGACGGTAGTTCGCGGTATATTGTACCGCTGGAGGCTCTCAGGGCGCACTTGCAGCAGTGAATCATCGGGGGACAGAGAGAATGAACTGACCAGACAACACCATCCGTAGTTTGTTCTTGCTCTACATCTATCGGTACTGAAAACAAAACAAACAAACAAACAAAAGACTGTCGGCAGCACTACTGCACTTACTTGTTTTTAATAGTCTCCTGGAGTCATGACTCTGACAGGCCAACAGCAACGAATACCTTGGCGTGCCACACATTGGTGCCAAGGAGAATCTCATGAGCGGTTTAGAGGTGTTTGTCATCTAAGCAGCATGTCAGCTGGTCAAACGTATGTGTGCACAACAACACGTCTGGGTGTTCTTATGGTCAGTGAGGTTTTCTGGATGCAGTTCACCACCACAGACCAACCCTGCAAACGATCGGAGCATGCGGTAGTACATCGGATGGTGACTTGAGTTTGGGAAACGTCTTACCGTTATCGAAGTACAAAAACTATACACTGACTATTCTTGTTTATCAATGCGGCACGCGAACATTTACGTACGTCCACCGCCACGTGATGTCGATGACTTGTCGGAAGTTGGAACCACCCAAGAACAAATATAGTTCGCACCGCCTCAACTGATGTAACGGCGCCTTCACACATGGCAAAATATTTCTCCAAAAGAATACTTTGGTGCCCGCAGTTCGCAAACAAAATGAATTACTCGCGGCAGCCAGCAGGAAGGTCATTTGTGATAGAATTTGTGTGACCATGTGAATAGTGTAGAGTCGCGGGTACTGCGGTGTGAGCGGTGTAGCGTCGCGGGTACTGCGGTGTGAGCGGTGTAGCGTCGCGGGTACTGCGGTGTGAGCGGTGTAGCGTCGCGGGTACTGCGGTGTGAGCGGTGTAGCGTCGTGGATACTGCGGTGTGAGCGGTGTAGCGTCGCGGGTACTGCGGTGTGAGCGGTGTAGCGTCGCGGGTACTGCGGTGTGAGCGGTGTAGCGTCGTACGAGCAGTGTAGCGTGCGGGGTACTGCGGTGGAGCGGTGTAGCGTCACTGGACTGCGGTGTGAGCGGTGTAGCGTCGCGGGTACTGCGGTGTGAGCGGTGTAGCGTCGCGGGTACTGCGGTGTGAGCGGTGTAGCGTCGTGGACACTGCGGTGTGAGCGGTGTAGCGTCGCGGGTACTGCGGTGTGAGTGGTGTAGAGTCGCGGGTACTGCGGTGTGAGCGGTGTAGCGTCGCGGGTACTGCGGTGTGAGCGGTGTAGCGTCGCGGGTACTGCGGTGTGAGCGGTGTAGCGTCGCGGGTACTGCGGTGTGAGCGGTGTAGCGTCGCGGGTACTGCGGTGTGAGCGGTGTAGCGTCGCGGGTACTGCGGTGTGAGCGGTGTAGCGTCGCGGGTACTGCGGTGTGAGCGGTGTAGCGTCGTGGGCACTGCGGTTTGAGCGGTGTAGCGTCGCGGGTACTGCGGTGTGAGCAGTGTAGCGTCGCGGGTACTGCGGTGTGAGCGGTGTAGCGTAGTAGATATTGCGGTGTGAGCGGTGTAGCGTAGTGGATACTGCGGTGTGAGCGGTGTAGCCTAGTGGATACTGCGGTGTGAGCGGTGTAGCGTCACTGGTACTGCGGTGTGAGCGGTGTAGCGTCACTGGTACTGCGGCGTGAGCGGTGTAGAGTCGCGGGTACTGCGGTGTGAGCGGTGTAGCGTCACTGGTACTGCGGTGTGAGCGGTGTAGCGTCGCGGGTACTGCGGTGTGAGCTGTGTAGCGTCGCGGGTACTGCGGCATTCAACGCGGAGAGAAAAGCACTCGTGCACGTATACACAGCCCACATTTTAAAAAATCTATAAAAAGAATCATTCACACCAAGTTCGCCGTGCCTGTAAAGGAGACGTTTTCTAGAGCCAAGGTAGCTCTTGGCAGCCAATTAGCCAATCAGCCAAGGTTCGGAGTGGCTAACCGTCCTCATTGCAAAACAAATCAACAGTTTGTGCTAAATTCGCTCGAGGTAAGTCACATGAGGTCTGGTCGCATCAGCCCAAACCAAACAGCCATTCTACAAAGCTGATCGTATGCTTGTTGAGCAAATGTTCAGCAGAGAGCCTGAACGGATTTTGTAGTAAAAATAATGTGGGTTTGAAATAGCCTGATTAGCAGGCCGGGCGATCTGATTGTCTTTGTGATTACATAATTTACATTAGTCAAAAATGTCAATTCTGTGTCGAGAAGCCCTCCGAGGGCGCGGGCTTTTCAGATATGCTGCAAGCGACGGAAATTGATGGTGTAAGCATGAGTGATAGGCTTAGTCGTCCAGGGGGAGTGATCGTGAACGACAGGAGCTTCCTGGAGCCGAGGTAGAGGTGCCAGTCGAGCGACCAAGCGCACAGACCATTTGCATCTACTTGAAGTTGCAGAGCATCCTGTGAATTGGATATCCAGCGGTAAACGTCGGCATCGTCTGCATGCATAGCATGCACATGCAGATTGGGTGAAAATACAAGGCGAGCCATTGATGAATAGGGAAAACAGTACAGTGGCCAGCATTGTCTTTTTGGGCACGCCGGAAGTGACCATGGTCCACTCGGAAGTTCTGCCGTTCAAAATCACTCTCTGAGGACGACCTTTTACGTACCGAAGGAACCATAGGCGAGTGACTCCTGTGACTTGATGTGGCTTTGAAAGCTTGCACAAAACTAAGATGTTATTTGCACTTTGAAAGGCGGCCGGGAAGTCCGTACGCATAACATCCATTTGATTTCCGTGTGATGTAGAGTTTAGGAGAAGTGAAGATGTGATGTTAGGTTGGTTACACAATAACGATCAGGAAGAAAGCCGGGCCGTGATGGAGACAACATGGTAAGCCTGCCCTAGAAAATGAACAAAACACATTGTGTGCACGACCTTATCGAGAGGCGGCAATAGAGAGGCAGACCGGGAGCCTTCTGGCACCAGCCGACGCTGAAGCACAGGGCCATCGTGGCCTGGCGATCTGGAAGTGCGCAACTGTGGAAACTATTGGGCAACTGACTGCACGCCGGGCATCAGCCTGCTCGATCCAGCCAGAGTCTGCGGCTCCGGCGATGCTTGCGTGGGTGACTGGACTCCGGACGTGCGCAACTGCACCCCGGGGTGGTCAAGGTGGACGCGAACGCATCAAGCAGCCCTGAAGTCCTGGGCCGTGGCATGCTCGTGTTCGCTGCCAAGCCGGGCAGCTTGAGCCGGCCTCCGAGAGACTGCAGTCGCCGTCGGTGCCGACCCTGCAGCACGGCGAGGTAGTACGGCAGTGCGGCGAGGTAACCGGGAACCGCCCGCTGTAGCCTGGCCAACGGCGTCTCGACAGCGTCCGGACCCGGTGGCGGCTGCGGCAGGAGCGGCGTGCCGCCGGCGCGCGTCTCGACGCCGCCCAGCTTTCTGTGGTCACGCCGCCACCAGGTGAGCTCGTCCCGCCGCCACACTGTTACCAGATGAGCTCGTCCCACGGTCACGTCGTTACCAGGTGAGCTCGTCCCACGGTCACACCGTTACCAGGTGAGCTCGTCCCGCCGTCACGCCGCCACCAGGTGAGCTCGTCCCACCGTCACGTCGTTACCAGGTGAGCTCGTCCCGCCGTCATGCCGCCACTAGGTGAGCTCGTCCCACGGTTACGCTGCTGCCAGGTGAGCTTATTTCAGCAGAGCATCAGCCTGCAGGTGCGCGGCTTAATTAAATCAAGCTTCACAAAATGTCACCAGGTCGCAACAGTCAAGAACTGGCGCACGAACTTCCAAATCCTGAGATGCCTTTCCAATCCTGGGACGCTGGCACGCTATACTGCAGGGCTGGTGATCGACCTGTCAGCAGCTGGCTCCACCTGCTGCACGCCGTCAGGTCAGTTGGTTCAGCTGACGACACCGACGGGCACGAGCTACTGTCGGCAGTTCAGCCTCCCCCGGCCTGCAGTGACGGTGGTGTTGTTCCGGTGGAAGATCGTGCACCTACACCAGCACACGATAGCGCCTGCAGCCCAGATACTTTGGCGAACCCGCACTGACTGATGGTGGAATTCGGTCGCTGCCGATAGCGCCAACAAAACGTGGCTTGGAAAATTACTTCGATTTTGCCATGGCACCGGCACATGGTCCACTCCTTTCGAAAAGCACCAACTGATCTCTACGGTGTGGGCTGGAGTTAATTCCATCGCCACATCCAGCGGCCGCTGCCCTGTGTTGGTGGCATACACTACACAGGTTGGGGGGCTATATTTCATGCAGGGCTGTGTGCAAGGTTAGTAATGTGTCTCGCAAATCGGCGTATCCAGGTTCGTTGGAACCACTAAGTAACCGTGTGCGTTAAACGTTAGCTTGCTACAGGGCAGACCACATACATCCGACGGCACCGCTAGGTAGTCATTTCCTTCAAATGACAGGACAAATCGGCTCACGTACGTCCTATGCCACCTGCGGATAGCTGTTTACATTACCTCTGTATGGTTGCGTAGGCGTGGATAGCTGTTTACATTACCTCTGTATGGTTGCGCGCCCGTGGATAGCTGTTTACATTACCTCTGTATGGTTGCGTAGGCGTGGATAGCTGTTTGCATTGCCATATCTGGTTGCGCGGGCGTGGATAGCTGTTTCCATTACCTCTATCTGGTTGCGCGGGCGTGGATAGCTGTTTGCATTGCCACTATCTGGTTGCGCGGGCGTGGATAGCTGTTTGCATTACCTCTATCTGGTTGCGCGGGCGTGGATAGCTGCTTGCATTACCTTATCTGGTTGCGCGGGCGTGGATAGCTGTTTGCATTGCCACTATCTGGTTGTGCGGGCGTGGATAGCTGTTTAAATTACCTCTATCTGGTTGCGCGGGCGTGGATAGCTGTTTGCATTACCTCTATCTGGTTGCGCGGGCGTGGATAGCTGTTTGCATTACCTCTGTATGGTTGCGTAGGCGTGGATAGCTGTTTACATTACCTCTGTATGGTTGCGCGCCCGTGGATAGCTGTTTACATTACCTCTGTATGGTTGCGCGGGCGTGGATAGCTGTTTACATTACCTCTATATGGTTGCGCGGGCGTAGATAGCTGTTCACATTAATTCTACATGGCTGTGCGTGTCAATTCCGTCGATTGAATGTTATCTGCGATGTGATGTTCTTACCAGTTCGGTGGCGCAAAGATAACCAATCAGCAAATAGAGGACTGCTACATTAAGCGCATGGAGGACTACTACACTAAGCGTAGCTTGCCATCCAGCAGCGAGGAAAGCTGGAGAATGACGTCATCTTTTTGACAGACGGCCTTAGTTAGTCGTCTTTGACTATCAAAGCTACGACAGTGTAACGTGATGTGACCTGCACTTAATGTAGTGCTGCAGGTCTGGCAATTCGATGATGTAAACTGGCCATCTTCCAGCTTTGGCTGTGCTAGTTTTCCATCTTGTAGCTTTGGATGACCAGTTTCAAGTCTCGTGAAGAGGACCTTCTTTTGACGGTGCGTTTGAATTGACGTGTTTCAAGCACTTAGCGTTGACTTGGTGCTATGGGTGTGACTGGAGTGCGCTGAAACAATCGCATGTCAATTTCTAGCATTTTCTTTATGCGGTTGGCATGTAACATACACGCAAGCGCCCGCGCCAGCAAGGCGAAGCGAAAGTGTCCGGGAATCTACACTTGCTGGAAAAAAGATTGTGCCTGCGACTCGCTTGTTTGCATGGAGTCAGTTCCTGACTATGCTCCAAGCTGCTCCGAGCAACTTCGAGTAGCCGCTCCGTGCTCCCGTGCGTTTTCGGAGTAGATTTGAGTAGTTCCAATCTACTCCAACTTACTCCGGGCAAGAGCAGGGTCAGCTTGGAGCAGCTTGGAGTAGCAGAAATGTGACGCTGAAGATACATTTGCGAAGCTTTAATTTATATTTTGTTTTACTGGACTGTGGGGGAGTTGTAAGGAAACATGCTTGGATAATTGTTGTAATATCCTTCAGGATGAAATTTCCTTTCATTCAGACTTGAACACTGAACTTATCCACCGTGGTATATGCAATCATAATACAAGCACAAATAGCTGATGTATACTCCAAGATGCTCCAGAAGTTCCAGCGATCGCTTTTACCGAGCCAGCTTCATACTGCTTCAAGTTGCTCTAAGTTGCTCTACCCTTTCCTTGCAGCAAGGTCAGGAACAGACCCATAGAGGGCAACTTTGACTTGGAGCAGGATGACGCCTTAAATATGGCGCAGCCTCGCTGCAGAGTGGTGAATGCGAAGATGCTCCTCGACTGACACTCCACGTAGGTCCCAATGCCGCCAACAACATGACGCCGTCATCTTCTGTTCACCTCATTTGGGATAAGAGCGCATCAAGCACCCAACGTTTTTTGTTCCAAAGAAGCCAATGCTCTGCAACGAAGTTTAGCGGCGCATCTCATTTGACGAACGTCGGAAGCTGGGTGCGAACGAAAGATAGCCTCGAGAGTGCGACAAAGTTCTCGATAGCGGTGATAGTTACTCATCCGCACTCGAAATGCCAGCATGGCATGCGATGCCACCATTCGCTAATATGAGATTATCTTCTCCGAATGCCGTGAGTCACAGGAATAATTATTCCGGGCGTTCGTCTGGCAGGAATTTGATGTTCAAGAAGTCAAGAAAATGGACGTGCGAGAGTTGAAATTTTCAGTGAAAACGGATGTTTTGTTAAATGAAACGTATTCACGTCATAGTTTATGGCTATCGCAGGGACGGTCCCGCATGCGAAATAGGCAAACAACCTAGACTGAGTTGTTCCGATTCCATAATGTATAGGCTCTAAATAATTTTTCCTGTGAACCAGTGGACTTATTTATTAGGAGTAAACTACATTGCATAGACTATCCAAGCCGGCACCTCGCATTAGGCTGAAGTAGTGTGTAGAAGAATCATCATCACGCAGTCAAGAAAACTGATGGAGCGCGTGAGCCGGCATCTCATCCTTCGTGCCACAAAATATTGGAAACGGCTTTAAACCGGCACTACCACCACTACCTCGAAACAAATCCCTTATGAATATGTCAGTCATTCCTAACACATTAAGCAATCCTTTAGAAATGCTCCTTGAACATCAGGAACTTCTCTGGATCCACCATGTCCACCCCTCGCTTTCTACCTTAGCATAGTTTCCTGGTAGCATCCTAAATCAGCACCTTCACTACCCACAAAATATCCCCCATGGCATTCTTCAATCAGCACTGAGGTAACCCACACAAAATTCCACTGACACCTATGAATCAGCACCTCATCCTTCCTGACACAAAATACTAGAAACGACCTGGAATTGAAATCTCATCAAACTGCCGAGACAGAGCCCTGGTGATGCAAATGAATTGGTCGTTAATTTACATATTTATCACTCTCCCCCCTCCCCGCAGTATTCCCGGCGTCGTCACTGAATCGGCACCTTCGCCATTTGGTCCGATGCACACAGTTCGCACAGTTACAGTCAGCTGGCAATGATGACATCGGAAAGTTTTAATCAGTCTGATCATGCAGATTGTTTCTTCCATTTATTGTTTAATCACACACACTTAAGCGCGCACGCGCACACACACGCACGCGCACACACACACACACGCACACAAAGACACACACAGACACAAACACACACACACACACACACACACACACACACATACACACATACACATATACACACGCACACACACACAATCGATGTTCTCACAATGTTTGTGTGTACGATGGAAGCACAAGGCGATACACTGACAAACCCACGCGGGCACCCGCTGCATAATGCACACAGAACGAAGCGGGATGGACATGGACCGCCGAACACTATATGCATCTCGTCGCTGAAAAGCCAAGATGCCACGCGCGAAATCGAATCTAACCGGGTATCACTTTTCCTCCGAGATGTGTCATCAACTGCCGGACTGACGTCAATAACGGCTGCCAACAGCACCATACCAACGCTCAGCGACGGTATACAGCTGCAGCGGCACCATTTTTGGCAGCGGGGGCGCGTTTGGGGGGACGGATGGACGAGGGGAACGACGAACAGGAATAATGCAATTTCGGGCTACAGCCGACTGGATGAGGATGCGTCACCGTAGCCACTTTAGTCGCCTAACCATAATTTCTTGCTCCGATTAGTATATTACATTATACACAACTACGCGACCCCGCTTCTTCCACACTCATGAAGCGAGACAATACCACGCATCGCGTCCACACTAGTTGAGATTCGTGCGTACTTTCAATTTGGTGCATGTGCTCTCGCTGTTGTGGTTGTTTGATGTTCTTCAGGGTTTCGTTTATTTGAAGCCGGTGGAGGTTAAATTTAGGTATACTGTTGGTCACTATGACTGAATGTTTCCTCCATGTGAATACAGTCCGATGACATTTGAATAAACCCGTGCATGTTTGAAATTCTTGTACGGTTTTCATATTGCTAAATATGATATTTCCCTAGAACGATGCATAGGCCAATCTGATGTTTAGAGATCGCAGAGTGCCTGAAATTGTCCACTAGAATCTCAAACAAACGCAATCGCAAAGCTTTCTTCAGACTAAGACATGCCCTACTTGGCCTTGTAAACGCCGGGCTGATGAGTGACATTGTACCTGCTGAGTTGAAGAACGTGACCGAAACACCCGTTCACATATGTTCGGTAGTAAAAGAACCCTGCGACAACGTCCGCTTTCGATTCGGCCCGCTGTTGGGAAAAATTGTAGAGCACGTCTTCCAGGAGCGACCTGTCCTTGTCTGGAGTCGAGCTGAGCACCTTTAGACGCACAACATGGTTATTGGAATCACCTCTCAACAGAAACCGGGCTACATGCAATTACCAGATTGTCAGAACTGGGGACGTCGGTGAAAGATCTACTAAGCTCCACTTGATTTCTCCAAATATTTGACACCATTCAACATGAAATGCTATTCGAAAAGCTTTCCCCTCACGGTTATTGAGCACACGCCGGTTCAGAAGTTCTATGTCCGGGGCACACGCGTCGGGTTCGCCACAATAAATCCGAATGCGACTTTGCAACATCTCAGACGAAGGCAAATTGCATCGGTGTGTATCAGGAGAAACTTTGAACTGTGCTTTACATATATACGATATTTGCCAATGAATTAGCTCTGTGCTGAAAAGCACCATATTCCAATGCTCGGATGATAACAAAGTGCTGATATCAGGTACCAAGGTGATAGCATAATGCTTTTGTGTTTAAGATGGAGTTCACTTAAAAGCAATACAAAGCATTTTCCGCTTTACAAAAAATTGCACTGGCACGTGGTGTCATTTGGAGGCGCACTCCTAAAAATGCGACTTAGTAACGATTATTCTTCGTTATACTAAGAAAAACATCGAAACAACGTATCTAAATTTCTTTGTACCGTATACTGAATTGCACCGAGGAATGTGCCAATCGAGCAATCCACATAAGATAATTCCAAACACTAGCGCTCTTTGATCTTGTTGATCGCTTACTTTTGTGAATTTGGCGCACCTTTGCTGTCAGACAACGGTCCTCTGAGTTCAGACTGAATGGCTCCGTTCGGAGACTATGCTTTTGGCGGCGGTAATGAGAACGTCTGATTCCTTGGATTGTCCGATTTGCATGTTTTTCAACCTTGCCATAATTTTCCTCATTGCTTTTTCCTAATCCGACTATGTATTGCTGCTTCACTGTGTCTCCGGTGATGATGCATCGTTAGTTAGTTAGTTATTTGGCCTTTAGGGCGTTTCGACCAGAGTTGATCGTTCACGCCCAATGATGATGCATCAGAGAACACGATGCTTAATGCGTTGTAGCGTCAGCTTTACTCTATCGACATGGCTGCCCGTTTCCCTGCTTCCATGCCCTGGGTGCGGGAGAAAAACTGCGAAAAAGTCTGCTTGAGGTAGCATCATAACGAAGCATGTCAGAATATAACAAGTGACATTCCAAGCTGTGATCACATGTGATTACTGGCAGCCAATTCCAAATGTCTTTGCAATCGAATTCATGTGTATTTCGTGCAAGAATCTGAATGGTTTGTAAATGTAAGCTATATAAATAAATATATATATATATATATATATATATATATATATATATATATATATATATATATATATATATATATATATATATATATATATATATATATATACAGTGCCCATACAACCGAGAACGTTTACTTTCATATCGGTATCAATACTGGCACTCAATGTGTCCATGCACAAGTGCACGTAGTGCACCCAATCAGTTCATTCTACTAATTTATCAAAACAGTCACGTCGGTTTCCATACATCAAAGCAAAGCATGTATCACTGTTACATTTAATCTTACCATCTCCTTGAAATTGTAAAGATATTTCCCCAAATTACCATGTTATGTAGACATTGAGGTGTCGTGCACAGCACTTCATCAACTTCACAGCTTCATCACTTCACAGCTCAATATCTATAAAATATATTATTTTTGGAAATATTTTTGCAACTTGAAGGAGATGGTCAGATTAAATGTAACAGTGATACATCATCATGCCCTTGCAACCGCACTGAAACACATATCCAGGCAAAGCATGCACAAGCTGCCATTGCAATCGCACAACGAGCGAAGCATTGCTTTCAATGTTCATTGTTGCGTGTTTCCAAGCATCACGCATCGTTGTCAACTGCGGGCCGCTGACGACGACCCAGAGGATGCGGTCGCCCGCGGCGCCACAGACGCCGAGAACACCGCCACTCGAGCGCAAGACCCACTTCTCGAATGCCATCAGCGTCAGCCGACTTTCTTTACAACCAACACCGACGTGGCAGGCCTCCAGCTTCTCTGGACAAAGGGAGGATTTACGGCGACTACCCAACCGCGCGTAGTTGTGGCGCGGGATACAGGCGGCCCGGGCGGCGCGGCGGCGGCAGGCCGGCGCTCGAAACGCTCTCGGCGAGCAGTCCAAACCCGGCGCTGAATGCCGCCGACGTCGAAATCTGGGCGGATCTTGAGGGATTTGGGCGGGTCCAGTATCACTGGCGGGGTCCAAAGGTCACCGTGACGGCGTGGCGCGGTGCCCAGCAGGGGCGCCGCCCGCTGCTGGAGGGACCGCGGATAACAAGCCGGGGTATCTGTGAATTTATACAAGTCCCAAATACCACCGAAATCACCGGGATGGTCGAGACGGCGGGTAACAGATCGGGGTATGGATGCATCTATACAAGTCCCAAATGCCACCGAAATCACCGGGATGGTCGAGACGGCGGGTAACAGATCGGGGTATGGATGCATCCATACACGTCCCAAATGCCACCGATATCCCCGGCAGGGTGAGGACGGTGGAGTTCTTTGACAAACTTCGCGACACTTCCATTCCTGAGCTAGGAAGGACAGCCACCGGTGTCAAAGGCCATACCGGATCCCAACGGGGACCAGCGAGGCCAGGAGCAAGGCTGTGGAGCTCCAGTGCTCGCAGGAACAGGATAGGCCAGCAGACCGCTAGCGCCAATACGGTGAACGTCGACCACAACTACCCTCTCTTGGCACTTCGTGGAGACATGCGAATACGTCCTGCTGCGTCCAATTGCGACGGAAGCATAGGAGATTCAGACATAAGCATGACCTATTTCGACAGTTGCGCACATTATATTCAAGTATATAATACACACAACATGTTGACAGAGTATCCCAATTAAGGCAATACCGTCTCCAATCGTGGGACAGGCACATTCAAGCCAATCCACCTGAGCAGAAAATGTATGCACTCTAACAGGAGTTGGGCTTCTGTGCTGAGTGTGTTGCACGTGCGTTACACGAACGTCACTGTCCAAATAGTTGAACCGGCGTGGGTGTCACTGTGCGCGATGGCAGCATATGTTATTTCACGCTAACTGCATGTGACACTCGAAGTGTTGTGGGCTCACACCCCATCTGTTGTTGCTCTTCACCCGCGACCAATCAGCAGCCAGCACTCCAGATTATAATCGCGAAGCACTGTCGACTGAGAGGTGGACTCACTGGGACAATCGACGGTCGGCTGCGGTGCGAACTGGTGGGTGCCTGTGGGGCACAAGTGCGACCACAAAACAGGAGCACAACCGCACGTTGATGTCGAATATTTCAGAGGAAACAACAAAGTGGAAGCTGCTAAAAGATAAATGTTGTAGAGTACATCTGGCCCTGGTCGAAGAAGGCAAGGCTCGAAACGTTGCAACGATTACCCTATGGTTTCAAAAGCCTGGCAGGTGTGGTGAATTAGGTCGGACGGCCGGGTCGGGTCGGGTCGGGTCGGGTCGGGTCGGGTTGGGTCGGGTCGGGTCGGGTCGGGTCGGGTCGGGTCGGGTCGGGTCGGGTCGGGTCGGGTCGGGTCGGGTCGGGTCGGGTCGGGTCGGGTCGGGTCGGGTCGGGTCGGGTCGGGTCGGGTCGGGTCGGGTCGGGTCGGGTCGGGTCGGTTCGGGTCGGGTCGGGTAGGGTCGGGTCCGGTCAAGTCAGGCCACTAGCACAACCTTTTTTTTTCTCGTACACACCAGAGATAACTCATTCGGGCTTCGATCTCGCTTACTATAAATAGCACTTGCAGCATGTCCTTACTATCCCAAGTGAGTCCCCAACGACCCATTATCTGACCACGATGCAGTTTGTGGAAGGGTTAGAAGACTTGCGTCAACGCGCAGCCTTCTGTTGTTGTTGTTGACTGAAGTGTGCCAGCCTGCCACCGTGAGGTAATATCGACTGTTAGAAGTTAAAACCATGTTAGCCTTATTAGCTTTACAAAACTACCTTTGGTCATTTAGTACCTGACACTGGCCACAACCACGGCATGCGTACGACGTAGCCTAGCTATGTCGACTCCGCAGTAAAGTGGCATGGACTGATGTGAAAAGCCCACTCCGGAGGGCTAGTCGGCCCCGCCGTGAAGTGGCGACTGATAGGACTGGTATGCCAGGTTCAGTCCACGGGCTTCGAGGGTTTTTCTTGTTCCACCCAAAGTTGAATATTCATCCCTGACTGTTAGCGCTGGACTGCACAACTCTGGACAAAATCGCAAAGCATCATATGGCTTGTGTTGCGTATTTATTAATCTGGAACGAAATCAAGGTGTACAATTTAGTGCGCATGACTAATTTAGATCATATTGCTTGAGCAAATGAGTCCGAACTGCACCAAAACTGGGCAAAAGAAGCTGCCAGGGAGAATACGAGAAGTAAGCTCCCCGAGTTGGACGCCGGCTGTCTTGTGTATATAACGACATGACATACACTTATTCCAAATACTACGTGGGATTGCTTGATGGTCATTTTTGCTACTATTGGTCTTTATAGGAACCGATGGATGAGAACATTCCACGAATTACATGCTGAAAGTTTTGACCAGCTCACGTCAGTTTAAGCCGGTTTTAGCCGCTAAAAGTAGTCTTAGTCACTGGCATGTCAGAAACAAGCTCAATACGACTCTCCGGGTTTGAGAAGAAAAGAAGAATTACTGGAAGTATACTTAAAAGCAGGCATAGTTACCAGAAAGGAATCAGGACTTGAGCCACTGCAATAGAAATAATGTATTGCAGTTGCAATAGCTGAGATTAACCGCCTAAGATGATGTACCATATCTGCGTGCAAGAAACCAGACTTCGGCGGAAAATGATCGTAGCGCTGGGACAACTGGCAAAAGCCAGAGACACTCGACTGATATTTGAGGTATCGCCGTGCGAAACATCCGCACCTAATTGTGAGACTGACCCGGTGAGACTGACCCGGTGAGACTGACCCGGTGAGACTGACCCGGTGAGACTGACCCAGTGAGACTGGCCCGGTGAGACTGACCTGGTGAGACTGACCCGGTGAGACTGACCCGGTGAGACTGACCCGGTGAGACTGACCCGGTGAGACTGACCCGGTGAGACTGACCCGGTGAGACTGACCCGGTGAGACTGACCCGGTGAGACTGACCTGGTGAGACTGACCTGGTGAGACTGACCTGGTGAGACTGACCTGGTGAGACTGACCCGGTGAGACTGACCCGGTGAGACTGACCCGGTGAGACTGACCCGGTGAGACTGACCCGGTGAGACTGACCCGGTGAGACTGACCCGGTGAGACTGACCCGGTGAGACTGACCCGGTGAGACTGACCCGGTGAGACTGACCCGGTGAGACTGATCTGTGAGACTGACCCGGTGAGACTGACCTGGTGAGACTGACCCGGTGAGACTGATCTGTGAGACTGACCCGGTGAGACTGACCCGGTGAGACTGACCCGGTGAGACTGACCCGGTGAGACTGACCCGGTGAGACTGACCTGGTGAGACTGACCCGGTGAGACTGACCCGGTGAGACTGACCCGGTGAGACTGACCCGGTGAGACTGACCTGGTGAGACTGACCCGGTGAGACTGGCCCGGTGAAACTGACCTGTGAGACTGATCCGGTGAGACTGACCCGGTGAGACTGACCTGGTGACACTGGCCCGGTGAGACTGACCTGGTGAGACTGGCCCGGTGAGACTGGCCCGGTGAGACTGACCCGGTGAGACTGACCCGGTGAGACTGGCCCGGTGAGACTGACCTGGTGAGACTGACCTGGTGAGACTGACCTGGTGAGACTGGCCCGGTGAGACTGACCCGGTGAGACTGGCCCGGTGAGGCTGACCTGGTGAGACTGGCCCGGTGAGACTGACCCGGTGAGACTGGCCCGGTGAGACTGACCTGGTGAGACTGACCCGGTGAGACTGACCCGGTGAGACTGACCCGGTGAGACTGCAGACACCGGTGAGACTGACCCGGTGTAGACTGACCCGGTGAGACTGGCCCGGTGAGACTGACCTGGTGAGACTGACCCGGTGAGACTGACCTGGTGAGACTGGCCCGGTGAGACTGACCTGGTGAGACTGGCCCGGTGAGACTGACCCGGTGAGACTGACCCGGTGAGACTGACCCGGTGAGACTGGCCCGGCGAGACTGACCTGGTGAGACTGACCCGGTGAGACTGACCTGGTGAGACTGGCCCGGTGAGACTGACCCGGTGAGACTGACCCGGTGAGACTGACCTGGTGAGACTGACCCGGTGAGACTGACCCGGTGAGACTGACCTGGTGAGACTGACCCGGTGAGACTGACCCGGTGAGACTGACCCGGTGAGACTGACCCGGTGAGACTGACCTGTGAGACTGATCCGGTGAGACTGACCCGGTGAGACTGACCTGGTGAGACTGACCCGGTGAGACTGATCTGTGAGACTGACCCGGTGAGACTGACCCGGTGAGACTGACCTGGTGAGACTGACCTGTGAGACTGACCCGGTGAGACTGGCCCGGTGAGACTGACCTGGTGAGACTGACCTGGTGAGACTGGCCCGGTGAGACTGACCCGGTGAGACTGGCCCGGTGAGACTGACCTGGTGAGACTGACCCGGTGAGACTGACCTGGTGAGACTGGCCCGGTGTAGACTGACCCGGTGAGACTGGCCCGGCGAGACTGACCTGGTGAGACTGACCTGGTGAGACTGACCCGGTGAGACTGACCCGGTGAGACTGACCCGGTGAGACTGGCCCGGCGAGACTGACCTGGTGAGACTGACCCGGTGAGACTGACCCGGTGAGACTGACCCGGTGAGACTGACCCGGTGAGACTGACCCGGTGAGACTGACCCGGTGAGACTGACCCGGTGAGACTGGCCCGGTGAGACTGACCCGGTGAGACTGACCCGGTGAGACTGACCCGGTGAGACTGACCCGGTGAGACTGACCCGGTGAGACTGACCCGGTGAGACTGACCCGGTGAGACTGACCCGGTGAGACTGACCGGTGAGATGAACGACCCGGTGAGACTGACCCGGTGAGACTGACCCGGTGAGACTGACCTGTGAGACTGACCCGGTGAGACTGACCCGGTGAGACTGACCTGGTGAGACTGACCCGGTGAGACTGACCCGGTGAGACTGACCTGGTGAGACTGACCCGGTGAGACTGACCTGGTGAGACTGGCCCGGTGTAGACTGCGCACAATGCTCCCTCCGAAATGCATGAGGTTCATCTAACCCGTGCTGTGCACACACCTGGGAGGGCAATACATCTGGCCGGGCCGATATTGACGGGCGAGATGTAGGGGGCACGCCTCTGCAATCCACAACACTCATCACCGCGCACGTGGCAATTAGTGGACGGCGATCGATTGACTCAACATCGGCCACCCCACCCAAGTGTTGCCGCCAAAACGTGAGTTTGGTGACGATCGACTGGTGGCTCAATACGACGTAACGCCGCGTGATGTCACGAGGCGCGACGTGGTGTGACACGAGTCCGGCTGGCTGTGTCTCCAGGAGCCGCCGAATGAGTCCCCTCCTCCGTCGACACAGCTCTCGTCCCGTGCCCCTGCACGCTCGTCAAAGGCGAGACAGCTACCGAGAAGAGCCAAACACCGGCCAAGAAGCAGGGTCGGCTATCCCACATGCGAACACAATGAGAATGACTGAAGATCGTTTAGAGTAATCCTTCTGGTGAGGATTTAGATCCAAATGCAATTAAAATATGGCGCCAATTGATGCGGCTAAGAATCCAATCCAGAATGCGCTTTGCGCGTGAGGTGTTGCCTCTACTAATTGTGGCCATTGTGAAGAGAAAAAAAAACGTGCCTCTCATTGCACTCCAAGAAGTACAAATTCTGCATCGCTATATGAAGAGGGGACACTCGAAGTCACAAGCTACAGTCTTGGCACCTGAGCGTTCCATTATATTCCAGTTTTTTGGTCCAAGTGACGATAAATACACCTTTTCCTTAATTATACCTCGATGGGTCATCATCGACTTCCAAACCGCATTGCTGCCCATCAGGGAGTGGAATACCCTGATAGCAGGCTGCAGTGAGGTACGTGAATTCCTCGCATCGACACACGCTGTCAGGCAGTAACGACCGGACACAATCGCCTCCGCGTACACAAAGTGCACTCAGATCGCACACCCGAGTTCGATCATTCGGAACGCGGCAATAATTACACGAATTTCACGTCAAGTTTCCCAACTAGCCGCCGCAAGCCGACGCGATCCTCTCCGCGATTGGCAAAGTTATAAAAAAGCGGTAAAAGTTCGCGAATTGCGCGGCCGCGTGGCACGACGCGGTGGACCGTGCCGCCATCGGCAGGTCATGAAAGACATTGGCGAGCCGCCGACGGCGCATTCCAATACGGCTGATGGAGCCGGCGCCGGCGACTGGCGCCGGCTCCAGCCGGCCACAACATCGCCTGCTGAGCCCTACTCTCGCCGACCATGTTTGCCGTCCGGCCGGCGGCCGAGGAAAATGACAAATGTGGCGCGCTTTGGTCCGTCCGACAAGCGGCGGCGTCCCGCGGGAGCGGCCGACACGCACGACATGTGCACGACAGCGTCGCCGAAGGTGCTGACGGCGGGAGCGGTGGCAGGCGACCATATGGCCCGCGGCAGCGCTGAATGGTCCTGCGGGTCACATGGCGACAGGTCACAATACGACCCGAGGCCGCGCTGAATGGTCCTGCGGGTCACATGGCGACAGGTCACAATACGACCCGAGGCCGCGCTGAATGGTCTTGCGGGTCACGTGGCGACAGGTCACCATATGGCCCGTGGCCGCGCTGAATGGTCTTGCGGGTCACGTGGCGACAGGTCACCATATGGTCCGCGGCCGCGCTGAATGGTCTTGCGGGTCACGTGGCGACAGGTCACCATATGGCCCGAGGCCGCGCTGAATGGTCTTGCGGGTCATATGGCGACAGGTCACAGCATGGCCCGAGGCAGCGCTGAATGGTCTTGCGGGTCACATGGCGACAGGTCACCATATGGCTGCGGCCGCGCCTCGAGGTCCCGTGCCCGGCAATGGTCATAACGGCGGCGCTTCATGTCCGGCGGCCGTGTGAAGTGTCCGGGAATGGCCGGGAGCGTGACCAGCTGACCGGCGGAACGGCACGGATCGTGACCGGTGGCCTGCTCCGCAATCAGGACCGGCCACCTGTGAGGTGCGTCAGGTGCAGTCGTGGTGCACGGCGTCCAGAACAGCGGGGTCCAGAACAGCTGGGTCCAGAACAGCGGGACCCAAAACAGCGGGGCTCAGAACACCGGGACCCAGAACACTGGGACCCAGAACACCGTGACCCAGAACACCGGGACCAAGAACAGCGGGGCTCAGAACGGCGGGGCCCAGAACAGCGGGGCCCAGAACAGCGGGGCACGATGATATACCACCGCAACATACCAACACAGCATACCGTCACAGGACACGCCACAACATACCGCCACAGCATACCAACACAGCATACCGCCACAACATACCGCCACGACATACCGCCACAACATACCGCCACGACATACCACCCCAACGTACCACCACAGCATACCACCACAACATACCACCACCACATACTACCGCAACATACCACCACAACACATCACCACGATGATATACCACCGCAACATATCAACACAGGATACCGCCGTCACAGGATACGGCCACAGCATACCGCCACAGCATACCAACACAGCATACCGCCACGACCGGACAGTAGCCGGCTTAGCGTTCCGCATGCAGACTCCTGAGACTGGACGCAGCGATCGCGGAGAGGAGTCTGACGCGGGGCAGCCATCACTGACAGATCCACGAAGAATGCTCTAATCAATCAGCTGTGGGCGATTCACATTTCACTGCCGCCTGCGGTCGGAACAATTATGAATGTTGTTGCAGGGCTGGGGAGCAGCAGAAGTATTGGTCGATACTGGTGCTGAGTTCCGATATGCACAACGTACACGTTGTGTGGTTTGGAAACAGCAGACGTTTTGGTTAATCCTAGTGGCCCGGCCAGATCTGTGTAGCGCACATGCTGGTTGATTGCATAATAGCACAACGAAATACAAGCTGGTTCATGAGCATGGTTGGGTCAAGGTGAATCTCCTTGTCCCTCTTTCCATTAATCACGACTCGCATCCCGTCTGACTCGTGATATTTAAATGGAATGAAATGAACTAGATCACCAGGTATCGGGAAGCAGAAGGTTGGAAAGTACTGCACTGGAAGTATGCAGCAAGATTGATTGGTATGAAGTACTAGTGTATTGCATAGTGTCATATGAATATGTGTAGAAAGGGCAACATCGTGACCTCTCATACTGACGAAAATCATTACGAAAAATGAACATACAGTGGTTAGAAGTTGAGACCCTATAGCATAACAGACAAAGTGAATACACATATGGCTCTCCTGGTCTGGCAAAAAGCTGATTAACCTCGTTGGTAGCATACGGACGCGTGAGCACTTGGACGAGTTGGGAGCTAGCGCCGGGACACCACGGAGCATTGAATGGTGTTGAAGAGAAAAGGAGCTATAATAGTGTTTTGGGCATGACGTGAAATCGACACTGAAATTAGCTGTGTGGCCCGACGTACAGACACTGGTTCGATTAGCACACTGACAGAGACAAACGTCCAGCTGGCAGGGAGCCGTTTATCGGATGATGCATGGCCACATGTGCAGCTCCTCTGAGACTGGCCGGCGGCAGACACTTGGCCAGAGCCATGTGTTATGTCGGCAATGGGCGTGCCCGAAGCCGTCGCCTCACTACGTCCAGCTTCAGCCTTCTAAACCGCAAACGACGCGAAGGAAAAACGGCCAGAAAAACCACGCCACAATGGCACCGTACGCCGACAGCGACGGTAAAAAGCCGCAATCGCACAATGAACCAAAATATGAAGTAAATTTAACGCGGGGATGTCGCAGCGGGCGCTGGCATTGTGTCGCTTCTTACCGCGGCGTTGCCGGGGCAACCAGCGGGTGGCTGTCGGGACGGGCGTTTCTCAGCCGATGCGTCGCGAATGGAGAATGCGGCGAGCGGCTCGCCGCGCGCCGCGTGAGAAATGGCGGGAGGCGTCTGCACGACGGTCGCCAATGGCCGACAGATAGCCGGGAGGACAGCGGACAGATAGCCGGGAATACGACCGACAGATAGCCGGGAGGACAGCGGACAGATAGCCGGGAGTACGACCGACAGATAGCCGGGAGGACAGCGCACAGATAGCCTGGAGGTCGGTGGTGGACAGATAGCCGGGAGGACAGCAGACATATAGCCGGGAAGACAGCTGACAGATAGCCGGGAGGTCGGCGGGCAGGTAGCCGGGAGGTCGGTGGCGGACAGATAGCCGGGAGGACAGCGGACATATAGCCGGGAGGACGGCGGACAGGTAGACGGGAAGACAGCGGATAGATAGCCGGGAGGTCGGTGGTGGACAGATAGCCAGGAGGACAGCGGACATATAGCCGGGAGGACAGCTGACAGATAGCCGGGAGGTCGGTGGTGGATAGATATCTGGGAGGACAGTGAACAGCTAGCCGGGAGGACAGCGGACAGGTAACCGGGAGGACAGTGGACAGATAGTCAGGAGGACAGCCGACAGTGACCAACGACCACTGTCAGTGCATCGTGCCGCAGCTAGTCAGAGACGGCTGGGGAGCTATCTCAGCTGGTCAGAGACGGCTGGGGAGCTATCTCAGCTGGTCAGAGGCGGCTGGGACGCTTCCTCAGGCGGTCCCCGGTGATTGGGGCGTTGAGTTAGGTAGTCTGAGGTCACTGGACGGCGGGCGCTACCTCAGGCGATTCGAAGCGGCTTGGGACGCTACCTCAGGTGGTTGTAAAGCTGCTGGACGCGACAGGAGCACGTGCTGACACACGGCACGAACAGAGGAGCATGTGCTGACGGCACCAGCAGAGGAGCACCTGCACTGCCTGTAATTAACCGCAGTGGCTAACCACACACCGAAGCTGTTAACCAGAGCACCGACTCCCTGAAGGTGTGTCGGCCCTGATCCCATCGGCAGGAAAAAGCGAACGCATCCTGATTAAAAGGTCTGATGAGCAAAGGAGATGTGTGTTCTTAGGCAGAACAGGGTATCTAGAAAAAGCAGATCCTATCAACTCGGCCTACGAAAAAGTGCCTACAAATTTCATACGCCTCCTAGCAACGCCATGACAAAGTTTTCCCAGTGTTTAAAGACAAGGCGCCGTGCACGGTGATACGACCACTTACACCCATCAGCTGCTGTATGTAGTGCTGAATTGTACGGACTGGCGAAGAGCCACAATATTGGCCTACTGCTGAAAGAAGTAGCATCCGAATGCGGAGAACCCCTGGATAGATTCACTTGACTTTTGGAAAGGTTTATCAGCTTCTAGGGCTTGTATGTACCAGCCATGGAGAGACGCCAGGATATAGATGAATGCCTGCACGGGTTAAAACCCATTTTCTCGTGGGATGCCGGCTAGAGCAATAACATTTACTACTGACGTCACTAACATATCTAGTAACATACCAACAAGGAGAGCAATTTCGGCCACGATTATGATCATGGATGTGCACAGGGGGAAATTGAAACGTTTGGCCTGCATTTCGAAGACGTGATGCTGCAAGTCACTGCTTTGCAACAACTTTTTGCGATTTGGCACAATATTTGCAGCCAGCAGGAAGGGCGCCCGGTGGGCAGCGGAGTTGTATCGCTGTTGGCTCCGTCTCTGTATGACTGACGCTGTACCCTGATTCACCCGCCGGTGTCCCCGAGTCAGCGATTCTGCATTACTAGCTCTGTTGGCTCTACTGCTCGTGGTGGTGCTTGCTGGTGGCACTGTTATGCTGTGACGGAAATGTCGACAGTGTTGTGGTGATATCCTCCGTGTACGACGTGGTGCACCCTCACTCACTCTCTGATGCATCTCTTGCGCACCTAATTCCCTCTCTCCCTCTCTCACCCTCTCTCCCCCTCTCTGCCCCTTTCTCCCTCTCCCTCTCTTTCTCCCTCCCTCTCTCTCCCTCTCTCTCTCTCGCTCTCTCTCCCTCCCGGTCTATGACCCTGCATTTGTCTCTGCAATATGTTTTTGCCTTTCTGTCTATGCCTCTCTGTCTCTGCCTCTCTGACTCTGCCTCTATTTCTTTCTGTCTCTCTGTATCTCTGTCTCCCTGCCTCTGTTATTTTCTGTCTCTATCTTTATGTCCCTCTGCTTTCCTTCTCGTTTCCTTCAATTTCTCCCGTTTCCCTCTGACGGCCACTTGTATGAGTCACTCAATGATCTCCCCAGTTTGCGTGTGTAGTTCTGCTGTGGACTTAACACTACGCCACGTGTTGGAAAGCTATTTTTGTTGGTTGCGATGAAGGCTGCGCTTATTGTGAAGTGTTCGTTGTTTTGATCGTCAGATGTTCCTCTGAAGACACTGTGAGCGAATATATCTAGAGATTTTGTAGTTAATTATATTAGTATGAGCATCCGGCTGCCATTTCAACTGATATTTATAATGTTGCCCATCCATTTGATAATTTCACTCCAAAATCATGAAGCTGATAAATTTGAAACGAAGTTGTGTGCAATATTTGTGAAGGCAGTAATCAACAATTACATTTCCATTCTCATGCTTACAGGCAATCTTAATGTTAATCACATGTGCATGCAACTCGAGCTGGATTTATTCCATTTTTCTCTCAATTTCCAATCGTGATTAAACTTCATGCAATTCAGCGGGCTACAATCACGTTTGTATCGATGAGCTTGTGGACGCCATTCAATAGGCCTTGGATCTAATCAGATGGCCTGTAATCTCATTCAGCAACTCACCCATTCCGACAGTACCACTGGCGGAATGGGAATGGGTAAGAAGAATGTTGAACTTTATTCTTACCCGGTTAGTCTCCTACATACCTATAATTTGTGGGTGTACAACGCACCCTAAGATGCTAACTTGCGATTCGATGATGGAATAAAAAGTGAGCAATAAGATGTATGCATTATGCGTGTTATCATTGCGGAAGTAATACTACTGGCTTTCATGGCTTTCTAAGTTAAACAACTACAACCAACAACAGATGTTTCGATAGTTCGCACACGAATTTGCGATACTAGTGCGCATAACACGCGCGTAATGTGACAATAGAAAAGGTAGCGTCGATAACTTTACATTCGGACAGTCTTATTATTATCTGAGCTGATACGTTTTCATCTGTCATTATATTTCGGTGAAAAAATAGCATGACAACAGAAAGAAAGAGAAATTGCATATATTGGTGGGCAAAACATTTGTAGAACCAACCTACCTCCGAAGAAAAGTTAGCTGAAGAAAAGTATGTTAATTAATAATTGACAGTAAGTTTGAAGATAATATGCTGCCATATGTGAAGATCGGCATCTTATTGTACAAACACTTCACGCAGCCGGGAACAAATCGGACGTTTCAGTGGTTGTCAGCAAGCAGTAGAAAATTGCATGGTATCCATTGGAGCGATGAGTTCAAATAGGATATTTAAGACACAAAGCAGAAACTGTCTGCGAAGTTAGTTAGTTAGAATGCAGAAGATGTCGGGACATTCGCTATCATGAGCAATATCGAGGACATGTGTCACTATCAACTGGTGGCAAGCTGCGCAGGTGGTACCCTAGTGTATCAACCTGTCGTACCCTAGGCTACTCCAACCTGTGTCGCGTGCTACGTGCTAGCTAGATGCATAGCTAGGCACTGCAACACACATACAAGTGAATGACGCTGAACTGAAGCAGATTACTTGCTGAACTGAAGCAGTAGGTTGAATGTGAAATGAAATGATTGAAAGGTATACAATTATTGAAGGGCTAAATCAGGCCAATCTGAAAAATGCACTTCTATTTAGACTAACACCTAGGGGTCATCAATTTAGGCTAGACAAATATAGGTGTAGGAAAGTTAAGCGACAACAAGTCTTCAGTCAAAGTATTGTTGATCAGTGGAATAGCCCGCCTGCTAATGTTGCGGGGAGTCTCTCATTGAATGCATTTAAAACTATTTTAGGTTGCGAAATCCTATTTTTGGATATCTATGGAGTGGTGGATGGGATGATATCTATGTTAAGTGGGTATGCACTGTACAGGATCCCTAGGTGGGTGTGGATAGAGTCTGAAAATTATTTTGATTATGCTGATAAATTGAATGGTACGCTAGACATATAGGGTATTACTACTACTAGTACTATACTATGCTATGCAGGATGTACCTAGTAGTGGATTCAGCACCGACCTTGGGGTATATGATACTGATGAGATTGGCTATTGTAGCACAACGGGGTAAGATCGGGGGAGTTTGGAATTGCTGAGGAATGTGATATGCAATATCAGATGAATGGCGCTAGATAGGCGAGGATATATAGTTATCTTGGCACTTGGGATAATGGTTAGATTGTGGTGTGAGCATCTACCCTTCTGGCATCTTTTCTAGATAAGATTAATCCAGATGGCCCATGTGGCTCTTATCAAGACTTAAACACTTTATCACTTTATGATTTTATGAGTTTATGACCTTACTACTAGCTGTAGGTTGATGAGATATTTCATACTTTAAATGGCATGGATGTTAGCCTGGAATGACAAATCTCTATTCTACTGAATATAGCCTAATAGCTATTTAGATTGTTTCCACACAATGTCCGGTATTATTGAAGATAGTGACAATAATTTGCATATGGATAGGGTGAGTCTTAGTAATATTTCAATTTGAAGGTGATGTTGATATTGTCTTGTTCCTCGTAGTTCTGTTCATTGCGTGTTTTGTTCATGCTCATCCACAATGAACTAGCATTTTTTGTTGGTGTCAGTGATCAGTGTCAGTGTCAGATGCACATGTGATCTGATGTCAGCTTTTATGTCTTTGTAAAACATAGTGCTGCTCATGGAAATAGTAATCCACACTATACAAGGAAGGTCAAATTAATTTAATCTGATGGAAAATTGGTCGGACATAAGCTTAGCGTTTCGAGAACCAGTCACAATTTGTCCTGGTATTTGTCCAGAACAAGGACAATTTGTCACGGTAGGTACCGGCATCGCATAGAAGATCGGAAATGCTCTTTAGTAGTCATCCAACAGAGCCATTGCTGACGATAGGTTCACTGACGATAGGTTCACTGACGAAAGGTTCACTGACGATAGGTTCACTGACGATAGGTTCACTGACGATAGGTTCACTGACGATAGGTTCACCGGCAGATTGTCGCAGCGGAGACTCATGCAAACCGTGCCCAAGTGGCGACCGCAGGACTGCGGGTGGGTCCCCAGGTTCCCCACTCATGCCGTCTGGCCATGCTGGGTTACGCCACGCGTCATGCCGCTTGGTCATGCTGGGTTACGCCACCCGTCATGCTGCCCGGCCATGCTGGGTTACACCAACCACTCATGCCGTCCTATCACTCTGTGTTACACCAACCACTCATGCCGCCCGACCATGCAGGGTTACGCCAACCCCCTATGCCATCCGATCACGCTTGGTTACGCCAGCCCTCATGCCGCCCAGCCACGCTGGGTTGCAGCAGCGTGGCTGGGCGGCATGAGGGCCGGCACCGGCGGCATGGGGGTTACCCCATGCCGCCCGGCCATGCAGGATTACGCCAGCCCTCGGTGCCGCCATCGTAACTGGATTGCTCCACCCGGTTACGCTGTTTTACGCCTACCCTCACGCCGCCGGGCCACGCTGGACTAGGCCAGCCGTCATGCCGTCCAGCCACGCGACCACCGCACGGCCAATTCATCGCCGAGCACGCCGAACGTCGATGACGGCGGCGGTTCGGAGGTGGCGCGGCCGGCGCGTCAACAACATGTTTGGATTGAATCATTACTGAATGATTAAGCCGGCCGGCTGTCGCAGGCGGCGCGACAAACATGACCCGGGCGGCGGTATTGCGGCGGCGGGCGGACACGACGGCGCGGGCTCCGTCCGATCACGTCAAGTCACGTCAAATCACGTCAAATCAGCCGGGCGTCGACCGGGCGTCTGCGGCGTCGGCTTTGTGCCGACCGCCGGCGCCGGCGTCGGATTTGTGCCGACCGCCGGCGCCCGCGTCGGATTTGTGCTCGACGTCGCGCGTTTCCGCCGTGGTCCGCTGACCCGACAACGCGCCACTGTTGACGCCACGCGCACACCTCCCAGGTGCGACGCTCCCAGGTGGCAGGAGACGCCCGGCCGCCGAGTCGGCGCCTGCCGCTTCAGCACGCCCGGGCGGGGCTTCATGTCTGCATGGCACTGAGGCTGTGTCCGTCATGATTACGAGCCGAGCGAGCACCGATTGCGTTGCCACCGGCGCGTCGGAGAAGGAGCGAGGGGAAGGAAGGGAGACTGAAAGGGTGAGAAGAGGAAAGGAAGGCAGAGTTCAATAGTGAGCGAGAGGCAAGAGGAAAGAGATGAGAAGTGACAGAGGAGAGGGGAGAGACAAGAGTGGAGAAAGAGAAGAAGAATAGGAGACAGCGACAGAAACAGTCATCGATGGATTAGGCGTGAGGGATGGGGAGGGGAGAGGGAGGGAAGAAAAAGGAATTTCACGCCCAAGAAGCTTGTAGCAGCACACTTGCTGCTTAATTGCTGCTTTCTCAATTTGCATGCACCTTATAGTGACAACGTTGCACAATATTCGCCAGCCTTAATGTATCAAAATCAGGCGACTAACTATAATTTCATGAGGTTTCAGAAGATGTACCCAGTGCCATAAATGTTGGATGTGGGAGGGGGGACAAGGCGTTTACCCTTCCTAACTTCTCTGGAACTTAATCATCAGTCCTATAATACAAAATGAAGATGGCTTCTATACTTCCCAGAAACGTTCCGACAGTTAGATCTATTTATAGATATATTCGTTTTCTGTTCCGCATGCTCTTTTGCCTTGCCCTCTCGGTCAGGATTTAACAAGCAAGTAAGTCCTTGAAAATATCTGTCAGTACTCCCATTGGCCGCTGGTCCGGTTGATCCAAATTCCGTGATCTAATCTGGATCGTTCAGGTCATCGCTCGCAGTGGTGGAGTGAAGGCACAAGAAGGCAACTAGGACTTCGGACAGACATCGCACACGGTAGATACACACACTGTCATAGCGACGAGTCCATCTGAACGTTCCATCGACAGGTGGTGTTCCGTAATTCAATAGCCGCCATTTCCGTGCCAGTTAAATGGTAGTGGCCAATTTACTTCACGCTGGGGGCCGACACCTGCACTGCCAGTCAGCACGAGACCTTCACAAAGCCAGCACTTCTAACGATGTGCTTGCATCCAGTGTTGGCGCTCTACTAGGACCGCGACCGATCTTGGCACTAGGACCGCGACAAACCTCAGCACTAGGACCGTGAATGACCTCAACACTAGGACCGTGAATGACCTCAGTATTAAATATATAAGATTGATTATTTGGGTTTAAGGGCGCGCCGACTACTAGGTCATTTAGCGCCCAAAAAGATATAAGACATAAAGACATAAAGGATTAGTGTAACTATGAGCCACAAGGCCCATTCATGGTTGCACTGTGTACACTCAACCAGTTGCCCACCAAATCCGTCGAGCAGCCCTCCCTGTAATACTGAAAAACAAGCCCTCTATTCTTATAATGATTGTCCATGCTGTTTTTAAAGATGTTCAATGTGCTGCTACTTACAATAGTTTCTGGTAGCTGGTTCCAGTGTTCTAGTATCCTGTTGGTGAAGAATGACTGTCTTAACCTGGTTCTGCTGTGGCTAACTTTAATTTTGAATTTATGACCTCTAATTGCATCATTTCTGTTAAATTCAAGCATTTCCCCAAGGTATCCCCTCTCCAGACCATGGACAGATTTAAAGACCTCGATGAGATCTCCTCTCAGCCTTCTATATCTAAGTGAAAACATATTCAATTTCTTCAATCTTTCCTCGTATGCCAGGTTGCTTATACCATGAACCATTTTTGTAGCCCTCTTTTGTACTAAAAAACCAACAATCTTTTTCATAGCTAGGAGACCAAGCTTGGATGCAGTATTCGAATTGTGGCCTGTCATATGCACAGTAAAGCTTCCTGATGACTTCCTCACTTCTATATTATACATTCCTGTTTATTGCCCCAAGCATTCTCAGTGCCTTCTTCCTGGCTTCCTTGGTCTGTTCTGATGCCCCCAATTTTGTGTTTAGAATAACACCTAAATCCTTCTCCTGTTGAGTCACTGATAGCACTTGGCCACCCATCAAGTATTGAGCCTTCATATGCTGCTTACCCACATGCATGATTTTGCACTTATCGAAATTCAATTTCATTTTCCATCCTTCGGACCACAACTTCGTCTGTCTTTTTGCAGCGAGATATGTTCATTTTGACCTGTTATTGCACTAAAGGCTTCCAAATCATCCGCAAATTTCACAACCTTACTGCTTAGGCCACTTTCAATGTTATTTACAAATATAATGAACAGTAGTGGCCCCAGTACTGACCCCTGGGGGACTCCACTAAGAACATTTTGCCATGATGACTTTGTACCATTTAGCATCACTCTTTGTTGTCTATCTGGAAGCCACAACTCTATCCATTTTAAGATGCTACCTGCAATACCATGGGACTGAAGCTGTATCATTCACCGTGTATGGGGTACCTTGTCAAAGGCCTTCCTAAAGTTAAGATATGCTACATCAACCTGATTTCCCTGATCAAATTGTTCTGTGGCGAAGTTCAAAATGTCCAAGAGATTTTTGAGGCATGATCGCCCTTTCCTAAACCCATGTTGAGTATCTTGAATCAATCTGTTTCCTTTCAGATAACTAACTATTATATCCTTCACAATTGATTCTAGTACCTTGCAGACTAGAGATGTGAGACTTACTGGCCTATAGTTTTCAACTTTCCCTCTTTCTCCTTTCTTGAAAATAGGAACTACATTTGCCCTTTTCCCATCTGTTGGAATTTCGTTTTGTGAAACAGATCTACAAAATATTATACTAGGTGGAAATGCCAGTTCCTTTTCAGCTTCCCGCAATACCCTAGCATAAATTTCATCAGGTCCTGCTGCTTTGTTTGGCATTATTTTCCTGATATGATTGTAAACAACATCACTATCAATAAAATCAACATCATTTATCAGATCACATGTCACTGAACTATGATGCACGGTCGGCAGATTAGTCATATCTTCCCATGTAAACACTGATTTAAACTGCTTCCTCAGCTCCTCAATCATCTCACTATCCTCACCCAATGTAGCCCCGTTTACTTTCAGTGGACCAATTGTGCTAGAAACTTTACTCAGCTTGTAGAAGCTAAATAATTTTGTACTGTCCCCATTACAGTTTCTAGCTAAATCCAGTTCTTTTGCCCGCTTTGCTTCTCTGGTTTTTTGCTTCACAGTGTCGCTAGCCTTTCGATATGCCTTTAGATTAACGACATTTGAAGCTCCTTTAAAGACTCTAAATGCAGCTTTCTTAGCCTTAATTGTTTTATCAAGTCTGATGTAAGCCATGCTGGCTTTCCTATCCTTCTTTTGCGTCTTTGCTTTTGGGGGACATGTCTAATCTGAATTTCCTTCAAGTAAGATTTGAACTTTTCCCACATTTCACAGGCATTTAAATTTGAGTATTCTTCTTCCCATCTTATGGCACTTAAAGCCGATCTCATGCAGTCAGAGTCTGCTCTGTTGAAATTTGGATCCTTTACCAAATTATCCTGAATAATTTCCACTACATGTGCCTTGAATCTAACTATGTTATGGTCACTTCTTCCCAGAGTTTCTCCAACAGTCAAGTCTTGAACCAAGTCACTTAAATCCGAGAATACAAGGTCCAAGAATGAGCCATGCCTGGTAGGTTCCGTTACAAATTGGTGTAAGAACAGGTCCTCTTCAAGGCATTTCCTAAACATTTTACATGATGGGGAACTAATACCAACATTTTCGTACCCTTTTAGATTAAAGTCACCAAGAATTAGGCACTTTCTCCGAAAGTCTCTACTGATTTCTTCACAAATCACCTTATCAAGCTCCAGTTGCTTGGAATGTGGCGGGGTTCCTGATCGGTAGAAAGCTCCTATCCTCAGTGTATTGCTGTTGCCTTTTCCCACAGCGACATCGAGCCAGATGGACTCAACAGACACATTTTTATCCCCACCTGCTACTTTTTGAGAACTGAATAAGCTATTCACATAGAGCATTACACCACCACCTTTCACTGCTGGACCCCTATTGGATGAAAGCATATTGTATCCCTGGATCTCATAGTCCTGCAAGTTATCTCCAAAATACCCCTCACTGACCCATGCCTCCGTAATGCAAACAAAGTCTGGTTCCTCCTCAGTAACATAGCACTTGAACTCATCAAATTTGGATCGGATAATCTAAGCATTAACCATCATACACTTAACATATACTCCATAACCACCTTTGGCTTTTTTCATGCTGAGGAGTTCTTTTATCACTGGATGAACTACCACTCTGCCTCCTGGAACTACTGATGTCCCTGTTTGCTGACTTTGAGGTTCTATTGCCTCGGCTGACACTATTGGAATATCCCTGAGATGTCAATGCAATTTCATCCTCCCCACCGCATATCCTAGTTTCCCTAAAGGACATGCTCGTACACTTTGTCTAACACATGAACCCCCTTCTCGGAGAAGTGCAGGCCATCCCTCTGATAGAGGTCCCACGATGTATAAAACCTGCTCCACTCGTCTACAAATGTGAAACCTAATTCATGGCAGAGCTTACCTATCCTGGCATTGGCTGCCAGTGCCCTAGAGCTCCACTCAGGGGAGGCTCCAGCCCTAAGCAAAATTGCAGTTACATTGACTCTCCTATTGCTATCCTTCAGGGTGGCCAGAAGGGCCCTATAGTCCTGCAGCAGCTCCTCACTCCTAGCAGGACCTATGTTATTCATCCCTACCTGTACTATAACTGTACTAAAGTGGTGATCACTGGTGGCCTCTGCCATCACTGGCACCAGGTCTTTAACCTTGGCACCAGGCCTGGTGATGCACCTCCTGTCCTACCTTTACAAAATACCCGATATAAATGTCGCACACGAGGATCACCTACGACCAGTACCGTATCCTCACTACTGCCATCCTGGGCGCAAGATAGTGCCTGGTATCTATTCGATATTGCTATGCCTGCTTGTTGAGCAGTTCGACTAGGCTTCCTCCCACTCCTACCACCTGCCACCTGCCACTCACTGACCCTTTCCTTAGGCTCGCGTCTCCAAATCCTCCACCCCCTGACCTCATGCCACTTCCCCTCCTGTGACCTACCAGAACTACCCCTCCTCTGTTCAATATTAACACTCTCCTCTAGAGAAATCCCAGCCACCTCCACAGTAGGGGAAGCCTCAACTACCTGGTGGCCTGCGACCACCTGGGCATATGTCCCTGCTGCGGAATGACCTCTTGTTACCTTATCGTGCCTACCCTGTGCAACAAGGGCAGCCTTGAGCTTGGAAAGCTCTGCCCTAAGGGCCCTAATCTCTTCCTCTAGTGCCTGCATCCTGGTAGAAACCATCCTAGATTTAGATTAAAATTAACTTGTTAAACAACCGACAAAAAATTAATTTTAAAAATAGCCAACTATTATTCACTATAAATCGCTACCTCCTATACTGTCAGATAATGATCTAAATACCTCAAGAATACCAACACCCAAAGCAGAAACTATTAAACAACTGTTTGTTTTTGTTTTGTTTTTTCTTGAAATCAAATGTCTAATCTGTCTTCTAGACAAGTAGACAACTATATGAACATCACTTTTGATATCTCTTATGGCTAGACAGGAAAATGAACAGTCACACAGCACTTATGAATACCACCAACTTAGTATTAACCCGTCCCGTCTCCGGGGGTCTCCAATCGCCCCCCCTCAGGTTTTTCGTGGATAGCGAACAAGCGGCACGCGGCAGTGCGCCAAAATTTGGCATACCTTTTCTCACATCAATTTGGCATGCTGATTCAAAAAATTTAGGTCAGGTCATTTAGGGTCAAGGAGTTAGTCAAGGTCAAGTGAGGTCACCTCCAAAAAGGTCAACCAGTCGTCGCGCTTTAACGGATACAGATGTTTTAATGAAACTCAGCGTCTGCTTATCTTTACGGATGCAACAAAACGTACGAGTTGAATTTTTATTTTTGACTACATATAAATCTTGCGTATTTGCCAAATTGCAGTTAAAATACAGGATTCTGGCTAAAGTAAGCATTTTTAATTAGGGCAAGTTGACTTCCAACAACATTTCTCGGTCTGCTCTACCCATTGGAAAATGAAAATTAGAGAAAACTTGAAAACTAAAAATGTTGATTTTTTTTTTTTTGGGGGGGGGCAAAAAAAAACTTAAAGCCCTGGTCGATTTTGCTGTCATTTTCTCATTCCAAATAAATTTTGTTTTTCATATATCCCCAAAATGAACTCCCCAGAGTCAAAAACATAATGTAAGTCATGAAAAGTCGTGAAAATCTAGCCCCCCTGGTGACGTTACTTTCGGGGAAAATTATTTTGGAGGGTAGACCCGGACCCTACCCTACCCTACTAGGACCGCGACCGACCTCAACACTAGGACCGCGACCGACCTCAACACTAGGACCGCGACCGACCTCAACACTAGGACCGAGACCGACCTCAACACTAGGACTGCGACCGACCTCAACACTAGGACCGCGAGCGACCTCAACACTAGGACAGCGACCGACCTCAACACCATGAGTAGAGTTTGGCCCAGTGCCAGCGTGTCCTGGTTGTGTTTGGCGGCGCAGCGCTGGTAATGACACCAAACTGATATCGTCGTAACCATACCAGACTGATATCGTCCTCGGTCATCCAGCCCCGCAGTATTGATCGCACGGCACCAAATGACGCTCTCCCTGGAGCGTAAAAATCCTTTAGATGTGCTTGAGGTCCCAATTTGAAGTTAATACTAACCATAACCCATCTGTGTTCAAAAGCTTGGGCTAAATCACGCAAGTTCGGTCCTAAAGTTCAACATGATCATGACTGATGAGCGTCGAAGGAAGTAAGTATCCATATCGAACATGATGTGCTATTCTTGAACTGTTTAATGGATACCGACGTAGCTGGACAGATGTATGTAAAGCAGACGTATGTAACATATGCACGTATGTAAACAAAATATAACGAACGCATGCGTAATTATACGCATTCGCAAATGTGCGTAAGCGCAAGTGTACGAATGCGCAAAAGCACGTATTCGCAAATGTACGTAATCTCAAATGCATGTTAGCGTAGCAGTACATAAGCTTAAATGTACATATGACAAATGTAGGTAGACACGAATGTACGTAAGCATAAAGGTGTGCAAGAGCAAATGTACGTATGAGCTAAGGTGCGTACATCTGCATTTATGTACATCTAGTTAGGCAGATACGCCATATGTACCTTTGCTCTCACGTACATTTGCCATACGTGTACTTGTGATATGCACTTTTGTATTTAAGATCTATGCTTGCATGCGTTTGCTGCATTTACATGCGTACATTTGTTTACATACATATTAAACACGTACATTTGGTTACATGCATTCGTTTATTTCCATCTGTCATACGTGTACATGCATTTGAGTAACGTAAAATTCCATTTACATATATTTTCGTTTACACACAGTTGCTATGTACCCTCTTCCATTTACGTATACATTCATGCACATTTGCTCTTACGTACTTTTTCATTTACTTACATTTGCACTTGAGTATGCCGACTAATATCTACATTTGCGCTCATGTACTTTCGCGTTTACTTACATTTGCGCTTCGGCTATTTGTGCTGACATGCTTTTGTGCTTGCGTGCATTTGAGTCTCTATGCATTTACGCAGACGTAAATGCGTAATTAATGTACATGCATTTTTGCGTACGTATATTTGCACCTATATACTTTTACGCTTACGTACGTCGACGCATACGTAAATTTGCGTTTGCGTACATTTGCGCACAGGTACATTTGCGCTGACGTAGTTGTGCTCACTTACTTTTGAATTACATACTTTTGCACTTACGTACATTTTCGCATACGTACTTTTGCGCTTAGGTACTTTTGCGCTTGGGTACATTTGCGCTTATGAACATTTGCTTACGCATTTTTGCCATGCGTAGTCTTGCTCTTACGTGCATCAGCCATACATTTATTTGAGATGCGTCCATTGCACTTACGTACATCTGCGCTTTCATACATCTGCTATATATACATGCGCTTTAGTACATTTGATTGCGTGCATGTGCTTGCACATATCTGTCATGCGTCCATTTGTACTTACATACATTTGTCCTAGAATCAACACGAGTATCATATTTTCTCCTGATGCAAACAGTGATGTGCATTGAAAAGCTGCACTTCCATGCTGAGTGCAGGAAGTGCAGGAAGGAAGAGAGTTACACTTTCGCTACAATGTGTTTCTTCAGAACACACGCTCTGACACTTCAACACGGATGCAACAAGCTTGCACAAGCAAATAAGACGCGATTCGTTTATTTGTTTAAAAAACGCAAGGCAAATCTGCTAACTACTGATGACCTTCACTGTGATCATACCTTGTATTCTATTACTGTAATTGGTATGTGGAAGTTTATAAATAATTTATCATTTATGCTCATTTTAGCGCAGTAATTACTATTGTGGTTTAGGGAGGACAGAAGTTGGACTGGGTAATCCTCAAATTTGGTAGCCCTCCGTCTAATCGCCATGTGCAAGTTACAGACACTAGATTAAACATGAAGCAACAGTCTACAACCGTATAATTCAAGCTCCCGACACACACCATGCGCTGGCGCTGGATAAATAAACATGCAGAGCTTTGCTCAGTTCTTCATCTACAACCAAGTTCCAAAAGAGAAGGTACCAGTATGAGCCATTTGGCGAGCTGCATATGCTCGGACCCTAACAAGCATGTTGCTAACCTACGCATCATAGGCTTAGGGCGACGCAGACCTAACGCAGTCACTTTTGGGGGAAAGTGTCTGAGAAGGTGGACCCGGACCCTACTCGTCGAGTGCTTTCCGATGACACCTCTTTCGTTTTCGTGCGATGCTTGTTTGGATTTTAGATGGGGGTCTTCAACCGCCCCCTCCCCCGAGACGGGGTGTGAGGATTTGACCGGGAAGACGGCGCTGGTTAGGGATCTTCCCCTCCATTCCATCGCAAGTTTGGCCGTTACCTGTTACAGATCGTTGCTGCTG
The DNA here is from genome assembly GCA_034440575.1 of Imbricaverruca yamaguchii. Taxonomy (NCBI): domain Eukaryota; kingdom Metazoa; phylum Arthropoda; class Thecostraca; family Neoverrucidae; genus Imbricaverruca; species Imbricaverruca yamaguchii. The sequence goes on along the minus strand of JAOTOL010001617.1, from coordinate 190,585 downwards.
ACCTGGAACCTGGACCTGGACCTGGAACTCTGGCAGTGTCCACGAACGAAGGTGCGAGCGAACGAGGCACTTAGCGCCACGTACCGGCGCAGGACACAAACAGCAACAACACATCACCTTTTGTTCATTGATAACACCACAGTTTATAGTGTCCGTAAATGACACCATATCCATGGTGGATATTAGAGCACACCATTATATTCCTTTGTAACTCTCCCTGCTGTGGTTAAGCTACACACAACGTATCGTGAAACAAGACTGAACGATTTTCGAGGAGTTTCTTTGCTGCTCTCCTCTGTCTTCTGGAGTAATCCTTCCATTCTGACTGGTCTTTTCTTGCCCGTTGACCTATGCTACAGGGTCCCAACAGATCGTTCTCTTAAAGTTTACCAGTAATTATCAACATGGTGCTTCTGATCGATGTTGTGCTTGCATTGAAGGGTCCTTTAAATCGGCGCTGGGTAAAAATTGCCGATTGTGTGGTAAAATTCAATCCGACGATCTTTGTATTGCGGACGTTCCTGTAAGGAAGCATGGTACCAACTGGCCTGACTATATCAGACAAAACTTTCACTGTACGACCTTCCATTTCGTATGTGCATATACACGTAATCATCTAGCCCCTCTTCTTCTACAACTATTACACACATTTACATCCTACGTCTACATCCCTTCCAAATGTTTCAACATTCAATAATACTGCTGCGGCTGCGTTATTGCTGGCGCATTGGATGTAATATGCTCATTCTTCACACATAAATGCCAGTCTACTGCCAGAAACGGCACCGCACGTCAGCGACATGATATGCCGCAGACTCGGCGGCTTCATGAACGATGCACGAATAGCACGGCCTTTATCATGCCAAGTGACAGAGCAGTGCCTCGCGCCGGGCGTCTGTACCCTCTCACCCCACTCGGGCTCACTTCCACTTCGAGGCCTGCCAGGCTCACTGAGTTCACTGAGCTTGGCATTGTAATCCCATACCACACAAGGAACGGTTTACTGCAGTGGCATCATTGTATATATATATATATATATATATATATATATATATATATATATATATATATATATATATATATAATATATATATTTGTATATACTGCAGTGGCATCATTGTATATATATATATATATATATATATATATATATATATTCAGCTTTATCGGACGTTTCGCTTCGTAAATTTCAACTTCTTCAACGTCTGACATACTCATCTCTACATCGAGGCCAACATTTTTTTCACACTACTCTGAATACATTACATATGTAAGACAATTTTTGTAGACTTTTATAGACTAGCTCCTGGTCAACTTGGTTGAAGTGACAAGCGACCTCAAAATCCTTTCCATCGTACCTGATGCTGAACAGGTTGTTTTGAATCCCATAATTTGGAATAACGCCTGTTTCACCGACGTAGGTTAGCATCTGGCACACCTGGCACCAAATCCGGTATATAGCATATACGATTACCTGCAGCCTATGGTTCTATCGTAAATGCATGTCACGATAGTCCTGCTCCTTGCCTCCATGGTACATTACTATACAAACTGAAGTTTTTCCCACAATGGCCTATCCGCGACTCTCCCCCGTCCACTGCTGCTTTGTCATTTGATTTGCTTACCAAGATGTCTTTCAGATCAGTGCTCCTTTGAAATCAAACAAATATCTTGAGAACGAGCACTTCATTTAAATGCTGTGAAGGATCCCAAATGCGTTGTTCCTCTCTTATAATTTTGTACTTACCTGGATGACAGCAAATTTTGACGAACCATCATGTTTGCTTTTTGTATCCCCTTTGCAATTTTTATTTCTCGGTATCCCTTACCAATACGTCTTTCCTTCAGGGCTATTGCAGTGATTCAACTTCCATCTTCGGACCGTTGTTTGCTGACGTTTCTGGGTGAAGCCGAATATAAGTGCTCGTGTTGCCGAGACAGCTGCGGCCAGTGCAGCTACTCCCTTTGTGGACACGTGGATGGCCCTTTTCAGTGGGCCATTGTTCGTTGTGGCCGATGGTAGCGCACAATTTGTGCCGGAACTGCCCGGGTCGTGTCTGCTGACGACCGACTCCAGCCCACGCACCTGTCGGCGACTGGTCACAGCCCACTGGTGGCGTCCGCTGACCCTACCGGAGGGACAGGTCTGGCTGTAGCCTACTGGGGGAGGGGGAGACCATGCCGCAGCGGTCAGGCCAGTCGGTTGGTAATCGTCCTGCGACCACCGCGCCGCTCAGAGGCACCCTTTGATCACGGCAACTGGGCCACGTCCTTCAACCGTGGCAACCGGGCCACGCCCTTCAACCGTAGCTACCGAGCCACGTCCTTCAACCGTAGCTACCGAGCCGAGCCCTTCAACCGTGGCTACCGAGCCACGCCCTTCAACCTTGGCTACCGAGCCACGCCCTTCAACTATAGCTACCGAGCCACGCCCTTCAACCGTGGCTACCGAGCCACGCGCTTCAACCGTTGCTACCGAGCTGAGCCCTTCAGCCGTAGCTACCGAGCCGAGCCCTTCAGCCGTGGCTACCGAGCCGAGCCCTTCAACCGTAGCTACCGAGCCACGCCCTTCAACCGTAGCTACCGAGCCAAGCCCTTCAACGTTGGCTACCGAGCCGAGCCCTTCAGCTGTGGCTACCGAGCCATGCCCTTCAACCGTAGCTACCGAGCCGAGCCCTTCAACGTTGGCTACCGAGCCGAGTCCTTCAACCGTGGCTACCGAGCCACGCCCTTCAACCGTGGCTACCGAGCCACGCCCTTCAACCGTAGCTACCGAGCCACGTCCTTCAACCGTAGCTACCGAGCCACGTCCTTCAACCGTAGCTACCGAGCCGAGCCCTTCAACCGTGGCTACCGAGCCACGCCCTTCAACCTTGGCTACCGAGCCACGCCCTTCAACCATAGCTACCGAGCCACGCCCTTCAACCGTGGCTACCGAGCCACGCGCTTCAACCGTTGCTACCGAGCTGAGCCCTTCAGCCGTAGCTACCGAGCCGAGCCCTTCAGCCGTGGCTACCGAGCCGAACCCTTCAACCGTAGCTACCGAGCCACGCCCTTCAACCGTAGCTACCGAGCCAAGCCCTTCAACGTTGGCTACCGAGCCGAGCCCTTCAGCTGTGGCTACCGAGCCACGCCCTTCAACCGTGGCTACCGAGCCACGCCCTTCAACCGTAGCTACCGAGCCGAGCCCTTCAGCCGTGGCTACCGAGCCGAACCCTTCAACCGTAGCTACCGAGCCACGCCCTTCAACCGTAGCTACCGAGCCAAGCCCTTCAACGTTGGCTACCGAGCCGATCCCTTCAGGCGTGGCTACCGAGCCGAGCCCTTCAACCGTAGCTACCGAGCCACGCCCTTCAACCGTAGCTACCGAGCCGAGCCCTTCAACGTTGGCTACCGAGCCGAGCCCTTCAACTTTGGCTACCGAGCCACGCGCTTCAACCGTTGCTACCGAGCTGAGCCCTTCAGCCGTAGCTACCGAGCCGAGCCCTTCAGCCTTGGCTACCGAGCCGAGCCCTTCAGCTGTGGCTACCGAGCCGAAGGCCGCTGAATCACATTATACAGGTGTGATTGGTGACGAAACAAAACGCAAACAATCTCTCCGCTCCGCGCTCAGAGGGGAGGTATTGCCAGTGCCACCATTGTGCGTGCTTATGTATAACTTTTGTGACGAAGTTAATTTCGGACCTCCTCTTTTGAATACACTTGGCTCCCACGTGCACAGACTAGTCAAGTTCTGGAACTCGCCGAGTCTGGTCATGGCCGCTCCGTTCGTCGCCGATGTACCGATGCCGACAAAACTTTCTTTTTTACGAGAGGGACCGCAGTGCTGACATCGTTGTGATTAAGTTAGCGTTCGTTCCCATACGGCGCGCCGACGGCCGACCGGGCGAGGCTGTGTCATTGCAACATGACACAGTCGGGTGTCATCATCGTGACACCCGTGTCACCATTGCACCATGCGGCACACATAGGGCAGAGGGCTGGTCTGGAGTGCGGCGATGACCGGATCACTCCCTTGGCGGTTTAGTGCAATACGCGATATCGACAGGCAATGGGGTTGTCCCCTGCCGCGCGAGCGACCTGTACCTTTCTCTATCGCGGGCTAGGTCCCCTGGTCAGCGGGTCGTCGCAGGGGAGTCGGATAGATAAATCGGGGCTCGTCGGCCGGGAAGAGTTGAGACGGAGTTGTGTTGTCGAGGCTGGGAAGATGTAGCCTGGGGTAAGATGTGGAAATTGGAACGGCTGTTGTCACTGCTGGATTGGAAAGCTGTTCAAGTTGTTGCTCAAGTGTTCGCCGTATTGGCTAATTATCAGCCCGGCCGATACAAGGGCGTTGATGGCTGTGACGTTTGAGAGCTGTTAGTTGAGAGAAGCTATTGGAACTGGAACCAGTTATCGCGGAGCGAGGTAAGTTGGAGGCTATCACAATGCCCGGCAGATTGGCACCATGTCACAGACTTGCCTGCACTTGTGTGATGTTCATATCAAGTGAAGCACTTTTCAGTCATGTTTGCATGATGAAAACCTGCTAGGAAACAACACAATATTGGATTTGATGTCATTCATTTTGGCATCGATTTGTTGTTCTTTGAATGCCATTGATTATGTGTTTCGTACCATTCTTTTCTACTCAAAGTATGATTGCTTCCAGGTCGATGACCTATTATAATCAACTACTTACGTAGGCTTCTTTTTTGTGGTTATGCTGTTTTCGCGTCATCCCGTGGGCATTGTTGCGCACGTTGGCGCTGGCTTTTCGGGTAGAAAAAGGAAGAGAGCCGTGTGAGTTGAGGGAAATAGAAAATACGTGCTCGCCGCTTTACGATGAGGTGAAGTCATATTGAACTGTAATGTCGTATTTTCATTTCGTATCATTGGTTGGGTATATCTGCATGTTTAAAAAACGTCAGCACTGAAGAAGCACCCCGATAAGCCTTCCCATGAGCGAAATAAGCAACTTGCATTTCATTACTCTTGGGGTTACTTTGCAATTGATCTCCTCTTACATTAACAAATAACTGTTTCATGCCCCTACACCCATTATTGCGCTCGTCAAAGTTGCAGACCTTAGCCTTGCGGAGTGTTACCTTTGACCGTGTTGGCTGTAACCGGAAATTATAATATGCTGCGCTGACCAAATGACAACCGAGCATTAGATATGGTCAAAGCATCCAGTCTAAGCTGCAGGGATGGCAGGACGAGGGCCAAGGAGGTGAGAGGGAACAATCTAGCAACAAGCAAGTGCAAGTGGATGATGGAGGCCAAGGACAAACTGTGGGACGTCTCCACCTCTGACCACATCACGAAGACGAAATCAGGAGTGGGTCGTGCAGACAGGTACAAAGGAGCGGGAGCACCTGGAAGACCAAAGGAGTGCCAGCAAGTACTGGTGTGATCTTGGAACGCTGCGTGTGGGCTCTGTGGAGAACAACAATGGGATGAACTTCGCTGTCTAGATGTTTACCCTGGAGGCCAGCCGGACAGCTGTTCTATGGAGCACACAAAGCACTCGGCTTATTCAGCACCTGCATAGGGTGGTCATGAAGATGGAGCAGATGAAGCTGGACACAGTCTTCTCCCAGTTCGTTGTGGACAGCAATAATGTGGGTCGAGCGGAACAAACTTTGGACATGGTGCTGAAGTTGGTCGCCTCAAAGTGCAAGCGCAAGCACTACAACTACCTTTGGATGTTCTGCCACTATCAGGGGCAGTGCCAGGTGAAGAGGACCCCATTCAGCTACAATGACCACAAGTTTGCCTGCCACACCAGGGCGACGGGTGCGTTGCTCTATAACTGCGACCATCTGGCGCGTTTCCTCGGATCTCACACCTACATCTCCAACAAGCTGGTGTGCCTGGAAACGAAGATGCTCAACCTGCCACAAGTGAAGTGATTTTCGCGGTCTTCGCCCTGCTGGGCACCCACCTCATCGAGTAGTTCTACTCTTGCATTCTCGCTATTTGGAAAATACGCACGGAGTTGAAGACATTCTATCGGAACTTCTACACCAGCTTGAGAAAAAGCAACGTGAGCAATTACTTCATTCTACTCAGCAAGCCGTTCATTTCGACGTGTCAGAGGACCTCTTCACCGCTGTGAAAGAAAGCTACGGACAGGCTGTGTTTCAGTCCGTGGTGGAGAGAGCGCTGGACCAGGAGGAGGATGTCTGCTTCTGATCAACACTATGTTGCCGGTCCTGGACACCACGTAGCGAGGCAAAGACGAGATTACAGACTGGAACAAGGATGCCTTCCTCATGAAGCTCCCGGTGGACGAGCAGGCCAATATGCTGGACGACACTACGTCCTCAACATATACTTGGAGCGGCCCATGGGCAGAATGCACCAACTGCAGAAGCCATCTGGAGCAAACAAATCACTCATTCTCAAAAGGACCCGAGCACTGATGAAGGCCGACACTGGGAGGTGGTGAAGCTAAGGAGGGAGAAGGAGCTGTAGTGGAACAAGAAACAGGCCAATTTGAAGGAGTTCACCACAAAGAAGCAGTGGGTGGCCCTGACTCAGGGGAGGAAAATAATGATTATATTTGAGACGTTGAAACAACTCGATGGTCACTTCATCGATGCAGGGGAAATGAAGAACTCTCTGAATCAGTTTCTCCAAGATGAACTAGCAGATGTGGATGCAGAAGGAGGTGGTCTTCTCCAAAGAGTCCTTTGTCACATTTCCAAAAGTGAACCCTTTCTTTAGCCCGCGCCGTCTCTCCGGTCAGATCCTCACACCCCGTCTCGAGGAGGGGATAGTAGCCCCCTCTAAAATCCAATCCAAGCGTCGCACGAAAACGAAAGAGGTGTCATCGGAAAGCGCTCGACGAGTAGGGTCCGGATCCTCCCCAAAACAATTTTCCTAAAAGTGACGTCACTAGGGGGGGGGGGGCTAGATTTTCACGACTTTTCACGACTTACATTACGTTTTTGGCTCTTGGGAGTTTATTTTGGGGGATATTTGATAAAACATATTTTGAATCAGAAAAGGACAGCGAAATCGACTAGGGCCATAAAATGTTTTGACCATGAAAAATAAAAATTTGATTTTTTTTCTTTCAAATTTTTGGTTTTCAAGTTTTCTTCACTTTTCCTTTTCTATTGGGTAGAGCAGACCGCGAAACGTTGTTAGAAGTCACCCTGCCCTAACAAAAAAATAATTACTTTAGCCAGAATCTTCTATTTGAACTGCAATTGGCAAATATGCAAAATTTATACATAGTCAAAAACTGGGAGAAATGAAAAATTCCTCTCGTACGTTTTGTTGAATCCCTAAAGATGAGCAAACGCTGAAAGTTTCATCAAAATATCTGTATCCGCTAAGGCGTGACGACGGTTGAACTTTCTGGAGGTGACCTGACTTGACCTTGACTAACTCGTTGACCCTAGAAGACCTGATTTAAAAATTTTGAAACAGCATGCCAAATTCATGTGGGAAAAGGTATGCCAAATTTTGGCGCGCTGCCGCGCGCCGTTCGTTCAATATCCGTGAAAACCTTGAGGGGAGCGGTTGAAGACCCCCAACCGAGACGGGACGGGTTAAGATACCAGTCAATGAGGGAGGGGAGGCAGGAGGCGGAGAAAGACGGCACCGGAGCTTTCAAGAACATTTGATAGTCTACTTGGGTTGGGATGCAGAATTACATTGTCGAGTACTAGACCTTCAGGGACAGCCTCAGGGAGCTTGTGATGCTGATGGAATGAAACACCAGGGGCACCATGCTGTATGTAATGACGGAATGCCTATTTAAGCTACTGGAAATGTATTGCTGTGAATTTGTCAGTTTGCTTCCATTAACCGTTTCTTTTAGTTAGCACGCGTACTGCAGTGGGACACTGAAACCGTCTCTTCCTCCTGCTTTTCGACGATATGTCATAAACGGCCGGGCATTGTATTTGTAGTTAAACTTTGCGACATAGTGAAACAGTGATCAGCGCGACCTATGCAAAACAGTGAGAAATCCATTGGTAAATATAGGAACTGCGGGGGGCGAGGGGGTCAAAGACGATAGGCCACTGGCGGCGGTCGCCGGCCGCCGAGCGTTCACCGTCACTAAGGTTTCACCTGTGTGGTGGCATGGCGAAGCGTTGCGGTGACAGATCATATAACCCTGGGGGTTATATGATCTGTTATTATGTCATTTTTACTGAAAGGAGTTAACTATAGGTCTATCCGACCTTCCAAATTTTGTGCTTCTGGCTTTAGAACTTTCCGAGATTTTAGTGGGAGGGGTAATCTCTCTCCTCCGGTGAGCATTATCTGAGAGACCCTCCGGTGTACGTGCTAATAAGTGATGAAGTTAGTTTTTCATGAGTGAGGGGACAAATTTGAAAAAGTGTTATAGCAATGAAGCAAAGGTTGCATTTGTTGGTTGCAGGAGCAGCTTCAGTGTAGTTTCTGGATTTTTACCTTAAAACATTTTCGACGTAGGATTTCACTGATCCCGCTTCCTTTTTCACATTCTATCATAAATTAATCATTCTTCATCTTATTTGTTTTCAAACATCACTTCCGGAACTTAGTTAACCAGCTGGCGACCACATTACCACACATATGTTCCCTCTCAGGTGTAGGTGAAACTTTCCTAAAATCGTTGGGGAGAGTAGGAAATAATCAACTGTAACCTCAATGTGATCATGCATTGGTTTAATGTTTGTTTGTTTGTTTATTGGTTGGTTCACGACACACTTTATGCACATTCACGGCTAATGGCGCCGCCCACACTGTTTCGCCGGTGGGCCGCGGGATTGGGAAATGTCTTGAGTGGCGCTAGAGTCGAACCCGGGACCTTTGGTACCCAAAGCCCGACACCTTAACCACTCGGCCATCCCCGCCCCCATAGGTTTAACGGATACAGGGGGAAATTAATAAGGGGATCGAAATCCCCACACCCGAAAAAGATGTCTGTCTAAATGTGGTAATAAGGAAAATGAAATTATTGACCAATTTACTGCACAATTGATATTTGAAACTGAACTTCAAGCACATTTCCTGATGTTCAGATTGCATTGTTTTCACAATGGAGATATTAAAAGCATGCTTTCGAAATGCTTCGGCATGGTAGCAGTTTACGGAACACTTTGAACTGTTTCCGTAATGAAGACAGTGCAGTCAAATATGCCGGAAGTATCTTTTACTTTCAGTTGTAAGCAACAATGTTTCCTTCATCTCATTCAAAGGCGAAAGTTTGTAATCCAACAACTTTAGCTATCACCCACCAATTACATATACCAAAACGTATCATGAAGTCATAAAATAAAAGTGCAAGCACATCATGACACGAGATTTTACACACAATGCTACGAATAACACCCAGAAAAGAAGTTCCTTTTATTGCAGTGTGCGCAGATTGTAATAATAGCGATGTAATATCACTCGCATTTGGCAACTAAATGGATGATTTATTCAACCTTGGAATTTGGAGGTTTCCCTTGCTACATGACGGATATACTAATTTAGGCTTCATTATTGTCATAAAAACCTGGCAATGATGTGCTTTTAGCTGGCCGCAGCATTTGGGAGTCTCAAAGGTTCAACGCCGTGTCAGATACTCACCGAGCATACAAGAATACCAAGCCGCTATGGCGGGTTTTCTTCCTAGAATAGACAATGCTGAGAAAAAAGATGAGAATGTTTCGGCTATGGAGGAAGAGGATGTTACTGAAGAAACCACTGTCAATATTTCTGAAACATCAGAGGAGAAAGTCGACAGCGAAGAAATCGGAAACGTCAACGACACCGATACGAAATCACATCATTCTGTAGCATTCAGTTCATCAAAAGGACCAGGTCTTATTCCCCCCATCAAGGTACGGCCTAGGAGCGTCTTACGTGCAGTTTATATAATCTTTAGCCTGTGTATCTGAAAATCAGCCTATCTCGTTCAAATTTTAATCCACAGGTTCGCATCGTGTCAGGTCTTGTTCGCAAATCGCGGGGTATGTGCGTATGTGTGTTTATGTGTTTGTGTGTGAATCCTACAGTATGGATTCTTTTGGATCCATTTTCAATTATGAAGCGCTCGTGTCGGCGACCAATGTACATTGTGAAATAACTAAAATCACGGATACATCCAGGAATAGTTTAATCACTATCATACGTAACTCGAAAAAATGTTATTCTTACTCCCACCAGGTATGTTGGACAAATATTATGCATTCGCAGCAGTCACGTATTGCATGGAACGACTGACACCGTGCAAAAAAACGGTCTGCCTCGAAAATTTAAGGCAAGGTGTAAACGTTCGTGATATTGTGTATTTCCAGGAGTTAGTCGTAACATAATCTGATATTTAAAAAAAAACTTCATGAAGGATGTTTCAACTAAAACCATCAAGAGCCTTTGTCACTGCACATAACACACATAGGAGCACCATGGTGACTGATTCAGTAAGCCACGATACCCTACGCTTATATCCATTATTTCAGTTTTGGGGCTAAGCCACTTCAGCTAAGGAGGTATGTGCAACTGATATCATGTTTTTTTTTCAGGTGGCGCCCAGCAACAACGTATTGTCGTCAGCAACAACAATGTCTAATCCACGTATTCTAATCCAAGTCCCTTCATTCATGATGGAAAGATCGCGGCATATTGATACAAATATTCGCAAGTCCATTTTCAAGACGGCTACGAAAGATAGAGCGGAAAATAGGTTCGCGTGGTCAACTAATTTCGATTTCTCTCTGGTATCTATGGCTTGCGTCATTGGCATCACGAACCTTCTCGAGTTCCCGCAAATGTGCAAGAAATATGGCGGGATGGCTTTCTTCATACCATACTTATTAGTAGTTGCCGGCATGGGCCTTCCATTGTACTTCTTGGAAACTTTGTTAGGTCAGTATAGTGGTCATGGCACGGTAGCGGTCATGAACGAGCTGGTTCCAGCTTTCGTTGGCGTTGGATATGCGCTTGTTATCACTAATTTTGTGTCATTTATGCGAAGTGAAGTAGATCTCGCAAGGCTTCTGTACTTTATTCTGGCGACTATGAAGTCCACGATACCGTGGGCGGTCTGTCAAAAACAAAATTCAATTGGATGTTACACTACAATCGATGACATCTATTGCGGGGAGAAATTCGGCAACAATTCCGTCTTTTTCAACTTGACATGCACGAGCATAACGGCCATCTGTGAGTACCTTCACTTGGAAATGTCGACCACCGACGGCAAATGTCAGACGAACAACGGCTCATTAGTATCGTACAACAGTGTGATGGAACGTACCACCCCAAATGAAGAATTTAGCTACCATGAAATCTTCAACATGGAAGGCGCTTCTCTTTCACACCTAGGGCCCATTCAATGGCCCATGTTCTTTTGCTTGGCTGTATGCTGGGCCTTCACATACATATTGGGATATAATGGATTCTCTACGACCGGGAAGAGTGCATACCTCACTGTTTTCGCCCCACTGTTTGGTCATGCGATCATCTTTTTTAAGGCGTTTTCTCTTGATGGTGCAGGTGACGGCATCCGGACGTACCTGTCCTTCGACGCCAGCTCCCTGGCACACGAAACAGTTTGGCAAGACGCTATACGAACGTGCTTCAGCTCTCTAAGTTTGGGGTTGGGTCTGATAACCGCCATTAGCAGTGCAAGCAAGCCCTACAAGAACTGTTTGAAGACAACAGTGGTGATAATTTGCTTCGACACAGCTTTCTCGTTTGCCTCTGGGCTGGGAATATTTGCTCTGATGGGCCATCTAGCACACTTGCACAGCACCACCGTGGAAGGCTTAATGGCTGAGCAGCCCGATGTTATGTTTGCTACTCTACCTATTGCTCTGACTTCCCTCGAACTTCCACGAGTTTACGTAGTGATATGCTACGTATCTACTGTTCTCATGAGCTTTGGCTATCTGGCAGCTGTGATTGCCATGACAACATACGACGGCAAAGATATATTCAACTCCGTCATAAGCATAGCGGATGACGGAGAGAAAAATGCATCTAATCTCTCTATTTACCAGTATAATATCATAACATGCCTCCTCGGCTTCACCTTTAGCATAATGTTTGTGGCTAAAGGGGGAACTTTGATACTAGAGATCACGGACGTTACCAAACACATCGACATATCCTTCGTCATCGCTTCCTTGCAAGCGATGGTCATCTGCATCTTTTACGGCAGCGGTAGTCTGCTTGACCTGGTGGAGTCGGAAATGGGAATCAAACTGGGATGGATGCGACCGTATTGGGCAATGACGTGGAACATTTCTGCACCAGTGCTGCTGTTTTGGTCCGCTTGCAGCGTCGCCTCGATGGAATTAGAACTAGGACAGCACAACGCCTGGCGAGTGTTCAGCTCCGTGTTCGCATTCTATCCTCTCTTGATCGTGCTGGGGTTTTTCGTGTTCAAGGTGTATCAGTACCGCCACAGCGGCGTGTGGAAAGCATTCCATCCGACCAAGAAGTGGTGCCTCGGCCTTGACACTGGTCTGCTCATTGACGCGGAGAAGGCAGAGCCCGAGTTGTGGAAGGCTGTCGGTCTGCTAGCTGTCCCGCAAACAGAACCAATGCGCGCCTTGGTTGAGCCGCGCACTGACATGCAGGAAGATCACTCCACTTTGCTCCCCGTTGTCCATAGTTCCATCCGGGATGCCGCAGCATTTGTCGAAGTTGAACATGCGAGCCAAGTCCATCTTCAATGGTCGCAGGGCTCAAGCAATTATTAGCCACACTCTCAGAAGCAACTCATACGTGCCGTTCGAGCGACAGAAGGTGGAGGGAGAGAGGATAATACGAAGAAGTCTAGCTGTGTCGAATCACGAGATCATTCCTGCTGATGAAGCAGGCCAGGACTGAGACGAACTGTCGTGCTGCTTGTCAGCATGGCGTGACTGGATTCGCTTTCAGATGCTTCTTGCGAGCGATTGTCACCTGCTTCTGCTATCACAGTAGAAGTCTGCTTTGTTGTATCTGATGGAATAGGAGGTGGTGTGTGACATTCCAATGTACATGACAAGGAACTAGACAAGATGTGACTTCACGCTTTGGAAGGCGCAGCGTGAAACCGGCAACTCATCTGCAATTGTTGCGCTGACCAAGCGCACCGTGGCGTATTATGTTGATTGTGTCTCCGCTTTGTGCATGGTGTTCATAAAAACGCATTGAAACACTCCGGTAGTTTTTCCTCTGTTCTGACTTGCGAGCACAACAATCAACCATGCAAGGAATGATAATGGCATGGATCACAAAGAATGAGAATTAGCTTAGGTTCATATTTTAATACGTCATTGTAAGGCTCATATCATGATGTTTTCACGCTGCCAGGAAGACAACAAATTGTCTATCTATGCGCCCGTTTTACACCGATGTACCATATCAACGCTCACTTAGTCGTTTATTTCATGTCATGCAAATATAATGTGTAATCACCTTGCGCTGCTTTTCCCTCTTCGCTGAAGAAACCCTCGGAGGGTTCCACGCCAATGCCATGTACTGCCCCTCATCCAAAACGTGTTTTATAAAGCGCCACACCTTTTTTTGCACGGCATTCTGCATGTTTCATTCACTTGCGATGTTTCTTGTGGTAGCAGGCTATGAGTTGCAACACCAAAGGCACAGTCGGGATTTTATTAAGGGGGGCGACCCACTGAAAACTCCGTGAACCAGAAATGGCTTTCAACGCGCGAAGCTCGCAGAAAATATTTGCTGATGCGCAGTGAAAACCTTCAATATTATTGTTTGATCTATTGTAGTTTTCGTTGCTAGGCATGGGCGGGACGGTCCCCCTTGGCTGCGCCACTGTTCAACACTTCCTAGCTTCGTAAGTACACACCTTGTATGCTTTTGCACAAGTACGAAGTCCTGCAACACTTACTTACATGGGCGGAACTTTTCGAAAACGATGGCGGAGCGGAGGAGATATGTCTGTTTTTCATGTCACTCATTTCAGCCAACACCACTAGGTTTCATGCTAAACCTCCGTAAAATGGGGAGGGAGGGGGCAAGTGTCCATCCCCTCTCAAGACTATGGAGAGTTCCACATCCTTGAGTACATACATCAGAATGCTTCATCTATGTTCGGGGCAATAAATAGGAATGTATCATACAGAAGTGAAGAAGTCATCAGGGAGCTTTACTGTGCATATGTCAGGCCACATTTGGAATACTGCATCCAAGCTTGGTCTCCTAGCTATGAAAAAGATTGTTGGCTTTTAGAGAGAGAGTACAAAAGAGGGCTACAAAAATGGTTAATGGCATAAGCAACCTGGCATATGAGGAAAGATTGAAGAAATTTAATATGTTTTCACTTAGATATAGAAGGCTGAGAGGAGATCTCATCGAGGTCTTTAAATTTGTCCATGGTCTGGAGAGGGGATATCTTGTGGAAATGTTTGAATTGAACAGAAATGATGCAATTAGAGGTCATAAATTCAAAATTAAAGTTAAGCACAGCAGAACAAGGTTAAGGCAGACTTTCTTCACCAACAGGGTAGTAGAACACTGGAACAAGCTGCCAGAAAACATTGTCAGTAGCAGTACATTGAACATCTTTAAAAACAGCATAGACAATCATTATAAAAATAGAGGGCTTGCTTTTCAGTATTACAGGGAGGGCTGATTGACAGATTTGGTGGGCAACTGGTTCAGTGTACAGAGTGCAAACAAGAAGGGACCTTGTGGCTTATAGTTGCACTAATCTTTTATGTCTTCATGTCTTTATGTCTTCTTACGCACAAATATTGAAATGTTGCAGCAAGTTGGTGCACGAACGTCGAAACCGTCTGCTTCCAATAATGCTGTCACACGAATACATCCGTGAGCATCTAACCTGGCACAGCTGGGCTGCCTCCGCGGGGCGCTCGTCCAGGACCATGCTGCTGAAAACGGACACCCGACACCTTTTCGACGTGTAAAGTCGACGTTGCTTCGTCAGAACGTCAGCGCACTGGTTCCGGCCACGGCGAGACCTGGATATTCGGCAGTACCGCCGGGCCTGTCGCCGCCCGGAGCCCACGTGTCCGGTGCTGTGTCCGATGACGCGCGCGCGGCGGCTCGCGCTATCGGCGCCGTTTTTGTGGCGCGCGGCCGGTGTTTGACGGGTCGACACCACCGGGTGGCGCGCTTATTTGGCGGCCCCGATGGCTTGTGGCAGCGGCGTGGTGCTATCGCAGTCTTGACTCGCTTCGCTTTCACCCCGGGAAAATGGTTGCGAAAGCTACCAAGATTACACTGAACTTGCTTCCTCTACTCTTTCCCACTGAAGACAGGTGGCTTGTTATATCAAACACTACTGGTAGCAGGCAGGACCGGAATTACCTTGTTTTTTATTTTGTTTTTTCCTTAAAATACGTTTCAGTACAAGCCCGAATAGATGCTGGGTTGGCTCTGTAGATCGAGGGCATACGCTAAGCAGTTCATGGTGTGATCCCTGACCCCACCACCTGCTATTCAATTCCAGCTCAACGGCATAGTGTTGACTGAGAGTTTCACGTGCCGTCAGTGCACCGACACAACCGACCCGGTAGCTTATCTTCGGCATGATCAACCTAGTTACCAACTACCCTTCCCGGCCGGGGGCAAAATGCGAGCGCGTGAAGCGACTGGAATCCTGCGTCACCCAGACAGTGGAGACCAACGGAGGCCAGCGTGCAAACCAAATGAGCAGCCGGGGTTGCTCATTTGGATTGATATGTATATCTCATTGCGAAAAGTATATTGGTTCTTAGATTTTCGCAAGATGTAGGTTAGGCAAGGGGAATGAACGGCCAAGATGAGCTGTGCTCATGTCGGTGGTAAAAACTAGTTGTAAGTGATGAAAGCCGGTTTGGGCAGACAAAAGTATCAAGCAAGGGTATTTAACAGGATTTGTGTCACTTTGATGAGATATTGAGCAGCATGGCAAGTCCATTAAGATAACCATCGCACATATATAATCGTAATATTACCACGAATACTTGAAGAAAACATATATATATTTATGCTCTTATATCCACAAATGACATGAGAGGCTTCCGAAGTTATCGCGGCAACCGCTGATACTGCTGCTGGGTAATGCGTTTTCTATTTCTCAACGTCAGCCTGATGTTGGGAGCCTTTGAAAACTGGGAAAAGGTCAAATTTATCAAGATGGTGCTCAATGTTAGCATCGAAACTCCATGGAGGCCCACAAGCTAGCTGGTCACAAGTCTATGAATGTGCATCTAGTTGTCTCAAGCTAGTGAAATTGTTGAAACCCTTGTCGGCAAGTACCTGGTACAAGTAGATACAAAGCGGATTAATCAGGCTCTCCGAGCCCATTGTCTGTGGGACATGCAGGTGCATAATAGAAGGAATGTACAGACGCAATGTTATCAGTCATTGGGGTCGATCTATATTGGAAGCGGAACAAATGCAATGATCAAACATTTGACTTTTGTTCGGCCTGAACTCTACCATGGCCGGGTGGTCAACGCGGTCGATAGTGGATTCCACTATCTAGTAAGCTACTTAGCTGCGTAGTAGCTATCTCCTAGCTAGTTACGTAGCAAGCTATTTGGCTTAAATTGGTGGCCTAATCTGAAGGTGTCATCGTAGAGAATGTATTTGTGGTGCCTATATGGGAAGAGACTCATATGTGTATCATTCCGGCTACCATCGACCGGCTACACGGCTGTGGCCAGTCGGAACAGTTGCAGACCTTCCGGACCGGTGTCAGAGGTTTGGCTACCATCGGCCGACTACACGGCTGTGGCCAGTCGGAACAGTCGCAGACCTTCCGGAACGGTGGAATTTCCGGAGGAATTTGTGAATTTGCGAGGCCGGAGGAATTTGCGATAATGCGGACATGCCTGGTGATACTTTTTCTTCATCATCGCATGCACATATTGAAGGTCAGGCTTCAGCACGGGACTGCATTTCTCTCTAGATCAACTTAATTTACAATTATATCTGCATTGAAGCGCCGGTAAGCAATTCAATGCACATGATTTATGCACCAAGATGTGAAATTTGCCCAGTGTTTCTACTACGCTTCCCTGTTCGTCCGTGGCTGGATTCCATACAAAGTCAGTCAGCTTAGGTGTAATGCCAAAACTTCTGTTCGATGATACATTAGCCATGCTGTAGCGCGCACAACACTTCACTGAGTGAAAAATACTCAAGGTCGTACAGATATGTTCTGCAATTGCTCAGGCTGATATCTTATCCATACCACTTACTCCGATCATTCCATTGTTCGGAGAAGCCAGCAATTGATGCATTGAACGTAGTACCATTTAACGAAGGACATCATTGATCGTTCGCTGTGAGACATCAGACTTCTGCTGGGGTGACGTGTGGCTCTAATGGCCGTGGGACGTCAGACTTCTGCTGGGGTGACGTGTGGCTCTAGTGGCTGTGGCTGTGGGACGTCAGACTTCTGGGGACGAGTGGTCTAGGGGTAAGTTGCTCGTTTCACAATCGAAAGGTTGTGGGTTCGAGTCTCACCTGTCGCTACTCTTCGCCCGCGACCAATCGGCGTGAGAGATTGGCGACGCTACATGACTCAACGGTCGATGTGTCGTAAAGCCAATAACCAACCAACGTCAGACTTCTGCCGGGGTGACGTGTGGCTCTTGTGGCCGTGGGACGTCAGACTTCTGCCGGGGTGACGTGTGGCTCTAGTGGCTGTGGCTGTGGGACGTCAGACTTCTGCCGGGGTGACGTGTGGCTCTAGTGGCTGTGGGACGTCAGACTTCTGCCGGGGTGACGTGTGGCTCTAGTGGCTGTGGCTGTGGGACGTCAGACTTCTGCCGGGGTGACGTGTGGCTCTAGTGGCTGTGGCTGTGGGACGTCAGACTTCTGCCGGGGTGACGTGTGGCTCTGGTGGCCGTGGCTGTGCAGTTCAGTAACCAGTGGTCATATGTCTATGCCGTGGCTGTGGTGTTCATTCGAACGTGGCTAAGCAGATGGCGGCCGGGCGCAATATCTCGTTAACGATGACCTAGCTCCTCTAAACAGCATACACAGTCAAAGCAGCAGCTGATAGTCGGCAAGCCTAATCAAAGCTGACGCTCCATCTGACAAGCACCGATCACTGGCACCTCGTGCTGTAATTTATTTGTAATGAAGCCTGCCTAAGATAATTTGTGGCGGAGTTGGCCAGCCATTGTAGCGGTGGCTGAGCTGGTGAATTGTTGGTTCATCGGCGACAAAGGATAACGCAAACAATATATATATCCGAATAGATAAGAGGCGAGCAGCCTACGAGTAATTTGCTCGTCTCCCAACGGGAAGACTGTGTGTTCGAGTCCCACTTGTTTCTACCACATGTCCACGACCAATCGGTGTGATGGATTAGCGACGCTGTGCGACCCAAAGCACTCGACTCGTAAAGCCGGCGAGAGTAATTCCACCACCCTAATATGCAACACCAGCGTTCAAAATAGCTGTCTGGATGCTGTATTCATGGTACAAGAGCACCATGAGCCAGTTCCGCAACAACACATCAATAATGGCACAACCGAAAAACGACCATTGACAAGCGCTGGACAGCCAATAGCCAACAGCCAGTAACTAGGTGATCATAGACCGAGAAGCCAGTGACCATCGACTAGGACGGAGCTTATGGTCGGTCGGGAGCCGTGCCTGCTAACGCCACCGTGAGGTGCAGATGTGCGCGGACTGGTGCGCCGGTATGCCTGCTGACAGAGGTCTATCATAACCTCCACAAGTAATAACCTCCACAGTTTATAACCTCCACACATTCAACATACCCGGATCGTTCGCAACCTCCACATGTTATAGCCTCCACAGTTCACAACCTCCACAACTCCGAAGCGGTCATAACGTCCACAGTCCCATAACCTCCACAACTTCGAAGCGGTCATAACCTCCACTGTTCACAACCTCCACAGTTCACAACCTCCACAACACCGAAGCGGTCATAACCTCCACAGGGTACAACCGGTTATGAACCGCTGTCCACGCTAGCAGTGTCCAATGTGCAGTCGCGGCGGGCGGCGAGGCGGCGAGGCGGCGAGGCGGCGGGAGGCGGGAGGCGGGCGGTGGGAGGCCGGGCGCCGGCAGAGTGGTCGTAAATCCGACACCGCCACTCGACCGCCGGGAAACAAAGCGGCCGCCGCAGCACGACCACCTGTTGGCACAACTCATTGGCGCCGCCGCCGCCGCAACCCGCTCGGCCGTCGACACGCGGCCGCGTGCCGACGTGTCTGTCGCCGCCTTTGTCTGGTCATGTGCTAAAGCGTGCAAATGAATGACCGTAAGGTGTGATCGCCGACCGATGGCCGCCGTAGCCCGCGGTCGGCAGGCAACAGCAGTCCAACTCATTGCGTGAGACGAAAGGTACGACCCTCAATATACCAGGAGGTGCTGGATTTACTCAACATCAAAAGTAGCGTTAGGGATCATGCTATATTACTCAACGTTTCGGCCAGGGGCCATCATCAGGGCCAGAAACGTTGAGTAATATAGCATGATCCCTAACGCTACTTTTGATGTTGAGTAAACCCAGCACCTCCTGGTATATTGAGGGTCGTACCTTTCGTCTCACGCAATGTCTAAAACCCAGGAGCACCTAAGAGCCATTCTTCGTTGTATTAAACAATGGTATAACAGTGGAGTCCAACTCATCACGTCTGGCTTCTTCTGAACATTCTCGACACCTCTTCTGGCTGCGAGCCCTTCCCACCTGCACCCACCGTCAACACCTGTCCATTTGCTGCTCATCGCGTTCGTGTCGTTTGTGTGCCCCTATTTCTGGGTGTCTGATTTGCATTGTCGGTATTTTGCAATCTCTAAGCTATGTAGCGCATTGCTCCCATGTGTATTTCCAGTTGTAGTCACGCACGCCGTGTTTTTGTGGCTAATGGTGCCCTGGGACGTCTTAATCCTGTCAAAGCTAACAAGGAAAAAGTGGTTCAACGAGTAGGTTAGCGGCACACGTGTCATGTCTTTCTCCGTGATTAATTTGTAGTATGAGATTGTGTCGTCCATGCCATGCATACCATATTATGCACACGGTGCCATCTGTCCTCTGAGCTAACTGTGTCGCGTGCCTCGCACCCTTCGTCCAACTGCTATGTCCCACATCCCTTCCTCCGATGCGCTCTACCCACCAGTATGTTGTGTCCTCCGCGTGCTCTACGCTCTCCCCGTGTTCGGTGTCCTTTGTGTGCGCGTGTTTTTTGTTTGTTCGCCCTGCCCGCTGGATGGGCGGCTTCCGCCTCGACCGTGTCGGACGTTCCCGCCTACACTGCCGGTAGCGCGCGGCATGCGGTGACCGAGCGCGCCGAGGAAGGCTATCAAACAGCGCACGCAATGCCTACAGACCGGCTGATTAGATAGCGCCGGTGCGGCAGATAAGAGGCGGCGATCCCGTGCTAAGGAGGCGGCCGCAATGGCAGGCCCCTTGGATAAGGCGGAAGCCGAGGGTAAGTTGCTCGTCTCACAATAGAAAGGTTGTGGGTTCGAGTCTCACCTGGCGCTACTCTTCGCCCGTGACCAATCGGCGTGAGAGATTGGCGACGCTGCATGACTCGGCGGTAGATGTGCCGTAAAACCAGTAATCAAACCAAGGCAGAAACCGATTGAGTCGGCCTTTGCTTCTGAAGCCAGATGTTATTCTGGCCGGAATGAAGAACTCTGGTGATCGGAATTCAGCGGAATGCCAGACAAGTGGACCAAATATTCTCATGAACAATTATAAAACGCCCAAGCCGACTAGTGCACTACGCCAAGAACTGCAAAACTTCCATCGTTGTTTGACTGCGGCAAGGCCGTGACTGGAGCATTACCAAGCACAGGTCTGTAACAGATAGGAGTTGTCGAAGCTTTTAAACGATTCAAGGAGCTGATCTTATATCCTGTATTCCCTTATATCAACCCATCACGTCCCTGGGGCTTCAACCGCCCCCTCGGGTTTTTCGCGGATAGCGGCCGAACGGCGCGCGGTAGCGCGCCCAAATTTGGCATACCTTTTCCACATCAATTTGACATGCTGATTCAAAATTTCTTGGTCAGGTCATCTAGGGTCAACGAGTTAGTCAAGGTCAAGTGAGGTCACCTCCAAAAAAGTTCAACCGGCCGTCGCGCTTTAACGGATACAGATATTTTAATGAAACTTTCAGTGTTTGCTTATCTTTTCGGATGCAACAAAACGAAGGAGTTTAATTTTTCATTTTTTTTTCGTTTTTCACTGCATATACATTTTGCGTATTTGCTATATTGCAGTTCAAACACAGGATTCTGGCTAAAGTAGGCACTTTTTATTAGGGCAAGTTGACTTTCGAAACATTTATCAGTCTGCTCTACCAATTGGGAAAGGAAAATTAAAGAAAACTTGAAAACTCAAAATTTTGCAATTTTGAGAAAAAAAAAGAATTTTTATTTTGGGGCGCCCAAAAAAATTATAGCCCTGGTCGATTTCGCGGTCCTTTTCCCATTCCAGATAAATTTTGTTTTTTCATATATCCCCCAAAATGAACTCCCCAGAGTAAAAAGCATTTTGGTAGAAAATTGTTTTGGAGGGTGGACTCGGACCCTACTCGTCGAGCGCTTTCCGATGACACCTCTTTCGTTTTCGTGCGATGCTTAGTTTGGATTTTAGAGGGGGTCTTCAACCGCCCTCCCCCCCCGAGACGGGGTGTGAGGATTTGACCGGAAAGACGGCGCGGGTTAACATCAGGCCTAAGTTCTTTTAATTGTCTGAGTGCTCTAACCACTCCATTATCCCGACCCCGTGCTCCTAGCATTACATTGTGACGTTCCAGTCGAACAAATGCGCAAAATTTGGTCGTTCTCGGCGTAGCGAACGTTGCGGTTTGGACATCTGAGAATCGTTCATGGGGGTATTTATCCTCAGCAAAGCAGACGGCCATTGTCCGTCTGAGAGGCGGCGGCGTGCTCGGTTGAAGACGGTCGGCATGGTAACCCTGCACCGGCTCGGCTCCCTCGTGTCGACAACAAAGGCAACGAAGAATAGGCGGCGCAGCTCTAGTACCATGGACATTGGAATTCACACTTCGTTAAGGCATTCGCTCCAGTTGGCAGAGCCACCATCAGGGGCAATCAGCTCGAGAATCGAGCACACAGCACACGTGAGTGTTGTGCCTGAAAACCGAGCACGCAGCGCACGTGTGTGTTGTGCCTGAAAACCGAGCACACAGCACACATGCATGTTGTGCCTAAAAGTCGAGTGCACGGCGTACGTGTGTTGTGCCTGTGTGTTTCAGTCCGATTTCTTATAGCATGCATTCAGCATCCAGATGGAATGCTGGAATGTGACATACCTCTGACCCAGGTGCCATGCCTTATTGTGCAGTGCCTGAGTGTAGAAGTAGGACTGGGTATCACCATAATATTCCCACCAGGAAAATTACTGCGTAAGCCTGAAACGTTTTGTAATTGTTGCTGCTTAGGTCACTTGCAAGATTGTCTTGATGTGTTTTACTCGTTTCGTTCGTATGATTTGCAATGTACTGCCTCCACCACAGAATAAGGATATGCTTGGTTAGGCTATGTTTCGTATTTCAAATTTGTAGTGCTTCTCTCTGAGAAAATAGATTAGGCTAGCTAATGCTGCGTGAGGTTAGTTTGCGGTTTCTAAAGTTTAAATTCATTTTTGTTTGTATATGACCCCATTCAAAGTCCTCCCTTTTGGTGTTATTTTGCTTGGCAACCAAAAGGTACACGTATGCGATTGAAATTGATTGCCACAAACTCTGAATCATGTTAATAAACATAGCATTCAAACATCCTTCTCAAAACCCCGCTAGTGACCTAAAATGCAAGTCGAAAGAATATTGTGGTTGTTTGCAAAAAAATATTGCGCTCTTATTGCATAGTTCGCACAATTGTAAGACACTCATGACATTTGCACTAAATTACCGTTTTAGATTACCGTTGCACTAAATTATGGTCAACGGTAAGAGAAAGGATTACAATTTTGTTAAAAGATTAGAGCATGATCACTGGAAGTATTGACCCGTGTAATTTAAATATACTACTCAAGCTTAGCAAAAAGGAGAGATCATCATGAGACAAACCAGTGAGTAACGCCCATATATTGGTGATTATTTCCATGAATGATAGGATTTACGTTAAAAGGAAAATGTGCACGGAAAGTCCGAGGCCATTCTTGATGAACCTTGTGTTTTTCTTTTTCTGCTGGCATGGTTTGAACAAAGTTGACACTATTTTCTTTGGGAAATGAAAACATCCCAGGATATAAGCATGTGAACTAAAATACTTGTATCTAGATAAATGAGTCCAAAAGCATAATATAAAACTCATTATAAAAACATTAACAATATGACAAAAATCGACGACATAGATGCATGCATGCTATACCGCCTCAGCAATATAGGAGATGTGAGGGGAAAAGGTATTTTTTGCGCGGGGTGATGTATAGTAAAGAATAATATACAAGTACAAATATAAACCAACAAAGCACAGACAAAATGGCCTAAAACCTACCTATGAGCTTAAAATGTACAGGTATTTGATTGGCTAAGATCTAAAATTATATTGCCCAAAATAAAAAATAAATGTCATTTCCAGATGAACACTCCAGGAACACATCAGACTCCCACAGTCACCGGCTGCCAGCCACCGACGTGCAGACAGCAGGTCAGGCGTGTATGGTTCATATCTGGTGGGCAGTCGACAGGTCATTTGGCACAGTGACCGGACCAGGTCATTTGGCGCAGTGACCGGATCACGTCATTTGGCACAGTGACCGGACCAGGTCATTTGGCACAGTGACCGGACCAGGTCATTTGGCACAGTGACCGGATCAGGTCATTTTGCCCAGTGACCGGACCAGGTCTCGAGCGGTGCCGCTGCTGCATTTGCTCCTGAAGCCGTCCCTGCAGACTCCTGCACCGTCATCTGCGCGAGGGGTATCTCTGCTGGGGTCAGCATCAGTAGCCTAATCAGCCGGCGTGTGTGCTCCCTTGCCACCTCAGTGCAGTGCGTCGGATCGAGTTCAAGCCGCGCCGCAACAGAGACGGCCGCCACGTGTGCGCCGACCACCCAGCCGTCCGCTACGGTAGCACCACCGACCACCCAGCCGTCCGCTACGGCTGCACCGACTACCCAGCCGTCCGCTACGGCTGTACTGACCACCCAGTCGTCCGCTACGGCTGTACCGACCACCCAGCCGTCCATTACTGCTGTACCGACCACCCAGCCGTCCGCTGCGGTAGCACCACCAATCACCAGCCGTCCGCTACGGCTGTACTGACCACCCAGCCGTCCGCTGCGGTAGCACCACCAATCACCAGCCGTCCGCTACGGCTGTACTGACCACCCAGCCGTCCGCTGCGGTAGCACCACCAATCACCAGCCGTCCGCTACGGCTGTACTGACCACCCAGCCGTCCGCTACGGTAGTACCACCAATCACCAGTCGTCCGCTACGGCTACACCGACCACCCAGCCGTCCGCTACGGTAGTACCACCAATCACCAGCCGTCCGCTACGGCTGTACTGATCACCCAGCCGTCCGCTGCGGTAGCACCACCAATCACCAGTCGTCCGCTACGGCTGTACTGACCACCCAGCCGTCCGCTACGGTAGCACCACCAATCACCAGTCGTCCGCTACGGCTACACCGACTACCCAGCCGTCCGCTACGGTAGCACCACCAATCACCAACCGTCCGCTACGGCTACACCGACCACCCAGCAGTCCGCTACGGTAGCACCACCAATAACCAGTCGTCCGCTACGGCTACACCGACTACCCAGCCGTCCGCTACGGTAGCACCACCAATCACCAACCGTCCGCTACGGCTACACTGACCACCCAGCCGTCCACTAGGGTAGCACCACCAATCACCAGCCGTCAGCTACTGCTACACCGACCACCCAGCCGTCCATTACGGCTGCACCGACCACCCAGCCGTCCGCTACGGCTGTACTGACCACCCAGTCGTCCGCTACGGTAGTACCACCAATCACCAGCCGTCCGCTACGGCTACACCGACCACCCAGCCGTCCGCTACGGTAGCACCACCAATCACCAGCCGTCTGCTACGGCTACACCGACGACCCAGCCGTCCGCTACGGTAGCACCGCCAATCACCAGTCGTCCATTACGGCTGCACCGACCGCCCAGCCGTCCACTACGGTAGCACCACCAATCACCAACCGTCCGCTACGGCTGCACCAATCCCCCCGTACGCTACGGCTGCACCAATCACCCGTCTGCTACGGCGGCATCGACCACCTACTAAAGGATAATGCTACTGCTTTATATGCAAAATAGCATGCACTACAAATCAATTTTTCATTGGGCTTTAGTGCAACTCTGAACGGACGCCAGCCAGGCTCGGTCATAGCAGACCCGACCGGGTCCGGGTTTCAGTCCGAACATGTCTGCATTTGCCGTGTCCAGTGCGCACATGCGTGGCGATGGGGACGCTGGCCCGACGGCGGTCCTGTGGTGTGGCAGCGCTGCTCAACTGCGGCCACAACACGTGAGCGCTACTCAACAACTGCGGCCACAACACGTGAGCGCCGCTCAACAACTGCGGCCACAACACGTGAGCGCTGCTCAACAGCTGCGGCCACAACACGTGAGCGCTGCTCAACAGCTGCGGCCACAACACGTGGCGCTGCTCAACAGCTGCGGCCACAACACGTGAGCGCTGCTCAACAGCTGCGGCCACAACACGTGAGCGCTACTCAACAGCTGCGGCCACAACACGTGAACGCTGCTCAACAACTGCGGCCACAACACGTGAGCGCTGCTCAACAGCTGCGGCCACAACACGTGGCGCTGCTCAACAGCTGCGGCCACAACACGTGAGCGCTGCTCAAAAATTGCGGCCGCAAAACGTAAGCGCTACTCAACAACTCCAGCCACAAAACGTGAGCGCTGCTCTATGGCAGCGGCCACCACAAAGCGTGTCACCCTCGGTAGTGTCACGGTCTGCGCTACAACAGCAAATCGAGCCCCGGAATTCATAAACAGCCCAGATCTGCTCGGCAGACCATGATGTCGTGTGGGTGCGCACGTGTCCAAAATACACGTGATTCACACTGTGGCGAGTGACATTGCACACTAGTGCGAGGTCACCACTAGTCTAAGCCCCAGCTGGTACGCCCGCTGGCGATGAGTGGCATTGCGGACCAGTGCGAGGTCACCACCAGTCTGAGTCCCAGCTGGTACGCCCGCCGGCGGTGAGTGACATTGCACACTAGTGTGAGGTCACCACTGGTCTGAGTCCCAGCTGGTACGGCTGCCAGGTGGCAATCTCCAGTCTGGCACAAAAACAACCGGCAACTGCGCCCGCACGCGGCGGCCACCATTTCCGATGGCCAGGGGTGTGGCGGTCGGGGCAGCTGGCTGACCGATGGTCGGCGGCGCGCCAGCCGGCCATCGGTCAGACCTCGCGTCGCGTGACCTCCGCGCAGAATAGAACCCGCAGCACGGGCGGCACTGCTAGCCGCCGTTGCGAGCCCACGCTGATGGGGAACTAACGGGCCGATAGTCGGAGAGGCCGTCCTCCATTGGTCTAGCCGCCACGCATGGGAGTGACGACGGGGTAGGAGTGGCGACGGGATGGGAGGGACGACGGGGTGGGAGTGACGACGGGGTTGGAGTGACGACGGGGCGGGAGGGACGACGGGGTGGGAGTGACGACGGGGTGGGAGTGACGACGGGGTGGGAGTGACGACGGGGTGGGAGTGACGACGGGGTGGGAGTGACGACGGGGTGGGAGTGACGACGGGGTGGGAGTGGCGACAGGGTGGGAGGGACGACGGAATGGGAGTGACGACGGGGTGGGAGGGACGACGGGGTGGGAGTGACGACGGGGTGGGAGTGACGACGGGGTGGGAGTGGCGACGGGGTGGGAGTGGCGACGGGGTTGGAGTGACGACGGGGTGGGAGTGACGACGGGGTGGGGGTGGGAGTGACGACGGGGTGGGAGTGGCGACGGGGTGGGAGGGACGACGGGGTGGGAGTGACGACGGGGTGCGAGTGATGACGGGATGGGAGGGACGACGGGGTGGGAGGAACGACCGGGTGGGAGTGGCGACGGGGTGGGAGTGACGACGGGGTGGGAGTGACGACGGAGTGGGAGTGACGACGAGGTGGGAGGGACGACGGGGTGGGAGTGACGACGGAGTGGGAGTGACGACGGGGTGGGAGTGACGACGGAGTGGGAGTGACGACGGGATGGGAGTGACGACGGAGTGGGAGTGACGACGAGGTGGGAGGGACGACGGGGTGGGAGTGGCGACGGGGTGGGAGTGGCGACAGGGTGGGAGGGACGACGGAGTGGGAGTGACGACGGGGTGGGAGTGACGACGGAGTGGGAGTGACGACGGAATTGGAGTGACGACGAGGTGGGAGTGACGACGGGATGGGAGTGACAACGAGGTGGGAGTGACGACGGGGTGGAAGTGACGACGGGGTGGGGGGTGGGAGTGACGACGGGGTGGGAGTGGCGACGGGGTGGGAGGGACGACGGGGTGGGAGTGACGACGGGGTGGGAGTGATGACGGGATGGGAGGGACGACGGGGTGGGAGGAACGACCGGGTGGGAGTGGCGACGGGGTGGGAGTGACGACGGGGTGGGAGTGACGACGGAGTGGGAGTGACGACGAGGTGGGAGGGACGACGGGGTGGGAGTGGCGACGGGGTGGGAGTGGCGACGGGGTGGGAGGGACGACGGAGTGGGAGTGACGACGGGGTGGGAGTGACGACGGAGTGGGAGTGACGACGGGATGGGAGTAATGACGAGGTGGGAGTGACGACGGGATGGGAGTGACGACGAGGTGGGAGTGACGACGGGGTGGGAGTGACGACGAGGTGGGAGTGACGACGGGGTGGGAGTGACGACGGGGTGGAGGGTGGGAGTGACGACGGGGTGGGAGTGGCGACGGGGTGGGAGTGGCGACGGGATGGGAGTGGCGACTGGGTGGGAGTGACGACGGGGTGGGAGTGACGACGGAGTGGGAGTGACGACGAGGTGGGAGGGACGACGGGGGTGGGAGTGGCGACGGGGTGGGAGTGGCGACGGGGTGGGAGGGACGACGGGGTGGGAGTGACGACGGGGTGGGAGTGACGACGGAGTGGGAGTGACGACGGGATGGGAGTGACGACGAGGTGGGAGTGACGACGGGATGGGAGTGACGACGAGGTGGGAGTGACGACGGGGTGGAAGTGACGACGGGGTGGGGGGTGGGAGTGACGACGGGATGGGAGGGACGACGGGGTGGGAGTGACGACGGGGTGGGAGTGACCACGGGGTGGGAGGGACGACGGGGTGGGAGTGACGACGGGGTGGGAGTGACCACGGGGTGGGAGGGACGACGGGGTGGGGGTGACGACGGGGTGGGAGTGACGACGGGGTGGGAGTGACGACGAGGTGGGAGGGACGACGGGGTGGGAGGGACGACGGGGTTGGAGTGACGACGGGGTGGGAGTGACGACGGGGTGGGAGTGACGACGGGGTGGGAGTGACCACGGGGTGGGGGGTGACGACGGGGTGGGAGTGACGACGGGGTGGGAGTGACGACGGGGTGGGAGTGACGACGGGGTGGGAGTGACGACGGGGTGGGAGGGACGACGGGGTGGGGGTGACGACGGGGTGGGAGTGACGACGGGGTGGGAGTGACGACGAGGTGGGAGGGACGACGGGGTGGGAGGGACGACGGGGTGGGAGTGACGACGGGGTGGGAGTGACGACGGGGTGGGAGTGACGACGGGGTGGGAGTGACGACGGGGTGGGAGGGACGACGGGGTGGGAGTGACGACGGGGTGGGAGTGACCACGGGGTGGGAGTGACGACGGGGTGGGAGGGACGACGGGGTGGGAGTGACGACGGGGTGGGAGTGACGACGGGGTGGGAGTGACGACGGGGTGGGAGTGACGACGGGGTGGGAGTGACGACGGGGTGGGAGTGACCACGGAGTGGGAGTGACGACGGGGTGGGAGGGACGACGGGGTGGGAGTGACGACGGGGTGGGAGTGACGACGGGGTGGGAGGGACGCCCCGGGCTCAACTCGCCGTGAGCGTCCGGCTGTCAAAGCACAGCCGGGTCATTACAGCCGTGAAGTCCGCCGTCGGCAGTGAATGGGAACCGTGAGAACGGGTCAATGTCGCGTGCGCCGCTCGATGAGCCAGCGGTGACAGGCGCGCCGACCGCCTGTGGTCTGCCTGTGGTCCGCCTGACCGCCTGTGGTCCGCCTGGCCGCCAGTGGTCCGCCTGACCGCCAGTGGTTCGCCTGACCGCCTGACCGCCTGTGGTCCGCCTCCCGCCTGTGGTCCGCCTGACCGCCTGTGGTCCGCCTGACCGCCTGGCCGCCTGTGGTCCGCTTGACCGCCTGTGGTCCGCCTGACCGCCTGACCGCTATGTGGTCCGCCTCACCGCCTGACCGCTATGTGGTCTGCCTCACCACCTGCGGTCCGCCTGCCCGCTATGTGGTCCGCCTGACCGCCTGTGGTCCGCCTGACCGCCTGTGGTCCGCCTGACCGCCTGTGGTCCGCCCGTGGTCCGCTTGACCGCCTGTGGTTCGCCTGACCGCCTGTGGTCCGCCTGACCGCCTGTGGTCCGCCTGACCGCTATGTGGTCTGGTATCGGCTCCTCCGGTGACTGTTGGCTGTAACTGCTATGCTGGTCAGCGCTGGGAATGTGGATTTGTGCTGGCTATATATGTCGGAAGTGACGACGTAGGCCAGTAGACGATGTGGCTACGTGACCGGTATTAGTTATAAGGGCTGGTAGTGTGTATGTAGGTCGGAATTGGCAACTTGGTCCAGTATTAGCTACGTAGGTAGGTATTGGCTATGTTGGTCAGTACTGACTGCATCGGCCGGCATTGGTATGCGCGCTAGCCATCATCTGGTATTGTGCATGTAGGATGGAATTGGCATATCCACTGACAGTCAGCGGGTACCGGTTATATGGACCAGAATTCACCGCGTGAGCTAGTACCGGTCGCATAGACCGGTATTGGTTATTTAGGTCAGAATGGCAGTGTGGGCCAGTGTTGATTGCATGGACCGGTATTGATTACAAGGGCCGGTATCGGTTATGTAGGTTGGAATGGGCAATGTGGGCCAGTGTTGGCTACATGGACCGGTATTTACCCGTCATTATAAGGGGCGGTATTCGTTATGTATGTCAGAATTGGAAACTTGGTCCAGTACTGACTACGTGAACCGGTATTTACCGTTCCTTATAACCATATAAGAGCAGGTATTGGCTATAAGGGTTGGTATTGTACATTCATGTAGGTCAGAATTCACAATGTGGCTAGTATTGGCTACGTGGATCGGTTTTGATTATAATAGCCGATACTAGTTAAGTTGGTCATAATTGGCAATATGGGCCAGCACTGGCTACGTCAACCGATATTGGTTATGCATGTAGGAATTGACAACATGGGCCATAATTGGCTACGTGAACCAGCATTGGTTAAAAGGGCCGGTGTTGGTTATGTAGGTCATAATTGACAATGTGGGTCAGTATTGGTTTTATGGGTCGGTATGCGTTATATTGAACGAATACCTGCCCATATTGTTTATGTTGTCCGGCATTTATGTTTTACCGCGAAACCCGAAGTACAGTTTATTCAGGCCATGCTTTCTAGTTGGAGGAGAAAAGGATAACGCAGAAATGGATATTCCAATTGAGAGATAGTAGGACGCTGGAAGGCTAAGCTCTTCGTCAAGCAACAATACTCAATATAGCAAGCCCCGTCCGCGCAATAAAGGACACACGAATGCAAATAAACGGCTGAAATGTGGCCCGTGGAAATCGTCCTTGGAAAATGCCGATTTTCCGCCACTTCTGGCGGTCTCTAAATATAGCTGAATGTATTACTCCTTCTTTGCATATCGCCGACGTTGCAGCTTCGTCTCCACATGTCTGCACTTGTCTGCACACATCTGCACACATCTGCACTCGTCTGTACACGTTAGCACACATCCTTATCGATAGACGATCCTCAATGTAGCAGCTAGCCGGGATGTCGCAAAGCGAGGTGGGCATCTACTCACTGTATGGACCACAGTGCTTCCGCAGTTGTCAACAATTCGACGCGTATACATCCCTCCCATTATAGGTTTGCTCGACGTCAGTCGACGTTGGCTGATCGACCTATCACTCAATGTCACGACTGTTATTGCCCAGGACGCCGCCATTTCATGCTCTGATCCATTCGTCCATTGATCATGCATCCTCACAGAATGTGACGTCAGCGATAGAGGTCATGCTGGCTTTTCCGTGGAGTGCACAATTCTGATCATTGCTGAAAACATGCAGCGAACACAGAACTACTCAAGGTTCTCCCCCAAAAAAACAGGTTTTCAATATTTGGAATTTCTGAATGATACCATCTCGCCGGAAACTGACACAGCTTAAGGTATAACAGCTCATTGGCTTTATTCAATGCTGGCAGGACAAAACAAACGAGTTCGTAGATAGTTCGTAGATATTAAAAGCCATTCTGATAGCGATTTTGCCATTTTTCTGCGTTAACATAAGGCTAACGCTGCATTTATGTATGATTAGTCTTTCATTGGCAAGACCCAAAATGCATAAAGTTCCACACCAATCGCATACCAAGTTAGGAGACCATGCAAGCATGCAGGTAGGCATAGATATGCCTTCAGATCCTTTGCTAGAACTAAATGTGAATTACTGAATAGGCCTGCCTATTTCATTAGTTCAAGTTAGGTTTGCACCAGATCCGAGCTTTTCTAGGTACTTACTTACCTTGCCTTGTTAGGAAACATAGACATTCAGAGCATATTGAAAGCCATACGAATCACGCTATGCAGCTGAATGCATGGTAGCAAATTAGTAGGTGCATAGTATGTAAACCCATGTCACACATTGCTCCACTAATGTTATATTTTTCGCTAAATGGAGACTCACTTAACTTGCCTGACCATATATCCATTCTCCCGAAACACTTTGCAGAAGCTTACGAATTTATTTGAGAAAACGTAAGATGTCTGCTAATGTATAATTACACACATACTTTGAATACAAGGGGATCTGTATAGTTATGATGTCACTCAGGAGTGAAAATAGAAACCACCAACATACAACACTGAGCCGTGCTGATATTATGATATTATGGATATTTTGTGGCATTTGTCTGATGTGCTGTTGTAGTTGATACAGAGCTATAATATTGGATAGTTTCTGGTGATGTTGATTGTCATTTGTATGAAATTGTGGTTTTACAGACGAGTTGGTTTAACTCGCCTATATCACATAATATCCAAATGAAATGTCCAGTATTAATGCACCGAAATCAGAACTTAGGCCCCGCTCAGCCCAATTCCGTTCATTTATGTAAAATGCTGGCAAGGCCCAGAGTATATTCAGGCCCGGGCCACGACCTTTAATACTTGTCCGGACCAATTTGAACCCTGCTCTACAGGATTGTATTTACATTAGGAACTCCTTGATTTGGAGATCATACTACTGGTTGCGACTGCAGGTGGAGATTAAATTTCCATTATATACTGGAAGATTTTCCATATTTCCAGGGTTGCGAAGAAATACCATCGGGGATGAAGCTGAAGTAAAAGTACAACGATTTTAAAATGGGACGCCCGTTTTCTTTCGCAACTTTGCAGCAACATATTACATTATTTTTTTTTACCGCTGGCACACTGATTGGCCCGTCGCCACAATTTGATCAGATATTACACACATATATATATATATATATATATATATATATATATATATATATATATATATATATATATATATATATATATATATATATATGTATGTGTGTGTGTGTGTATGGCAATAGTTCTATCATAAATAGTATTTGCCATACATTCTAGATAGGAAGCATCAGCAACGGAGACGGAATACTAAGCTCCTGAGAACCATTCGGACTGATTACTCCACACCTTGATACCCGAGAGCACCCTGCCTTCCTACACCGACTACCTGGGTTTAAAAACCACTATTAGAACCGACATGGAAGGCGCCACTCACGGGTCGACGGAAACGGGCACATGTGACAATTCGTGGGCGGACGGCGGCACTCGATATTGGACTGCGATCAAATGTAGGTCTGTGTACTCGCTCCCTGAATTGGATGCATGTCGGCCAACTCCAGTGCAGTCGGCACCATTCGTCACAGAGTACACACCAGGTGCCGATGAGGCGACAGCACCAACAGCTCTGACGGCCATCCGGCGTTTCTTCTGATCACACGTCTCGAATCGCAATCGGAGAGTGCGCAGACGATCATATTCATATTCCCATGCTCATAGTTGCATTGTAGACCACAGCAAACGCTCAACGGACCGTTAATTCGGTCTTTCGGGAGTGCCAACCGACATTGATCATGTGAGCATACTGCAAATTAGCCAATCAAGTGCCCCTTGTTCCGGGTGATCACGACCCGAACGACGTCGAATAACGGGGAATGGATATGCCGTACCGGTGTTGAGCATCATGTCCATTTTACATTACATGACATTTTGTTTTGGTACGAGGCACATGCGCTAATGTTTCCAAAGCTGCGCGGAAAAACTTTCGATTAACCTGTGAGAGATCAGATATTTTCCATGGTGGAAAAATGTATGCAAAGGGACAAAAGCTTTCAAAATGCTTGCAGATATAAAGTGTTCATGTCGTCAGCAGAGCCATATCTTCACATAAACCAATTGTCGGCTCGCGTATTCTGATTGGTATTTTAGTGTCAGAGCAATTCATCACGTTTAATGATAATGCCATCAATTAATTTTAGCTTATCACAAGATTCCGTGTGAAGCATGTTCTACATAGACTATATGAAGGGAGGAAATCGGTACAGGCTAATGCATGTATATAATGCATGCATGCTAATAATGCATGGCATGATACCATTGGATAATTCAGATGGTTGGTAGTACGAATGAAGCGACCGGACAAATTGACAAACTTGTGGATTGGTTTTTGGGGATCTTGGAAGGAATTGTTGCATTGGTCATTGTGAGCCTAAAATCGTTCTTATTTGGGTAAATCTGATTAAAACCAAAGTGTAACTTACATCATAACATCGGCAATGTTAATCTCAAGCCCACTGCATGTCGAAGCTCACCTAGTGATCGATACAGTCGGCCCAAACGCTTGGCGGGCGGAAAACTCATATATTTTTTCAAGAGATGCATTGGCAACAGTAAGGTGTCCGTAGTCAACGCGTGGAAGTTGCCCATAGGAAGCTGACGGGGAAGGGAGAGAGTCAAAGTGTGAAGGGCTCCACCAACAAAGCTGACGGGAGGGGGGAAGGGGATCAGGGTGTGATTGGAGCTGACGGAGACGAACGGAGGTAACCTGTGGAGAAAACCAACCACAGCTGACTCTGCTATAGTAATGTAAAATGTCAGATGCACTCATAGACACATACACACACACACACGCACACACACACACACACACACACACATATATATATATATATATATATATATATATATATATATATATATATATATATATATATATATATATATATATATATATATATATATATATATATATATATATATGTGAATATATACATGTATATATATACAAATACACACACATACGTATATATATATATATATATATATATATATATATATATATATATATATATATATACATAATATACAAATATGTAATACATATATGTATATATATATATATATATATATATATATATATATATATATATATATATATATATACATGGGTATGTATGCATATCTGAAGGTGGCACCTTGGCGACCGGGAAGAAAGACTTGAGGATGTCCGCAGTCAGGTAGCTTGCGCGCTTCCGTTAATTATCCGTGTCCGAGTCTGCGAACTATTGCGAACAACTGCGAACTATTGCGAACTATGCATCACTGTGGTCGCACGTTAGTGACGTATCAAGTCCTTTTGAAGACATATATGCTTGTAAATGAACACCAAACGTCAGGGTTGCAGAAGCGTAGTCTGCATTCACGATCGGATTTCCAAACGGTAATTTCAATTCCTCCTCCTGACCACCGCAACGCACATTCCGATCACGCGATGTTGCGCCTATTGCACGGCATGCGGTCTGCAGATGGGTTTACACGGGTGGGTTACTTCCACACCGCGATCGAAGCTTTTCCTCCCCAAATATGATGATTATCCGAAAGGGAATGTTCAAAAACGGCACATCTGACACACTGAGCGCCCCCAGGCGAGTCATCATTGGACGTTTATTTTGCAATACTCAATAGTTTACCATTGACCATTAATTTGTCAGCTGGAATGTCTTTCAAATTCACCTGGCGCGAAACTGCACGGGCATCGTTGCTGCAGTAGCCGCCCCTCAGCCAGATTCTACAAATTGAAAAATCCCGCATCCCGCATAAAACAAAGGCTGAAATCATATTCCTGCCCTGCGCTCCCGGCCGGGCAATATCCCGGCGAACGCCAGCCGCTTAGAGCGGTCAGAACACGTTGTCGCTTGGACGTTAACAGTCGCTGCTTTGTCGGACACATCCGCCGCACAGTGGCTGCAGAGATGTCGGCCTGCTGTTGAGCGTCTCGAAGGCCGCCTGGTGGCAGAGGCTCCGTGCTGGCTGAAGAGGCGCCTGTGCGCACCGTGTGGCGCCAATGACCGAGCGGCGCCGAAAATGCGATCACATCTGGCAGCGCACAGGTCGCACCTGCCATAAAGTGCCTGCCATCTAAATAGCAATAGCGCTCGAGCGTAAAACCCCGGCAGCCACGGAACGTATCTGTATGCAGGGTGAGACCACAGCGCCTTTAATCATACGGCTAGGGCGTAATTCGGAGCTGGTAGGTTGTGCTGGGAGACGATTACATGGCTACACGGCCGTAGGGCAAAAACGGTATGTGTTCCATCTGTCAGACCTATCAATTATTTCTCCAACACTAGTGCACCGTATGAGCTTCACCCCTGTGAATGTTGCGTGCACTCAAGCCAAGCTGCAGGCGCCAATTTAACTGCATTCGGACTATCTCAACCATTTTCATCAACGAAGGCATTTGGCTGAATCACAGGAAGCCTCTGCAAATAAGGCAGCTTCCGCCTTAATCGCACGTCGTGCCGACCAACAACAGAGGGACGGCTTTTGGAGCCGCGTCGCAGGCGCAGTCCGCTGACAGCGTCGCGATGGATCTGCTGATCGTCCAGCCGCAGACGGGACGACGCAGCCCGGCTGCAGCCGCATCTCAATGGAAGTGTGTAATATTCACGTTGTCAGAGCGGACGACGAGAGCTGCAACTCATCTGGCGGCGCCGCTGCGTCGATAGAGCGGTCGACCCGCGTCGGGGAGCAGCCTGTGCTCTCTGACGCGGGCTGGCCGGCACGTCCTCGGCAGAAGCCGACCCTCTGATGCAGAGTGGCTGGCACGTGCCACGGCAGAAGCCGACTCCATGACGCGGGCTGGCCGGCACGTGCCATGGCAGAAGCCGACTCCATGACGCGGGCTGGCCGGCACGTGCCACGGCAGAAGCCGACTCCATGACGCGGGCTGGCCGGCACGTGCCACGGCAGAAGCCGACTCCATGACGGGGCGGCCACACGCACATGATGCCCATGACGGGGCGGTCACACGCACAGCCGGCACCACGGGCCGGGCGCGGCTGTAACTGCTGAGGAAAGCTAGCTGATGAGACCGCTGTATCAAAATTGAGCGAAACACGAACTACGAGACAACCGTGCAGACAGACGTGCCTGCTGAATCAGGTATTCCCTCAACACAGCTGCTGAGTCAAGCGAGATGCTCAGCTATCAGCTGAGTCAGCTGAGTCAGCTGAGTCGCTGAGTCAGCGTTGCTGCAGAGAGGGCTACTCGGACAGCCGGCTGGTGGGCCGCGCTGTGGGGCTGATCGCGGCGTGTTGGGCGGCCCGGGCTCATTCAATGACCTTACAGCTACCGGGGATGGCCACGCAATTAGCCGGGCCCCAGGCTGATCATTAGCTTTGCCAGAAACGGCACAGAAACTCAGGGGACACTGAAGACAATCAGTGATCGCCATCCCGCATGGGAACTCATGGAAAACCGGCGGGAATTCAGTGGCTCTCAGTAGACTTACAGTTGCATTACACTAAACCGTCTTCCCACGGTAGCTCATGGCACACTGACTGCATCATGTGTCCACATGATGCAGCCGGAGTTTCTCTCCAAAAGCTTGGGCCTCCTCTATCAACTGTGCGGTTTCGAACCCATCGGCCTAGGGGCCCCTCATACTGGCTTTGAGCTCTTTCTCTCCTTTCCCTTTGACATACCCTGGTCCTCCCGCGACTAGGAGACTTAACGTGCAGCTCGCGCCTCCATTCTCCTCCTTCCCGTTTATGAAGCACTTTTCGAAGAATAATGGTTTCGTTGCGGCGGATCTCTCACTCGGGAAACCACTGCCACCGGCCATCTCTGGTGGCGGGACATTCTACGTGCTCCTGCACAGCTCTAGAAAAAAGCAATCTAGAGGATCGACTTTCTTCTCACGACATCCCGCGACATATCGACGTTCAGATCAAACTGTAAACGCCGACAAATTCGTGCGCTTCCAGCTCTTGACGATCGCGCTGACTGGCGCGAGCTTCAGGTGGCATACTTGCATCGTTTTGCACCTCCTTGACATACATCTCTGCTCCGAAGATAATGAACTGCAGTTAGGAGTCAAGTGTCATCCCGGCATCGCATTGCACCTCGACATGCGCCTTTGATCGGGAGATACCGAACAGCACTTCAGCAGTGGAAGTCTATCCCTGCTATGAATTCAGTTAGCATGCACTGGCCGCTTCATTACAAGCTACAACGTATCCTGAGGAGATACGGCGCAAATGCATCACACATTGCGTGATACTGTGTGTCGCACACAGTGTATCATACGCTATGCGTGATGCATGTGCATGTTAACTGCTCTGCAGCAAAATGGAGTCATCTCAACTCCGTTGGGACGTGCGTGGAATGAGTCCAAGCCGTACCTTTGAACACAAAGGAGGACTCACTCATTTATCTCAACTCCAGCTAACTTACGCTGCCTGGAGGAATTCATTATTTACCACAAAGTGTTCGATGCCATCGCCGAAGTCAACAGAGACATCCAGAAATCGTCATGACAGGAGGGTAAAGAACACCGAATAAACAACACCCCTGTCCGCGAGGGAAAAGTGATTTCATCGAGCTCACCAATCACTCACCTGACAGCCTCGCGGGATTGGGTGACGGTGGAACTTCGTGAGTTCCCTCGTGGGCACTGCTATCCGGCCGTCCTCTGTCTCGGGCCGACGCGTGGGACCGCACACGAAATTCACCACCGACGGGGGAGCCGGTCTCGAGCGCGCCGTTCCAATGTATCGCAGCCGTTCAGCTGTGCTCCGGCTTCATTCTGAGCGCGTGCCGGCCGCACGCGAAATCAAGCCGCCGGTCGCCGCACTATGCTCCGTTCCGGCCGCGCCTCTCACTGTGGGGGGGGGGGAGCGCATCCCACTCACAGGTCCGCGCGGTTCGCCACAGCACAGACAGCTGCGAGGCAGCCGCGTCAGCGACCTCGAGGTCACCACTGCCGACAGTCGGAACTGACGCCGCCCCGGGGCAGCCGCGTGGCCGGGCGTCGCCGAGTGGGCGCTGGCGCGGGCGGCAATATCGCGGCTGGCGGCGGCACGCGGCGGGCGGCCGCTGCTGGCACTGATAGCGGCTCAGATAGCCGCTGGCCGCGCCCACGTGGCCCGGCCAGGTTAGGCCTGTGTGCTGTACACACACGCACGCCGGCGCCGGCGGCGGCGGCAGGAGGCCGGCAGCACCTCCGTGGCTGTGGACGCGGCCACAAGGACTCACGCCACTTTGTGGTCATGTGGAGATGCATGTGCAACTCCAACCTTGCGGGGCACTCCCAACTTCCTGTACAACAATTGAACAGCTTCCTAGTGTCACTATTGTGAAATAAATTGATGCAACCGCTTGAAATAAATCAAATACCAGGAACAATGTGCAAAAATACCTGCAATTAAGCGTATGCCACTATGCGACAAGCTCATACAGGGAATAGTTCATGTTGCGCTCATGCTGTTTGCTTGAGGCAGAACTTTATCAATTAGAGCATAGGCAGAATCCAAGTCAGGCATGCCCATGCACACGTGTACTGAATTTGGTGTCAAACTTCGGCTGTGAATTTGGAAAAGTTTCCATGGCGTTTCGCGAACATTTTTATCCAGGTTGTGGGCTGTAGGTGTGTATGTTGGCACCTCGGAGTGGGTTCTTCCGATTGCGCTTGCTGTTATTGTCGGCCTTAGGCTCGTTGATATGCCGTAGGCTTCATCTAGAGCTGAAATGTTCGGTGATGAAAACTGAAAGTTTGGTCATTCTTATCGAACCATTTGGGCCGTTAGGAATCACTGGGCCGAACACAATATGGCTATATCGAAAGCATAAATAACTACCAAAGCGTCGCAATAGATCAAAAGCAAAAACTCGAGGAAAAATTAGCAGAATGACGGTGGAAATGCTACACTTGTTTCTACACTCCTGCTGTAGTTCATTGGGGATCCAGTCGGGGCGCCCGCCCTTCAGTGTGCACGTGTCTCCCCGGAGGCAGGCCACAAACTTCAGCCGGGCGGCGCGGATGGTGTTGTGCGCACGAAATAGTTGATTGGATTGGTTGTATAAAAACCAACTGATACACAGAGCGGAAGAGAAGCGTTTGGCTCAGTGTGAGCGAATCATATCAGGGAGAATGAACAGTAATCTTATGGGAACATGGAAAGATCCAGAAGGTACCATTGCGAGGGTACCGTGTCATCGCGGACGCTCAAAGTTTTAGCCCTCTGAGGGTCACCTGGGTCTAACTCCAGGACGAATAGTTCAGCACTCACAGCGTAACACACACACACACACAACACTATGAAGCCAACCAAATCGGTACGAATTTGCAGGTTAGCACTCGGGTTGATAGCCACGAAGCTACGAAGGCTTTGGTGTGCTAAATTTGATGTCACAGTGTTGTCCGTACACCAGGTAGATATGCAGAGTTAAGCAAGCCATGTTTGACTTTAACCAGCGACGTCTTGGAGGGTCTTTTTCGCCCCCTCCTCCCCCCGAAGATTTTACGCATATGGCGAAAAACGGCGCGCATCAGGGCAGAAAAAGAAATTGCATAGCTTTTCCCACATCAATTTTATATGTCATGCGAAAATCTTGAGGTAAGACCATCCACAGTCACCGAGTAAGTCAAGGTCAAGTTAGGTCACCTTCAAAAACTTCAACCAGTCGTCACGCTGAAATGGACAAAGACATTTGAATGAGGCTTTCAGGGTCTACAGATCATTGGAGACACAATAACACAATGCTTCCATTCTTGCTTTTTCATGGCATTTTTGTTGCATGTTTGCAAATTGGCGCTAAAATCGAAGATTCTGGCTAGAGAAAGCGGCTTTTATGAGTCTCGGTGAGGATCCTCCGGTGTGTATCTGACCGCAAAGGCAGGACCGGAAAGAGAGTTAGGAAGCTCCGAAAAAGGGACGCGACTCCCTGGTCGATGCAAGAGGGCATAGCACTCTCACAAATATATTTGCTTTACAATTGCGCAATTCAACCTGTTGCTTGCGAAGTAAAGAATAAGGGAGGTCGTGCAAACTTGCATGAAACCAAGCTCGCGCATTAACAAAAAGATCTAGCAAGATTTATCTGGCTATAGCAGTGCCGTAATATAATATCATAATGGTGTATCTCGCTGACATATCTGCAAACCTTCCCGACATGCCAGTGTGAACGTACGAAGGTATAAGTTCAAGCAGTCTCACTACTAAGGCTTCACAAATGCCAAGGAATCCCTTGCAATAGCTCCAGAAGACCGTGTCGTGATCTTGTGCTATGCACGCTAACCGTGTGGAATTACATGCTCACTGCAATGGGCAGCAAAGCTTAGCTATTGTTTCACGTGCGTGCTCCTGATAATGGGAAGACAGCGCTTTACTAAGAAGCTACAATGGCAGTGCAGATTCGGATCAATGCTGCTAAAATGGCTCAAGGCAAGGGCGTGTCCATAAATTCAGAGGCTTGATGGATTATTTGGGCTTAAGGGCGCATCGACTACAAGGTCATTTACTGTCCAAAAATTAAGAGGCATACCCAGGGATGCATTAGTGTGAAGTAGGTTGATGAACTATTCGGAAGGACAAATAAGAAACGATGCGTTCGCCTGAAGAAATCGGGCGATTTAGTTCTATTCGATCCTTCTCTCTCTCTCTCTCTCTCTCTCTCTCTCTCTCTCTCTCTCTCTCTCTCTCTCTCTCTCTCTCTCTCTCTCTTTTTTTTTTTTTTTTTTTTTTTTTTTTTTTTTTTTTTTTTTTTTTTTTCTCTCTCTCTCTCTCTCTCTCCCTCTCTCTCTCATATATATATATATATATATATATATATAATATATATATATATATATATATATATATATATATATATATATACATATCAGCCTCTTGCATCCTAATGGGCGCTAAATGACCAACCATGGTCGATGCGCCCTAAAACCACAATCACACACACACACACACACGCCTCTTGCATCCAATAACGTACCACCTTACCATGAATTTGTCATTATCTTGTTACAGTTATTGTTTGGATGTTAATGTTGGAACAATAGTCAATGTTTGGTTGCTAATGTTGGAACAACTGTTAATGCTTGGACAGGTCTGAACAAGTCCTACAGTTACAAGGAAGCAAAATGAATTATTTCAGCTTTAGGCCGCATCGACGTCATTGGCCATATATCTTCACCTGTGCTGCAACACATACCAAGATCCATTACTTATGAGGAGGGACGGGCACAAAGTCCCTGCATTCGGCTAAACTTTGGGCTAAAATTCGCCTAAACGCCTTTTCATCTAAGAGAAGTGTCTATGGCGAGATAAAAAAATCCGTCGAGTTGAGAAAAGGAGTGCACTCGAGCTTTCCCGGAAGGCCAGAAGGGCACCTTTCCCATTTAGAGGGGTGCTACATTTCAATGGAGGGATGGGGGCGTACCTCTCGTGTCCACCACTGGTACCATATTAAAGCTGCGTATGCCTATATTGACGTAGCAGTAATAATACAACGTGGTTCGAATCCGAGGTTACACCCATGTATACATATATATTATAGTATATATATATAGTATATATATAGTATATATGTATATATTATTTTAAAAAAATTGTCGGAGTTTTTCCTGAATGGCTTTAGGAACCAGGGTTCTATTGCAAAGCAGAGCTTGTTGCGTGAACCCTGGCCCCACTGCCCAATCCACGAATTCCTGTTCAACGACAGAATTTAGATCGAAAGTTTAACGTGCCGTCAATGCACCGACACGGCCGCCCGGCAGCTCGTCCCCGGCCTTATCGAGCCAGCAGCCAAATGACACTCCCGGCCGGGGGCTAAATGTGAGCGCGCGAAGCGACTCGAACCCTGCGTTGTCAAGACAGGGGAGACCAGTACAGACCAGAGCTCTAACCAACTGAGCTACTGGGGCGGCTCAGCTGGTTATATATATATATATATATATATATATATATATATATATATATATATATATATATATACGAGGTCTGTCTAAAATGTATCCGACCTTTGGCCGGAAAAAAAAATATATTACGTGCCTGACGGGATTTGGACCTTAATCCCCTTCAAAGTAGGCCCCTTGCGCCTGCACACACTTAGCCTACCGATCCTTCCACTGCCGAAAACACTTCTGGAAGGCTTCTATTGGAATGATGTTCATATCCGCCGTCGCGTTTTGCATTATTTCTTCTCTACTGTCAAAACTGGATTATTTCAATGGCGTCTTCAATTTCGTAAACAACCAGAAGACGCAAGGAGCCATGTCTGGAGAGTAGGGAGGTTGGTTAACGACTTGAATTCCATGTTTGGACAAGAAATTTTAGATCAGGTGCGATGAATGAGCTGGAGCATTGTCATGATGAAACTGCCAGTTTTTTTCGCCGTCCAGAGGTCTTGTCTTTTGCGCCGAACTGCATCACGGAGTCGTTTGAGAACTTGTTGATAGTATTCTTTTGTCACTGTTTGTCCTTCCGGTGCGTATTCGTGATGCACAATTCCACGGATATAAAAAAACACAGCATCACCTTGGTTTTGCGTCGCACCTAACGCGCTTTTTTCGGCCTAGGGGACGCGGGATGCTTTCATTGCGACGACTGTGCTTTTGCTTCCGGGTCGTACCCACACAGCCATGACTCATTTCCAGTTATCACGGTGTTCAGAAACTCAGGATCAGTGTTGGCAGCGTCCGGCATGTCCTGTGCCACCTGAAGACGGTGTTCTTTCAGTCCCGCCGAAAGCAGCATGGGCACAAATTTCGCAGCCATTCTGCGCATGTTCAAATCATCACGCAAAATTGCATGTGCAGAATCTTTACTCATCACAACCTCTTCGGCAATCTCTCGTACGGTCAAACGCCGATCTCCCATTAACAGATTTTCCACACTCGCAACATCAGCTGCATTCCGAGCGATTTGTGGCCTCCTAGAACGCTCGTCACTCTCTGCCAATGTGCGGCCGCACATTGGTAGAGAGTGACGATTTTTTATTTTTGAGTGACGTTCAACCGATTTTTAAATCGGTTGAACCATTCCTCAATTTATGCTACCCCCCACAGCATTGTCTCCAAACACCTGCTGAATCGTACGGATTGTTTCACTTTGAGAATCACCAAGCTTTTGACAAAATTTAATGCAGTATCTTTGCTCAACTTGAGAGAAATCGAAAATCCGACGAACATCTATCAGAACACCTGACTCAGCGAGCAGTAGGCAGCGACTGACACACTCGCAGGCAGATAAAAAATTCACGCTTGCGCATTAAGCTGTCTCCTTCCACTGCACTGCTTCCACTGTGCCTTAGCATCACTATTGTACCCGGGAAAATTCAAGGTCGGATAGTTTTGGACACACCTTGCATATATGTTCATATATATATATATACATATATATATAGATATATATATATATATATATATATATATATATATATATATATATATATATATATATATATATATATATATATATATATATATATATATATATATATATATATATATATATATATATATATATATATAAAAAAATATATATATATATATATATATATATATGTATATAGATATATATGCATATATATATATATATATATATATATATATATATATATATGTACATATATATATACATACATATATCAGCATTTGGAAAATACAGTGGCCGAAATCCGAGAGGCTTTAGAAAAGTGAAGTGGCGCTCTCGGCAGGTGAAGGGCTACTTCATAAGTTCGCCATCCTCGGACCAAATTATCGCTACGTCACTGTGCAACGTTCACAATGGACAACATGAGTAACCTGAAGCAATACATAATGCATGTTTCGATGCATGTGCATATACCTGTACATGTACATACATCAATGCACGCACATGTATGGACACATGTAAGCTA
This sequence comes from Imbricaverruca yamaguchii, assembly GCA_034440575.1. NCBI lineage: Eukaryota > Metazoa > Arthropoda > Thecostraca > Neoverrucidae > Imbricaverruca > Imbricaverruca yamaguchii. Next base: position 146,209 of record JAOTOL010001617.1, on the reverse strand, counting down.
TATTGATCAATTGTGGTAAAATGAAGAAAACAAATTCAGGTAGCACACATGCAAAACATGATTCACACGCAAGGATCCCTCCGGTTCGCAGGGTCTTTCTTGTTCCGAAAATTGTTAATCTTGAAGCAAAGTTTTTGCACCAAGAAGGCGAAGTTTAAATAAAAGAAACGAACAACTCGCACAAAATTAATAGTGTCACAGTTCGATCTATCATTTATATCCTTGGATGTGGAAAGCGCAATATTAGAGCAGCTGAATTTCGGGATGACTTCTCGCCTTGTGCTTCATCTTCCGAAGTCAGGAGAAAGTTGGAAGTAATGCTCAAAGTGAGCAAACCCAAATAAGAGTTGGTACATCAGCTGCAGCACTGTTTTTCTCAAAAGTTGCAGCTATCCGGAGTTGCATGCCACTAATAGAACGAAAGTCAGTGACGAGGAGCCACGGACCTTGTGAATCCTGTGAAAGAACAATAGTTTGGTTCCATTCTTTGCCCTGCAGCCATGCCATTTTTATTAGTACCGCTCTATAGCGGCCAGTATAGGCACACAGGGGAAATTCACACCGGTGATACTCTTCCATTGTTGTCACCCTGTACCAGGCCAACTCCCTGAGGTGATGCACTAACTAACTCGAGTACTAGCCGCCAGGGTACCGTGGCGTACCACGGGGGCAGGTGGCGCTGAGCGACACCGACATGCGGGTGTCGCTTCTGGCTAGTGTCAAATTCTGCAGGCTATTCAGCATGAGGTGCAGCACTCACGTCATGTCGAACTCCACGCTGCTACAAAGCCTAAACATTCGAAGTGCTCGTCGCACACTTGCAGAAATGCGTCAGTTCCAAAACTTTCGCGTCTCGGTGAAAGCCATTGGCATCTGTTACCCTTGCAACCCACTTGCAGTAACTATTTTGCGGGGATAAATGCATGGCTGGGTTTATTACATTAGCAGGCATACTACCTAGCTTCCACATTGGCAAACGAAAATCCTTGACAACGCTGGGCTAACGAAATACTGATTAACACTGCTTTTCCTGTTCCCCGAGGAACGTTCTTGGCTACTTCATTAACATGAACTTCCACTACCGACCAATCTGTCCCTTTGCTTACACTCCTGAAAAAGCCTTTACGCCTTGGTTCGGTGCACACGGCTGGGGATATTGCAGTTGGCTAGCTGGCATTTCGGTCGTCCACCTTGATAGTACGAAGCTTGAGGGATAATGCGAGCGATATCTGTTGCATCCCATGGCGGCTGGCAATACTTGACAGCTGGTAGACGCCGTCGATGCGCTCCTGAACTTCAGCACTTGACAAGTATCCCGACGGCGTCGATTCACTTTACTGGAGTACCCTTCTATTTGCCATTCCGGTGGCTCAGTTGGCTGGGGCGCTGGCTTGCGCCGGTCTCCCCAGTTCTGGCAAGCTATGTTTCGAGTGGCTCACGCGCTCACAGTTAGCCTCAGGCTGGGAGGATTAGATGGCAGCCGGCCCGATAAGGCCGGGCACGAGCTGCCGGAATGGCCGTGTCGGTGCATGGACGGCACGTTAAACTCTGGGTGGAAATTCTGCCGTTGAAACGGAATCCGTGGATCGGCTGGTGATGCCATGGTTCACGCAACAAACTCTGCTTGGCAATGAAACAAGCAGATTCAGCCCCCTCTCCCAGCAAGAATTCGGACAAAATGTATTTAAAAAATGTAAAATATCTTCAGCAACTTCAATATTCAATGGAATATGGAATATTTTATATCAATATAAATTCAATAGACATGCTTGCAATAGCTGACCAGCGGACATGGCTCAATATCTCCTTACGTCCCTCCATCCATCCCTATATATCCATATAAGAAGAGTGAACACTTTTGGGCACGGTGACAAGGCCAGCAGCTCGTAAAATGACACACATGCATCTAGCTGTGCCACTGCCGTGTCAGTGTCCGCCTACACTTCAGAGAAAACTTCCAGTGTAGGTCTGAGCCGAAGGACTAGACTGTCCAAGAGACGGTGAGCTTCACCCACGGCGTATGAATCTCTCTGGGTGGGGAATTTGGGCGAATATTGAGATCCAAACACTCCATCCAATTAATAAATAATTTTGAAATGCTTCCCAAAGCCCCAGTCCCAGGGGCGAATACAGAAGTCTTGTTTTTGACATGTTGGGGGAGGAAGAGTAATACAAGTTTCCGAGTTCCGAAACCTTCAGATTTGAATAGCTAGCATTAATCGGTCGTAATTAAAACATTGTTTATCTACTGAAACACTTTTAGGTTTTGAGAAAAGGCCATTAATTTCATTAAAAGTTCGGCGAAATTCTGACTGTTGGTAGTGGTGGGCATGGCTCAATAGTCCCTCTTGGACCCGTCAGTAGGGCGTCCCCTCTATATTCGCATTTGCTAATTCTAGAATTGGTAGCCCTCAGCTTTCGCCCCAATACGTTTACTCTAAGTTCCTCCCGCAGTTGCACAGTCATAATTTGTCATTAAACGCCATTGTTTGCACGGATAGTACAACCGAATATGTTACAGCAAGGACAACAGTGCTGCCAGGAATAACTTTTCTTCAGCCCTTCAGTTTTCTTGCAACATAATTTGTATTTGTTATTTTTGCGCATAAATCAACTTAAGCTCGCGAGATGAGTGTGATAAATCACAGATGTGTGCTATAAATCAGGGAACAGGCTTGGTGTAAACTACGTCAAAATTGTGGTGCACATGTCCCAACTGTGATGTCTCTAATTGCTACACAAATCAAAACTTCATGTAGCAGTTGGGAAAGAATCGGCCTTGAATGATTACTTCGGTGGAAAGTTTGGTAAGTTATATCTACTTGTTCTCCGGGGAACTTCATAATAACCTAGCTACAATTCATGGTGCTGGAAAGTGTATAGCCTATTGTGTTGCTTCCTGGTCGCATTTTATTTGGAATCGTTGTCTTTAAACAGTTGAGACTTAACGACGCGAAACGGCTGACACAAAACAGAGCCTGCTGGAAGATCACGTGGTGTTAGTGGGTGACTTCCTAGCCCGCCAAGTGAAGTGCGTTTCCATTTTAAAATCAATAATGCAACATCAGCTCTATCCATCAAGGGGTTTCAGGTAGCCTTTGTCAACCAGCCAGCCATTGTAAGAACTAGGGGCAAATTGGGTCTATGGGGATTAATATGGAGCCATCTGTGTCTGTGTCTGTGTCCTTTGCGTCGCCCGGGAGTCTTCTTCGGTCCGGATTGTCCCCGTGGCCTGGGGGCCTCTTCATCACCCGAGGCCCGCTCTTGGCCTAATTCTTTAGTGCGAGGCACGAAAACCGGCCCAAGAGTGCTGCACGTCCGGCTCGGATGACCTCTCCATCGGTCCGGGGGCCGGTAACGTCTGACCCAGGACCCTCCCCGGTCGCCCGGGGGCCGCCTGCAGCGCCCGATTTCATTGGTGTTTCGTCACTGATTACGTTGACAAACGTGTTCGACCTTCGGGCCACTTCGGGGCCCAGGGGCAGCGGTGGGGGCCGTGGCCCGCCACTGACGGCGACTGCACACAGTGGTGGAGCAGCGCCGCTGCCTGGTAGCACGCCGCCGCGGCGTTGTCAGCCAGCCGTCGCCACGGGAAGCTGCATCCATACCCTGGAGCGGACGCTGGCATTAATCCCGCTGCCCGGCTGCGTTCTCCGGCACTCGCCATTCCCGGCGCATCGGAGCATGCACAATTCCCGGCGGACGCAATTCATGATCCAACTGATGTATCTGCGTATCCTTGTCAGTCCGAAGTCAGCGCATCCCTTTCACTTCTTCAGATGTCAAGATGATCCTCGGCAAGCGCAGCAGCTATGCAAATGACAACGTTAACTCGATTTGGCCTGAACCGGCTAGGGTTTCTTTCTTTCCCTTGACAGCGTCGACATTTGATTGATCAATGACCACAGATGAAACGTGCTGCAATGAAGCAGCGGTCTCTGACGAGCTCGTAATTGCAAACAATATAAATATAATATGCCGATTAACTTGTTCAATCTGTGCTAGATGAAGCTGTATGGTTCATCAAAGGATGGAACACATGGGTGTAATTTCTGGGGGGCTGGGGACATGTCCCCCACCCCAATTTCTGAAAAGTGGCGATTTGTCCTCAACGTGTTTCGTGTCCCCCAAGCCTCAGCTACTAAAATGCCAGTGCATGATCGCCGCAAAATTCTTCTTCATCATTAATAAAGTGAAAACTTCTACGCAAGAGAATAACCGAAAATACTAGAACCCAATCTGTCCAACCAGCCACCCGCTTCACAGGTGTCGTACAAAATCCCCGAGTAGTACATCAGCAAACGCAGACATGTTTGGTTTGAGGCCATTTTTGATTAACACGAAACTTGACCATCTTGTGTTTTCGCTTTGGTGGAGAATTGTGCTTTGTGCGGCACCAAATATTTGCATTATCGCAAGGTTTTCTACGGTCAAGGTCAAGGTCTTGGGTTGCCTTCCCATGCGCACATGTCGACATATGAACAAACACGGCTGGTGTCCTTGGATATCTTCAAGACCCAAGGACGGAGGAGCGTCTTGGGCAGTTCAGTCAGGTAGGTGCGCACAAGTTATCATCGTATTCGTATTCCTACGAATACGAATACGAATACGGCGACGAGTTTCCCCGAGACGTATTTGTACTGGCATCGGCATTCAGCGACGAGTTTATGATCGTTCGAATCAAGCGAAAACACACGATGGTCAAGGTTCATGTCATTCGAGAATGGCCTGGAAGCAAAAATGTATAATGTTTGACATTGATGCATACCACTCGGATATTTTGTGACGACAGATGGCCTGTGAAGCCGGGTGATTGACTAGACCGGTCTGAGCACAGTCCACGCCCAGTCCGTACCCAGCCTGAACCCGGTCTATAACCAGTACGTGCCTAGCCTGGTCCTGGTGCGCACCCAGTCCATCAGCCAAACTTGTGCTCGGTGTAGAACATTGCGCCCAATGGTTGCCCGCTCGAGTCTCACCTGTCGCTACTCTTCGTCCGCTACCAATCGGCGTGAGAGATTCACGACGCTACATGACTCAACGGTTGACGGTGAAAGCCCCGGTAGCTCAGTTGGTTAGAGCGCTGGCCTGCACTTGTCTCCCCTGTACTGGCAAGACAGGGTTCGAGTCGCTTCGCGCGCTCGCATTTAGCCCCCGGCCGGGAGTGTCAGTTGGCAGCTGGCCCGATAAGGCCGGGGACGAGCTACTGGGCGGCCGTGTCGGCATTGGCGGCACGTTAAACTTTCGGTCTAAATTCTGCCGTTGAGCTGGAGTTCATGGATCGGATGGTGGGGCCAGGGTTCACGCAACGAGCTCTGCTTAGCAATAGAACCCTGGCTCCTCAAGCCGCCCCCAAAACAACTCGGATTAATTTTTTTTTAAAGAAAGAAAAAAACCCAGCCGCGGCCATGTTGGCCTACAGCGTACACATGTAACATGTGCCAACTGGGGCCCGGCTAAAATGCTGGCTGGGGTGGGCTGTTGTGCAAGACCCTGTAAGATAATCATGTAAGATCCTTCGCAGTAAACATGCAGAATCATTTTTAGAAAATCAGCTTCAGGATGTTGTATGATTCCAATGCATGATCCTGTGGGATTTATGTGTGGTGTCGTGCAGGATATTGTAGGATTTATACGAAGAACCTCACAGGATCCTGCAGGATCACCCACAAGAATCGAGTAGTGTCCCGCAGGATCCTGAAGGACAGTCCTGGATATACCAGGACTTTTGCGAAGGCTTCTGCAATACACACACACACACACACACACATATATATATATATATATATATGGATCCTGCAGGGCAGTCCTTAATCCTACTAGATTTACGCGAAGGTTCTTGTAAGATTTATATGCAGGATCCTGCAGGATGGTGCTGGATCCTACAGGATGTATGTGATGGATACAACAGTAATTGTTAGAAGGACCTTGCTGGATTCTGGAAGATCCTTGTATCAATTGCCCAAACAAAATCCTGCAGGATCCTTTAAGGCCTTGTCTTCCATAATTGTGCGGGACTATCCTGTAGGATTTTTTTCTTCTTCACTAGGGCGCTATGGCTTCAATGTTCACAAACTGGGTGTCATTCGACGTACCGTGGAGGACATAGCAAACTGTTCAGAAGCCAAAATATTTGTGAAGGAAAAAGGTCGAACTTATTTCTTCTGTCGCATCGCGTTTGTTTTATTTCTCTTAAAGCTACCCATATTTGGCATTAAGAGAAGGCCTATGGTCAACCCTTGAGCAACATTTCAAGCCGGGACGCGTCAGGTCAAACTTTAAAATGAAAGGTTAGACTTATTTTTTCGAAGCTCTCGCGTTTCGTCGCTAAGGCTTCAATTTGCATTACGTGGGTGTCATTGGACGCGGCTTGCCGTACGATATTAGAAAGTTGAGATATCGAAATAATCTCGAAGGTGCGGAAGGTTCGGTGTGTGTGTATTGATTGAGTATAATGATTGAGTGTAATAGGAATAGGAAGAGGGGACGAGTAGTCTAGGGGTAAGTTGCCCGCCTCACAATCGAAAGGTTGTGGGTAAGAGTCCCACCTGTCGCTACTCTTCGCCCGCGGCCAATCGACGTGAGAGATTGGCGACGCTGCATGACTTAACGGTCGATGTGTCGTAAAACCAATAACCAACCAACCAACCAGGAATAGGAAGATCAAATCCCTTAATTTGCAGCCGTTGTGATAGCAAACACTCATATCATATGACTGGGAGCTCCGCCAAGAAATCTGCCATATCCTGCTGTTCTGCGCTCTCATTGCTGGCTTTTGATTTCCACTGCCACATTACTGTCTCGTAGGTACATATCTATAGACCTTTTTAAGCTGTACGCTTTCCTTTTAATGATTCTACTACGAAAGTTGTCGAATTTGCAAGAGAAGCCACATGCGAATGCGCACAAATTTATAACCGGCCGAAGTTCATAGCCCCGAGGGAGGAATGTAATCAGTGGTGGCTCCAGGAATTGTCATGGGAGCATGCATCTAGAGGGCCAAAATTTATTTGGAGGGGCGACACTGCTAAAATACTTAAAGTACTCTGGGTGAGATAAAAAAATCCCGGAATAGTGGACTTGGGCCTTCCTGGAGGGGCGCCTATCCTTCCAAAGGGGCCTCTGGCGGAAACATTCGACGGGGGTGCACTGGAATCTTCTCAGAGGGGCGTACTTTCTCGTCCGGAGGGATGCCGCCTTCCATGTGGGCCGCATGCCGCAAAGCCACACCTTCATCCGTCCCTGGCTCTCCTTGCATCGAAATGTGTGCCCGTATAACTGGAAAGCATGGGGTAGGTTAGTCAAAATCCACATTTGGTAAAAGAAACCATCGTCCATTATTTTCTGTTTTCCTGCTACAAGAGAGAAACGTTTAGCGCAATTACAGCATTGGTCTATGGTGATTGTGAAATCAGGCCCAGCACATACGATATATAGCTAAATGTTCATAGGCAGTGATAAGGAGTGGGATTTGATAACTTCGGTGGATTTTTTTTTTGTCCCGAAAACATCGTCTTTAACCTGTCCCGTCCCGTCTCGGGGAGGGGGGGGGGGAGTCTTCAACCGCCACCCCCTCAGGCTTTTCGCAGATAGTGAACCAACGGTACGCGGCAGCGCGCCAAAATTTGGCATACCGTTTCCCACATGAATTTGGCATGCTGTGCTACAATTGCGAAGTCAGGTCATCTAGGGTCAACAAGTTAATTAAGGTCAATTGAGGTCACCTCCAAAAAAGTTAACCCGGTCCTCACTATTTAACGGATACATATATTTTAATGAAACTTTCAGCGTATGATTATCTTAAGGAATGCAACAAAACGTATGAGATAATTTTTCAATTTTCCCGTTTTTAATTACATATAAATCTTGCACATTTGTCTATTGCAGTTCAAATCGAAGATTTTGGCTAAAGTAAGATTTTTTATTAGGCAAAGTTGACTTCCAACAACGTTCCTCGATATGCTCTACCCATTAAAAAAGGAAAATTAATGAAAACATGAAAACTAAAAATTTTGAAATTTTGAGAAAAGAAAGTTGGGGGGGGGGGACAAAAACAAATATGCCCCTGGTCGATTTCGCTGTCTTTTTCTGATTACAAATAATTTTTGTTTTTCAAATATCCCCCAAATGAACTCCTCAGAGCCCAAAACATAATGTAAGTCGTGAAAATATAGCCCTAGTGACGTCACTTTTGGGGGAAGTTGTTTTGGGGATGGATCTTGATCCTACTCGTCGAGCGTTTTCCGATGACACCTCTTTCGTTTTCGTGCGACGCTTAGTTTGGATTTTAGAGGGGTTTACTATCCCCCCCCCGGGACGGGATGTGAGGACCTGCCAGGAGAGACGGGTTAACAATGGTAAATCTGAAAACCAGACCTTGAAAATGAGGTGGCTGAAGTCCGGGAATTTTGGGAGGCCTACCTCTCTATGTTGTCCAAACTTCCCGCGTCTCTGGCTTGTCCCCAACTTCAAAACCATGACTACACCCATGATGCAGTGAACGGTACGCTATTCCCTGCATCGCTCACGTTTCTGTGTTTAACCGGATATTTGCCCGTCTCGGAACTTCCATTTTGTTGCGGTGGCTATTATGGTTCCGTCGCAACGACATGGATGTGATAAGAGTAGGTTAAATGCACAGGACTAAGTTAGAATAAAATGACGCAATGACGGATGGAATAGTCACTAACCGGATTGACTACGAGGGTCATGGCGCATGGACCAGTTTTAGTCATCGGGCGCTTGGCGACTAACCAAGTGGGATCGTGCAATTAATCAAGGCGACACGCTCTTCAGCATAAGCATAATACGGATAAGGGCACAGGCACGTGGTTATGAGTAACATCAACATACAACGCAATTGATAGCTCGACAATGGTGGACTCTGAGAAGTTCATCTCGTTAATTCGCCTCATACCTCCGCACGCGTTGTCTCAGGGCCTATCGGCTCCACATCGGGGGCTGCCCCACATTTTGAAATTGCTATTGGTCGGTGCTTGATTGGGCTCGTGCCCTATTTAACTAGCGTTCCTTCAATAATCGGTATCTCCATGAGGTTGGTAATTTATCTCGTGCCGCGGGTGACTTGATGCTATTTGAATGACCACCAAGTGAAAATGGTGCAACATATAGACTGAAAAGGTGTTTGCGTTTGTACCGCTGTGGGGTGTACAGTACAGGTGGGTGCAATACAGCTGTATGCCACACCGTTCCGATCTCCGCAACATAGGTTCTTGTTTCACAAGGTCACCCTGGAAATGCCTGTATGCAGACTACTTCACTCTATTCCTTCTACTCATTACCGCGTTGGTGGGGTTCTTCCTTTTATTAATTGCATGCACTGCGGTCAATGTGTGGACTTGAAATGTTCAAAATGCAGACATATTTACACCAGCTTTGCCACATGTCAGTGTGCTCGCGCTTACACACCGGTACAACTATGCGAGTAATTCTGAGTATTTAATCGCTGAAGACTTGTCACAACATACAGAAAACGACTCACTGCTCAGACAGTACTGAATCCGCCGGCAGCTGAGAGCAAGCAATCCGATGAAGGTGGACACTTGTAGCTGCCCGGTTAGTTTCTGTTCACGTCGGCGTACTTGCCAATGATCCTGGTGACGTGACCGTGCCAGTCAGTGATCCTGGTGACGTCACCATACCTGCCAATGATCCTGGTGACGTCACCGTACCTGTCAGTGATCCTGGTGACGTCACCGTGTCAGTCAGTGATCCTGGTGACGTCACCGTGTCAGTCAGTGATCCTGGTGACGGTGACGTCACCGTACCTGCCAGTGATCCTGGTGACGTCACCGTACCGGTTAGTGATCTTGGTGGAGTCACCGTACCTGGCAGTGATCTTGGCAACGCCACCATGTCTGTTGCTGATCCAATAAGGATTGTGCTCCATTCAGTGCGGCGAGCACAACGTTAAAGCCGAGATGCGAACGGGAGGGATATTTGTGAACGTTAGCCAGAACCACTACAGCTCCAGGGCACCTCCGGTCGCAGCACCAGATACGCTGCCACGGACGCAACGCTCAGCAGCAAACCGGCCGACCGCAGTGTAGCCGCCCGAACCCATGGGCTGTTCATTTGGATCGCATGGCGCTCTATACGATCGGGCCTCGTTAGCGGCTGCAGCCCGCCGATACGGTCCAGGTCTGTCCGGGAGCGTGGGCGACTGGCGCCGACGGGTGTGAAGGATGCCTGCTGCAGCCGGAAGGCGCTCCCGCGGCTGCTTAGGCTTAACGAGTGGGGGTGGCTTGGAGCGCACCGGCCATGTTGATCACACAGGTGGGCTTAAGGACGTGCGCACATTACATTGCTGTCACTAACAGCGCGTGATGTCAATACGCCCTTTCGAATCCGATGCCACGTGCATTTTGCACAATATCTCGGCATCATGTACAGTAAACTTTATGTCAGTTGGAACAAACATACTGAGCCTGAATAAAACGAACGACTCGGCTAGAAGTGTGTCCACATGTGTTACACTCGGGGAGCATTCTTCAAAGCCAACGCAGTCTGTCCGAGTCAGATGAACAAGTGCAGCTGAAATGGTGCAGCTTGCCAACCAATCCTTCATCTTGCCTCGCAATACAAATGCGCGCCCATGCGTAAATGGTTGCCAATCCATCACATCAATGCACTTTGCAAACACTCACTGCGTCGAAATTATCTGCAGAGAGTGATTTACGTGGGAAGAGGTATATTGAAGGCAGTCAAGCCGGCACTTAGTTACACAAAAGCCAATACTCTCCGTTGACCAGTGGCCGTCTAAACCGCGTGGTGATGGCGGTCGTGGTGTATTAAAACTTCGACAAACATTTATTAGAGAATATGCACCCATCTTCGACCACTCACAATACACACTACATATTCCGCAATTGTACCTGAAGTCCAGGGCCGTGCACTACGAAAACAGCGACAGGGATCAGAGGGGGGGGGGGAGTGCAGTCAAACGCAGCAACTGAAGCCTAGGGCAGACGTTACTTCGCAAACATCATCACCACCCATCGTGCTCCTCCCAGCTAGGCCCACTGCACACTGTGTCGTGAACGAACCGCACCACAGCGGACGCAGAGCCGTGCCGGCGACGGTCGCCAGTCCGAGCGCCTGGCTCGCTCTCACATGCTGGCGTAGATGAACTCGAACGCCTGGTCAATGTTTCCGCCGGTCACGTGCAGGGCGTGGCGCACCAGCGCCTCGTCGTCGGTGATGCCCAGCTCGAGCAGCTGCCGCACGGCAGACTCGGACACCTGCCGAACACACAGTACAGCTGTAGTGTCTGTGGCACCACCCTGACGGACGGAGTCCACACACACACACACACAGTACAGCCGTAGTGTCTGTGGCACCACCCTGACGGACGGAGTCCACACACCTGCCACACACACAGTACAGCTGTAGTGTCTGTGGCACCACCCTGACGGACGGAGTCCACACACACAGTACAGCTGTAGTGTCTGTGGCACCACCCTGACGGACGGAGTCCACACACACAGTACAGCTGTAGTGTCTGTGGCACCACCCTGACGGACGGAGTCCACACACACACACACAGTACAGCTGTAGTGTCTGTGGCACCACCCTGACGGACGGAGTCCACACACACAGTACAGCCGTAGTGTCTGTGGCACCACCCTGACGGACGGAGTCCACACACACAGTACAGCTGTAGTGTCTGTGGCACCACCCTGACGGACGGAGCCCACACACACAGTACAGCTGTAGTGTCTGTGGCACCACCCTGGCGGACGGAGCCCACACACACAGTACAGCTGTAGTGTCTGTGGCACCACCCTGACGGACGGAGTCCACACACACAGTACAGCTGTAGTGTCTGTGGCACCACCCTGACGGACGGAGTCCACACACACACACACACACACAGTACAGCTGTAGTGTCTGTGGCACCACCCTGGCGGACGGAGTCCACACACACAGTACAGCTGTAGTGTCTGTGGCGCCACCCTGACGGACGGAGTCCACACACACAGTACAGCTGTAGTGTCTGTGGCACCACCCTGACGGACGGAGTCAACACACACACACACACAGTACAGCTGTAGTGTCTGTGGCACCACCCTGACGGACGGAGCCCACACACACAGTACAGCTGTAGTGTCTGTGGCACCACCCTGGGGGACGGAGTCCACACACACAGTACAGCTGTAGTGTCTGTGGCACCACCCTGGGGGACGGAGTCCACACACACAGTACAGATGTAGTGGCTGTGGCACCACCCTGACGGACGGAGTCCACACACACACACACAGTACAGCTGTAGTGTCTGTGGCACCACCCTGACGGACGGAGTCCACACACACAGTACAGCTGTAGTGTCTGTGGCACCACCCTGGGGGACGGACCACACACACAGTACAGCTGTAGTGTCTGTGGCACTACCCTGACGGACGGAGTCCACACACACACACACAGTACAGCTGTAGTGTCTGTGGCACCACCCTGGCGGACGGAGTCCACACACACACACACACAGTACAGCTGTAGTGTCTGTGGCACCACCCTGACGGACGGAGTCCACACACACAGTACAGCTGTAGTGTCTGTGGCACCACCCTGGGGGACGGAGTCCACACACACAGTACAGCTGTAGTGTCTGTGGCACCACCCTGACGGACGGAGTCCACACACACACACACAGTACAGCTGTAGTGTCTGTGGCACCACCCTGACGGACGGAGCCCACACACCGGCCACACACACACACTACAGCTGTAGTGTCTGTGGCACCACCCTGACGGACGGAGTCCACACACACAGTACAGCTGTAGTGTCTGTGGCACCACCCTGACGGACGGAGTCCACACACACAGTACAGCTGAAGTGTCTGTGGCACCACTCTGACGGACGGAGTCCACACACACAGTACAGCTGTAGTGTCTGTGGCACCACCCTGACGGACGGAGTCCACACACCTGCCACACACACACACAGTACAGCTGTAGTGTCTGTGGCACCACCCTGACGGACGGAGTCCACACACACAGTACAGCTGTAGTGTCTGTGGCACCACCCTGACGGACGGAGCCCACACACACAGTACAGCTGTAGTGTCTGTGGCACCACCCTGACGGACGGAGTCCACACACACACACACAGTACAGCTGTAGTGTCGGCACCACCGGACACACACACACACACAGTACAGCTGTAGTGTCTGTGGCACCACCCTGACGGACGGAGTCCACACACACAGTACAGCTGTAGTGTCTGTGGCACCACCCTGACGGACGGAGTCCACACACCTGCCACACACACAGTACAGCTGTAGTGTCTGTGGCACCACCCTGACGGACGGAGTCCACACACCTGCCACACACACAGTACAGCTGTAGTGTCGGACCCCTGACGGACGGAGTCCACACACCGAAAAAGGAACAGTACAGCTGTAGTGTCTGTGGCACCACCCGACGGACGGAGTCCACACACCTGCCACACACACAGTACAGCTGTAGTGTCTGTGGCACCACCCTGACGGACGGAGTCCACACACCTGCCACACACACAGTACAGCTGTAGTGTCTGTGGCACCACCCTGACGGACGGAGTCCACACACACAGTACAGCTGTAGTGTCTGTGGCACCACCCTGACGGACGGAGTCCACACACCTGCCACACACACAGTACAGCTGTAGTGTCTGTGGCACCACCCTGACGGACGGAGTCCACACACCTGCCACACACACAGTACAGCTGTAGTGTCTGTGGCACCACCCTGACGGACGGAGCCCACACACACAGTACAGCTGTAGTGTCTGTGGCACCACCCTGACGGACGGAGTCCACACACACAGTACAGCTGTAGTGTCTGTGGCACCACCCTGACGGACGGAGTCCACACACACACACATAGTACAGCTGTAGTGTCTGTGGCACCACCCTGACGGACGGAGCCCACACACCTGCCACACACACACAGTACAGCTGTAGTATCTGTGGCACCACCCTGACGGACGGAGTCCACACACACACACACAGTACAGCTGTAGTGTCTGTGGCACCACTCTAGCGGACGGAGTCCACACACCTGCCACACACACACACAGTACAGCTGTAGTGTCTGTGGCACCACCCTGACGGACGGAGACCACACACCTGCCACACACACACACAGTACAGCTGTAGTGTCTGTGGCACCACCCTGACGGACGGAGTCCACACACACAGTACAGCTGTAGTGTCTGTGGCACCACTCTAGCGGACGGAGTCCACACGCCTGCCACACACACACACACAGTACAGCTGTAGTGTCTGTGGCACCACCCTGACGGACGGAGTCCACACACCTGCCACACACACACACAGTACAGCTGTAGTGTCTGTGGCACCACTCTAGCGGACGGAGTCCACACACCTGCCACACACACACACACAGTACAGCTGAAGTGTCTGTGGCACCATCCTGACGGACGAAGCCCACACACACAGTACAGCTGTAGTGTCTGTGGCACCATCCTGACGGACGAAGCCCACACACACAGTACAGCTGTAGTGTCTGTGGCACCACTCTGACGGACGAAGCCCACACACCTGCCACACACACACACAGTACAGCTGTAGTGTCTGTGGCACCACCCTGGCGGACGGAGGCAGAACTTATTATTCACGCACACCATAAAATGTGGCGCTGTTGAATAATGGAGGCAGGAACTGGAGTTGTTCCCAATTGTTTTCATCACGAATTCCGGCGGCACACACGGTCGTTTTGTGTGGCAATTATTTTACTTAGGAAGCTCACGGGCACCCCATACTCCATATGTATGTGGTGTCACACCAAAATATACGCAAGCCCACACATATGCATTCGCATCCACTCGCCAATACACTGGCATATACAATAGGGCACAGCGTCCTTGATAAATTTTGGATTCGAGATTCGGCCCTACGATTTTGAGATGTAATCGAGTGTGCTGATTTCAAATTCGAAAGCTGTTTTTGGATCAAAGCATTTTCTGGTCCGCAAATTTACACTTTTCTGCAGGCATGTTTCCTAACTTTACGCTAAATATGGGACTATGGACACAAATGCATGTCTGAAAGTTGTGTGACTGTTATATTCGTGATATTCACACCAAAATACCTATGATTACCACTTTTCAGCACGCTAAAGCGTATATTGGATATATTTCTGACGGTTTCTCTGGTCCGTCCGACACATCCCTCACTAACGCCATCTATAGGTGTTTTTTCATGAACTCGGAAAATTCACTCATTGAACTAGACATATATCAAAAGCCTGTCCAGTATACATCTAAAATTTACACTAACGAACTGAAAACTGATGCCTAGCTTCCCTCAGGGGCGGATCCAGGGGGAGGCAATAGTAGGTATGTTGAAAAAGGCAAAGGCAGGTTCGTATACAAAATACAAAAAGCGAACACGTTTCTTGAAAACTTCAAATAACATAAAGCAAGCTTTGAAGTATCATAGTAATCGTTTGTAATGTAGGAAAACATTGCATAACACACAGGACTACCGTTTAGTGATCGGCTGAGGGAAATAATAGATCTCTGAAGGACAGAATGCATAAAGTGCAGTTTTGTGTGGCCTTTTTACTACTCCGCGTCATTGGCCTACTTCATAGCTTCCATTATATCCTTCTTAGAGAGGAACACTGGCAACTGTTTTATGTGGTGGGTGCTGGTGCGGACATAGCCATCTCGGACCTCCCGACCCACCACCTTTCCAGCGGCTGTCGTGACGTGCTGGACAGCCCACTCCGTCGACTGGGCATTCGCAGGGACATCCAGCGGCATGGATATGCTCCTCCTGAGTTCTGTTGTGGCGATTCCGCACGTACACACAGGTTCCGTGATCTCTGTGTCGTCCCAGTCGATCAGTTGCATAAGTGATGGGGTGGACATGTTGATCTTGGGGTGCTTTATCGTCCTTGGCGACTTGTCCCCGTACTCTGCTCCTCCTCTCACACCGATGATCTTTTCGATGGAAAACTTCCTATCTTCAAGTTGTTCGCTGGCGAGAAGGGACAGCAGGAGGCTCTCAGGATGGGCGTACCAGGCGGAAGACCGAACACAGCGGGTAACCGCCGCCTGAACCTATTCTGGTTGCGTACGAATAGTCCGGAGATGGGTTGTTATGTGTTCGGGTGCGTCCACGATTTTGGGCTTCGTCCTAATCTCAAAGTAGCACTTGAAATATACGTTGACGCATAAATCTGCCAGCCGTCTCAGGATTCTCTTGTTTGAGTCGGTGAGGCCGTGCTGCCTGGTCCACAAGTACAATATCCTCTCACCTGTTGTCAACCAGCGCGCATGGTTCAGCTTGCCAGGCTTCATTTCTTGCATACTTGCAGGGAGACTTCCAGCTTTCACCGCCCGACACAGTTCGTAAGAGACCTTCTGGTCTGTTGACATGCTGTCAAGTACATCTTCTGGGATCTCCACATATTCCTCGCCTTCAGTTAGCCGTTCAAACGCTGGATCATACCTCATGTCTTCAACCTTCGAAAGCATCTTTCCAACAGGGCCTTGAAATCCGTCCCTTGCGTTTGTTGGGCCGTCCAGAGAAGTGATAATGTGTCTGAGTGGCAGTTCTCCTGTGTGTAAGTTGCACACGACCCAGAAGCATCTGTGTCCGAGCATTCTCTCCAAGTGGGCCATCACGCCGTTGCTGTGACCCGTGCTGGAGTTCGTAGAATCTTTGATGGAAGGAAGGATAAGGATACTCGAACATTGGTTCCGGATAGCAACGGCAACCTTCATCCGAGGACAGTCACGCAGGAGCACGTTACTGTGACTGTTGAGCCTCAGGATGGTTATCTGTGCCATTTCACACCGGAAGAGTCGGTTCATCCCGAAAAAACAGCACAGAAAACAGCTGAAGCTCTTTACGAACTGCTACACAGCCTGGAACTGATCGACTGGGACGACACAGAGATCACGGAACCTGTGTTTACGTGGGGAATCGCCACAACAGAACTCAGGAGGATCATATGCATGCCGCTGGATGTCCCTCCGTTCCCTGCGAATATCCAGTCGACGGAGCGGGCGGTCCAGCACGTCACGACAGCCGCTGGAAAGGTGGTGGGTCAGGAGGTCCGAGATGGTTATGTCCGCACCAGCACCCACCACAGAAAACAGTTGCCAGTGTTCCTCTCTAAGAAGGATACGATGGAAGCTATGAAGTAGGCCAATGACGGAGTAGTAAAAAGGTCACACAAAACTGCACTTTATGCATTATGTCCTTCAGATATCTATTATTTCCCTCAGCCGATCACTAAACGGTAGTCCTGTGTGTTATGCAATGTTTTCCTACATTACAAACGATTACTATAATACTTCAAAGCTTGCTTTATGTTATTTGAAGTTTTCAAGAAACGTGTTCGCTTTTTGTATTTTGTATACGAACCTGTCTTTGCCTTTTTCAACATACCTAGTATTGCCTCCCCTGGATCCGCCCGAGGGAACCTAGGCAACGGTTTTCAGTTCGTTAGTGTAAATTTTAGATGCATACTGGACAGGCTTTTGATATATGTCTAGTTCAATGAGAGTCAATTTTCCGAGTTAATGAGAAAAAAAACACCTATAGATGGCGTTAGTGAGAGATGTGTCGGACGGACCAGAGGATCCGTCAGAAATATATCCAATATACGCTTTAGCGTGCTGATAAGTGGTAATCATAGGTATTTTGGTGTGAACATCACGAATATAACAGTCACACAACGTTCAGACATGCCTTTGTTTCCATAGTCCCATATTTAGCGCAAAGTTAGGAAACATGCCTGCAGAAGTGTAAATTTGCGGACCAAAAAATGCTTTGATCCAAAAACAGCTTTCGAATTCGAAATCAGCACACTCGATTACATCTCAAAATCGTAGGGCCGAATCTCGAATCCAAAATTTCTTAAGGACGCTGTGCCCTAATATACAAGCGCAATAGTCCGTGGTTGGCCAAGCAACTGGTTGAAGGTCTCCACCCTGCCATCCCACTTGCTCAATTGGTAGAGCTTTGTCTTGCACTGGTCACCTCGGCCCTGGCAAGACAAGGTTCGAGTCGCATCACGCGCTGGCATTTGGACCCCGGTGGAGCCGGTTGGAAGCTGGACGAATACGAGGGAAGAGCTAACGGGGTGGCCGTGCCGGTGCATTTACGGCACGTTAAAACTTTCGGTTATAATTATGCCGTTGAACTGAAATTCATGTATCGGGTCATGGGGCCAGGATTCACGCAACAAATTTTCCTGAGTAATAGAATGCCACCCCAGCAAAGCCATCCCAGCAAGAATTGGACTAAATTTCTTTCAACAACAAAAAGGTTTTACGCAAATAGCTAACAGCAGCCTTAAACAGTTGAAACCGGCCATGCTTGCTCAAATTTCACAACGTAGCTTGCTAAAAAATATCCAGTTCTTAAAAGATATTTTAACAGCCATGGGGATAGTCATGGGGGAACTAGTCCCCCACTTTTCAGCGGTGCCCCTCTGACTGGAGAGGTGCGACCCTCTGACCGGAGCGAGGCCACCCTGTGACTGGAGAGGACAGCCTATGACTGGAGCAAGGCGACCCTCTTACTGGAGAGAGACGACCCTCTGACTGGAGAGAGGCGACCCTCTGACTGGAGAGGCGACCCTCTGAATGGAGACGACCCCCTGACTGAAGAGAAACGGCCCTCTGACTGAAGAGAGGCGACCCTCTGACTGGAGACTGGACCCTCTGACTGGGGCGACCACCTCCGCGAAGATGCCTGCCTGGCGCTCGAGTGAACTCTTTTTAATTTTCAGCCTATGGCACCACTCTGTGTAAACTTCCACCCCTCCCCCCCCCGCCTCCCCGGGACGCCCGAGTGCACACTCTTGAAATTGTCTCAATCAGTGGCGCCCGTATAGAAAATGAAGCCCTTCAAGATTACGCTGTCCTTCTTGGCGAAGCCCTCGGTTCGTCACAGTCCGAGCGGATGTCAGTCACAAGACGGCTGGAACGAACTTTGACTCGCCGGCTCAAAACTCTGGGTTTGACCAGCTAAGTCCACACAGTGACACAGTTGCCGGCGCTTCGACACGCTCCGGCCAGTCGTAACGGTGTACGCCCAGGGCCGTCACTGACCTGCGGCTGACTGGTGGCTTCGGGAACCGCAGCTGCAGCCGGAGCCGGAGCCGGTGCCGGAGCCGGAGCCGGAGCCAGAGCCGGAGCCAGAGCCTGATCAGGAGCCGGAGCCAGAGCCGGATCAGGAGCCGGAGCCTGAGTCGGAGCAGGAGCAGGCCCTGGCAGCGACGACAGCGCCTCCCGCAGAGCGACGCTCACCATCTCGGACGAGATGAGCTCACTGGTGGGCTGCGGTGGTGCGGCAGCGGCAGAGGCGGTGACAGAGGCGGTGACAGAGGCGGCGGCAGAGGCGGCGGCAGGGTCGGCAGGACCGGCGGCAGGGTCAGCAGCAGCGCCTTCGACAGGGGCTGCAGTTGCGGCGGGACGCGCCGGGTCGGCGGCAGCCGCCGCCAGCGCCGCCGCCAGCTGGGCGCGCGTGATGGGCGGCGGGGCGGCGGCCGCCTCCTCGCCTTCCTCCTCGTCCAGGTGTGGGTCTGCGGCACAGGACATCAGTCACCCGCCACACACGGCCGACTGCCGCCACCACACGTGGTGCCCGGGGAGCACCACACCACACTGGTGTCGTCAGCACACCACACTGGTGTCGTCAGCACACCACACTGGTGTCGTCAGCACACCACACTGGTGTCGTCAGCACACCACACTGGTGTCGTCGGCACACCACACTGGTGTCGTCAGCACACCACACTGGTGTCGTCAGCACACCACACTGGTGTCGTCAGCACACCACACTGGTGTCGTCAGCACACCACACTGGTGTCGTCAGCACACCACACTGGTGTCGTCAGCACACCACACTGGTGTCGTCAGCACACCACACTGGTGTCGTCAGCACACCACACTGGTGTCGTCAGCACACCACACTGGTGTCGTCAGCACACCACACTGGTGTCGTCAACACACCACACTGGTGTCGTCAGCACACCACACTGGTGTCGTCAGCACACCACACTGGTGTCGTCAGCACACCACACTGGTGTCGTCAGCACACCACACTGGTGTCGTCAGCACACCACACTGGTGTCGTCAGCACACCACACTGGTGTCGTCAGCACACCACACTGGTGTCGTCAGCACACCACACTGGTGTCGTCAGCACACCACACTGGTGTCGTCAGCACACCACACTGGTGTCGTCAGCACACCACACTGGTGTCGTCAGCACACCACACTGGTGTCGTCAGCACACCACACTGGTGTCGTCAGCACACCACACTGGTGTCGTCAGCACACCACACTGGTGTCGTCAGCACACCACACTGGTGTCGTCAGCACACCACACTGGTGTCGTCAGCACACCACACTGGTGTCGTCAGCACACCACACTGGTGTCGTCAGCACACCACACTGGTGTCGTCAGCACACCACACTGGTGTCGTCAGCACACCACACTGGTGTCGTCAGCACACCACACTGGTGTCGTCAGCACACCACACTGGTGTCGTCAGCACACCACACTGGTGTCGTCAGCACACCACACTGGTGCGTCAGCACACCACACTGGTGTCGTCAGCACACCACACTGGTGTCGTCAGCACACCACACTGGTGTCGTCAGCACACCACACTGGTGTCGTCAGCACACCACACGGCGCACACCACCTGGTCGTCAGCACACCACACTGGTTCGTCAGCACACCACACTAGTGT
The DNA here is from genome assembly GCA_034440575.1 of Imbricaverruca yamaguchii. Taxonomy (NCBI): domain Eukaryota; kingdom Metazoa; phylum Arthropoda; class Thecostraca; family Neoverrucidae; genus Imbricaverruca; species Imbricaverruca yamaguchii. The sequence goes on along the minus strand of JAOTOL010001617.1, from coordinate 125,468 downwards.
CGTCAACACCACCTCGTGTCTCAGCACACCACACTGGTGTCGTCAGCACACCACACTGGTGTCGTCAGCACACCACACTGGTGTCGTCAGCACACCACACTGGTGTCGTCAGCACACCACACTGGTGTCGTCGGCACACCACACTGGTGTCGTCAACACACCACACTGGTGTCGTCGGCACACCACACTGGTGTCGTCAGTCGGCTGCGGTACAGCATCCAGAGCTCTTATCATCGCATGCCACATACATGGCGCACGACTGAACCCCTCCGGCAGGATGCCCTGCGCAGCACTCCACTGCTCAGTACACAAGATACGCTGCACAGCACTGCCACTCACTGCTCTACACAACCACCACGTCCATCGTCCAGACTACCACTCGCTGCTCTACACAACCACCACGTCCATCGTCCAGACTACCACTCGCTGCTCTACACAACCACCACGTCCATCGTCCAGACTACCACTCGCTGCTCTACACAACGACCACGTCCATCGTCCAGACTACCACTCGCTGCTCTACACAACCACCACGTCCATCGTCCAGACTACCACTCGCTGCTCTACACAACCACCACGTCCATCGTCCAGACTACCACTCGCTGCTCTACACAACCACCACGTCCATCGTCCAGACTACCACTCGCTGCTCTACACAACCACCACGTCCATCGTCCAGACTACCACTCACTGCTCTACACAACCACCACGTCCATCGTCCAGACTACTCAGAACACTGCTCTGTGTTCTGGTGCTAACCGTCAACAGATCAAAATTCGCTTTTCCGATTTTGGTTACCGTTCGTCCACCTTATATTGATATTAGAATACACGATTCAGCATTACAACGTGCCACTGGTCGTGAAAGTGCGTAAAGTGCGTAAAGTCTGAAAAGCAATTTTGGAAGACGGAAATGGATGACTCCCAGGAGGATAATGCGAAACCCAAAATTGAGAACACCGAGGAGGATCATGGGAGACACAAAATTATGGGAGCCCACATGTTGATGACTCCCAGGAGGATTGTGGAGACCCCAAATCCACATTATATTACCCTCGAATGCATTCCCAGTAAAGTACACTTGGAATGTGTTCTCAGAAAATTGTCCACAAGTAGGGCAGTACCTTTAATTATGTAAATTATCGAATCAGATTATATTTTCACAGTGCCTTGTCCCTGGTCACAACCAAACAAAGGCAGATGTGTGTGACAGGTTGGTTGGTTATTGGGGCTTAGGGGCGCATCGACTGCAGAGGTCATGCAGCGCGACGTGTGTGACAGACTCGCCCCAACGACGGACGAGTGCGACATACTCACGCATAGCTTGTGCGGGCGCCGGGGCGCGAGACGGTCCGGCAGCACCTCGCTCCAGCGACTCCTGGAGAACGGCGGCAAGCTGGGATGAGGCGGCGGCCAGCGACGGGTGACGCGCCGCCAGTCTGGGGTACACCAGGGAGAGTGGTGACACAGAGCGTGGTCTGAGGGGTGGCAGAGGGCGGTACACTATTGACAACGGTGACACAGAGCGTGGTCTGAGGGGTGGCAGAGGGCGGTACACTATTGACAACGGTGACACAGAGCGTGGTCTGAGGGGCGACAGAGAGCGGTACACTATAGACAGCGGTGACACAGAGCGTGGACTGAGGGGTGACCGGCTGATGACGAGATGGGCTGGTCGAAAATAGCAGACATTATTGTATTGTATTCCTTGTATTGGTACCAAGAGACACTCAGCATCAAATGTCAAAAACGCTAAAAAGGGGGTGGGACAGGAGGCTACTGAAACATTAAGAAACACGCGCATACAATACTCAAACATTCTCACGTACAGCTCTTCTCAGCGACTCCTTCAGCTTAAACGTAAAAGCCCGTCGCATATTATCGGCCCTAACTTCCTCGGGGAGACTGTTCCAAAGAACAGCAGCACATTACATGAAAGAGCGTTGCGCAAAAGAAGTTTTCAGGCTCTACTGAAAACGGTGTTGATCGCGTAGATCGAGAGCTGACATCACTTCTCAATGTCACAAGATCACGCAGGGTTTTAGGTGCTCCCGAGTGATGCACTGCAAGATGAACCAGTGAGCAATCCCTAATGTCGACAAGGCGTTGAAAGCTACGCCAGCCCAACCGCTCGATAACATGCGATATATGGCCAAAGCGAGAGGTCCTAGTTATGATCCTAGCCGCCCTCATTATGACTTTTTGGATTCGCACGCGTTCGGTGTCGCATGCAGCAGACCAGATTGAGCAACAGTACATTACATGGGGGAAAACCAGCGCAAGCACTAACTTCGACAGCGTTTCTTCAGTAAGAGAACGTACATGCTTGGCTAGAGGAAAGATAATGCGGTTACATTTCTTAGCAATATAGCCAATTTGTTCACTCCATGTTAACGATTCGTCTATGGTCACGCCCAGGTTCTTTATAGATGAGACACGTGAAATATCCGATCAAAAAACAGAGAGGCTGATGCTAGGTAGCCGCGCGATCATCAGGCGAGAACCAAAAATCACAAATTGCGTTTTAGATGGGTTGAGCTTGAGAAGATTTACACGGTACCACGAACTCATAGTTTCCAAGCACGATTCGAGACGACGTTTTGCATACATTATGTCCTCCAATTTCGATGACAACATCGCCTGTGTGTCGTCAGCGTAAGCAACGACTTTAAAGACATCACCTATGTGCGAGAGAAGATTATTTGTGTACAACAAAAACAAAATTGGACCGCACAAACTTCCTTGTGGAACACCACAGGATACGTTGCATACAAGTTTTCCGGGCCTAACTACCTGTCTGCGATTTGAAAGGTAAGACCTAAACCAAGAGCTGTCGATGCCGTACCACTCTAATTTGGTTAAGAGTCGGCTATGAGACACGCAATCGAAGGCACTAGACATATCTACTGATGCGAGCAGACAAACGCGGCGCCTTTGATGCAATGTGTGATATAAGCTACTACATCAGCAAGGGCAGTTTCAGTAGAGTGAAGTGGTCGATAGGCATGTTGCGTGTTAAGAAGACAATTTCGGTGGAGATACGCAGTGAGCTGGTTGACTTCTATCTTCTCGCACAGTTTTGACACGTTACTCAAGATCGAGATGGGCCTATAACACTTGGGATCGTGAGGGCAGCCTTTCTTGAAGATTGGTACGATTTCAGCCAACTTCCACAGTTCCGAAAAAGTACATGACGATAAACTGAAGTTGATTATGTGCAAAATATGAACACACACCGAAGGAAACGACATATCGAGCAATTCCAGGGACACATTGTCGGTACCACGAGCACTGGTAGGATTTAAATCACGCAGCGCATGAGAGAGTTCGGGAAGAGTGGCGGGCTTCAGCTTGAATGCTGAGCTAACAACGCGCGGAGGGCGAGGTTGATGCACTGTATTTGGGCCTAAATCCCCTAAAGAATGCAAAGCAGCAGCCACGCGCTTGCCAGTTGAAGAGAAATGCCAGTTTTGGTCGTCAGCGAACAACTCTTTCTCTTGGTTGGAACGTGATGGTTCAGTTGATGGTGGAGTTTTCTTCTTCTGAAAGAGATGACGTCGAACGTGCGGCCAGACGTTGTCATTTTCTTTCAAAGTCCGATCGAAGAAACGGCTTTTGGCGACCACGAGCTCAGTGGAGGTCCGTTGATTTAGCTAATGGTAGAGTCGCCAATCCTCGTCACTCCCGGATCGGTCCGCTTGGCTGTGAGCCCAGTCACGTCGGAGGGTCAGGGCGCGGAGGTCAGCATTCTCAGCGATCCAGGGTGGCACTGAGCGGCGATTCACCAACTTCGTGACGGTAGGGCAGTAAGCATCCATGACGCATTTCCAGATGTTCAACCATGCGTCCCACTTGTCAACTGTGTTGGCCTCATACAGGCCAGACCAGTCTACCATGAGAAAAGCTAGGGGCAGCTGACCAGGGAGGAGGTGACGGGTGCGCTGAAAAGTGACCCTTTGACGTTGAAACGACGGACAGCCTATTTTAGCTGTGACTGTGACTGCCCGGTGGTCACTGATGACGTCACAAGTCAAAATTTTGTAGGTGGCGTTGGAGATCGCGATGTGGAGAAGCGTTTTTGAAGTGCGCCGTGTGCCATCCCTGAGGTTAACCGTCTGTACGCGCGTGGGCTTCTTCACGAGTTGATGCAGACACAAGTCGTCAAAAATGGTGTTGAAACTTTCAACCCCCGGTTTTGAAGCGTCTAACAAATCGATATTCATATCCCCCATTGCGAATAAAGGCAAGCCATGGCTAGTTGCGAAGTCAATTTGGTGCTCCAAATCATCCAGATCAGCACCCACGGTTCCACTGGGCGGGCGGTAGAGGCAGCCTACGATGACGCGAGGCGGTAGAGGCAGCCTAGAGGCAGCCTACGAGGTATCGCGCCGGAGCTTCACCCGGATCCAGAGGGACTCCAGGCCGGAGCGAAGTGGTCCGGGAGGGGGTGTCAGTAGCTGGACTCCGTAGCACTCTCGGACGGCGATTGCGACGCCACCCCAACTCTCTGTGGACGTCCGCTCCTCATCGCAGCGCCTATCGGCTCTCTCAATGTAAAAACCGGGTATGCAGATAGCTTCATCTGGATGGTTCGAAGACAGGTGCGTTTCCGAAAAGCAGAAGACATCAATATCGCTGTCACTGATTAGCTGATTTACACTATCTAATTTTGGAATAAAAGAGCGCACGTTTAAATGAATCACTCGTAAAAAATCCCCGTCAGCTCTGCCTGCGTCCCCGCCATCACGTCTCCGCGCCGCCCGGCGGCCGCGCCTGGCGCACCTTCCACGCGAGAGCGCTCCCGCCGTACCACCGGCCGGGTCACAGGGGCGCGGCCCAGTCCCGGCGCTCAGCTGGCGCGCTCCGGCCGTCTCGCGCCCCGAGGCGGTGGTGTCATGGTCAGCAGCCGGCCCGTGTCGCGCGGTGATTGGTCGGCGATCGCAGGGTGGCAGAGACAGGATACAGACGATTTTGTTGATGACGACCAGGAACGCGATGAGCTTTTGTAGGTCCCGATGAATGGCGTCGTTTTAGCGACTCACTTTCCACTCCACAAGTTCAGCACTTCTCACACAATCACTCAGCACTCACAATATATAAGGTGGAGAAGGCTAAAAACGTTTAAAAACGCTAGGTGGGCGGAGCTCACGGAGCGCCAACCGTCCGCGGCCAGCGCGCCAGCGCGACTCCCAGTACCAGTACCGTGGGGCTGTCAACGGAGAAGACTCCCTTATCTGTGACCGTGACGTGGCCGTGACACGGACCATCCTGCACAACAGTCACGTGACGTGGTTGTGACGCGGACCATCCTGCACAACAGTCACGGGACGTGGCCGTGACACGGACCATCCTGCACAACAGTCACGTGACGTGGTTGTGACGCGGACCATCCTGCACAACAGTCACGGGACGTGGTTGTGACGCGGACCATCCTGCACAACAGTCACGTGACGTGGTTGTGACGCGGACCATCCTGCACAACAGTCACGTGACGTGGTTGTGACGCGGACCATCCTGCACAACAGTCACGTGACGTGGTTGTGACGCGGACCATCCTGCACAACAGTCACGTGACGTGGTTGTGACACGGACCATCCTGCACAACAGTCACGTGACGTGGCCGTGACACGGACCATCCTGCACAACAGTCACGAGACGTGGTTGTGACGCGGACCATCCTGCACAACAGTCGCGCGTCTGAGCTGCCCGGTCAGCAGGCTAACGTGCTGCCGTCTCCTGGCGAGGCACCCACGACCCCGCACAGATGCTGCGGCTGCCACAGAGCCGCTGCAGCCTCCGCAGAGCTGCTGCAGCCGCCGCAGAGCTACTGCAGCCGCAGCGGGTTCGCTCTGACGTGACCCGGCGCTTGTTTGTTTGTTCATTGGTTGGTTCACGACACACCTTATGCACATTCCCGGCTAATGGCGCCGCCCACACTGTTTCGCCGGTGGGCCGCGGGATTGGGAAATGTCCTGAGTGGCGCTAGAGTCGAACCCGGGACCTTTGGTACCCATAGCCCGACACCTTAACCACTCGGCCATCCCCGCCCCTTGTCAAGTTTCGGGCAACAGACAGTTGGAATTCGCCGCCTGTGCCAGAATGTGCCGACACGAGGAGGAGCGCTAAAAGCGGCACAGAGAGATGATTACGTGGTATGTGTACGACGCGATGAGCCCGTTTTGGGTCATGTTTTCCACCTTACGATTTATGCGCTTTATCGCCTCACTGAGCTTTAATGTCTTCCGATATAGCTTGATTATTTGGGTTTAAGGGCGCGCCGACTACTAGGTCATTTAGCGCCCATTCCGATATACCTCGTTCGACCCGGCGAAACCATATTTTAGCCACTATATACCTGGCATGATCACATGAAAAACATTGCATGGGGGTGCCCCAGCCACTGTATAACTGACGTAAACACCCTAGAAAACATTATACAGGGTGCCCAAATAAATGGCTCTCTGCCCTTGATCACTCTCCAGAGGTATCGACATTTCACCCATACCAGACTTGCCACCATTCCATGCCTTCACAGACACGTCGACATTTGACCCGTGCTTAGATGTGTCGGCCAAGAAGTTCTCCTCCCCAGAAATGTTCACATTTGACCTTTCCCCAAGCCTGAGGACACTTGACCCCTCCCACAGTCCACACCCGCTCCCAATTGACCCACCCCCACCCCACACACACACACATACACTTGCGGACATTTGCCCGCTCCCCCGACGTGTCGACGCTTGCCCCGAGACAGGTGACCTATCTATGTGTGTACTACTTGTGTGTTTGCCAGACACGAGGCAGGTGACCTCTCCCCAGACTGCCGACCCACTTGACACGAGGCAGGTGACCTCTCCCCAGACTGGCGACCCACTTGACACGAGGCAGGTGACCTCTCCCCAGACCGGCGACGCTTGCCCCGCTGCCAGACACGAGGCAGGTGACCTCTCCCCAGACTGGCGACCTACTTGGACGCGACGGCCGGGTCGGTGAGGTGGCGCAGCAGAGTTGGCTCCTGCAGGATGCCGACGGCCACAGGGTCGTCAGCCAGGCCGGGCACCGAGGTCAGCAGCTGGTCCAGCACCTCCGGCCGGCCGAGACGCTTGGAAACAGAGAAACACAATGCAGCGCTTCTTTGTTTCTAGGAGGGACAGTGCCATGTGTCACATAGCGAGTAAATCCTGCGAAACGGGGAACAACACCCGAAAAAACACACAATGTAAACCGGAAAACAGACAAGGGACACCAAATGACGATGCACTGACGGCGTGGGGGAGGGGCGCGGCGACAAACGCAGATTATGCGGGACACGCCGCTTGCAGTGAGGCAGTGGCACAATCGGCAGCCACAGCCAACTGCCCCACCGAGCCACAGCCAAGCGCGGCGGCCGTCGAATCGGCAGAGTCGCCGCCACAGCGGCGGGCAGCCGCGGCGTGCTTGGCATCGAGCACCGGCCGCTGACTCACACTGCCACCAGACACGCTTCCGTTGGTTTTGCCCGATGCTGCAGTGGCAGCGCTCAGGGTTGGCTGAGCCAGCCATTGTCCTGCTGTACGCATGCCACCGAGCGGCAGTTGGTCATTAGTCGCCTAGTCACTGACTGTCGGATGGCTGCTGAACTATTTATTACCTGCGGCCTAATAATGTCGCGGAGCAAATACATTTTGGCCGCGTATGCTCTTTGAAATATAGGCACACATATACATGTATACAGATAAGTACATTACACACACACACACATATATATATATATATATATATATATATATATATATATATATATATATATATATATATCCATACATATATTATATATGCATATTTAGTTTAACATAAAAGCAATTCCCAAAGGATTAGACAGATTAATACCCAGTTCACACCGTCATTGAACCGGACAGAAGTCCGGTGACATGACCTGGGGGTCGCACGTCAACGGTCGGGCTACCGCCGGACCGCACTCCTGCCAAGCTGAACCGTGTTCAACTCCGGCGGGCGACTCGGCCAGCCGACCGGGTACACGTCTGCACTTGCACGCACATGCGCGAGCCGAGTAGCGAAGGGCAAACTGGCGGCACACACGCCGATCATTTTGAACGAGAGCAGGTGTTGTTGCGTTGCTTACTCCTCCGATCGTTAGTATCTCTGTCTTGTCAGATGTAGGCGTGTCCACGACTCGAAATCATTGTGCAGTCTATGCAGTTATGTAACCTGTCTCTGCAAAAACAGGCGCTGTTTCCTAATGCAGGTGGCGTGAGTGTTTAACGAACTATGCTGTTAACCACTGGCAGACATGGCACTGGGTACCCAGCCTTCGCTACCAACAGCTTGGTGACATTAACTCGCCTGGCACACCATCGCACTGGAGTCTTTAATCAAGCTATCTTCCTGGGACAAATTAAATAAAAAGGCTTCATGTTAATAACGAGCAAACGGATGCGCGACGGCTTTGGCGCCCGGAGAGCAACGCGCACCAGCTCATGACGTCACACCATGACGTCACAGACCGGCCGAACGCCGGCGGAGAAGATAGCGGAAAGTCATCCGGTCCGGCGGACGGAGCGGACTTCTACCGGGTCCGGTAGCAGTGTGTAGCAATGTTCAAGAATCTCTGGAGTGCCCACGATGCATCCGGTTGATAAAGCATATCTATGAACTCGTCGGAGAATGTGGCCCCATCAAAACGTGGCATTCCTAACATACCCCGACACAACCGTCACCGGCCGGAGGGCTCCGTATCCTGGCGGGTTGCTATGCCGACGAACACCGCCCCCTCTGTCTGGACGGAGCGAGTGCCACCCTCCGCTCGGTGCAGGTACATGGCACCTTGTGACCCCGTCACGTCCCCCGATCAATGGCCGCTGCCTCGACTGACCAATCATGGTCCGGCAGACACATAGCAACTACGCCGCGCGAGTTTACGAATCAGAACGCTGCTTGTTAGAAATGATGTATAATATATGGAGTGCCGTGAATATACACCTGTACTTGGATGAAAATAAACAGAGAGACCTAGGCGACGCTCAGAGACGGACGCTGGTGCTTGCATTATACCGGGGCAACGCCCGGTCACGTCAGTCTACTGCGTTGGCGACTCTATTCGGTAAATTCGTGGCCGACTCTCACAGAAGTTTGGCTCCGGAACTTCTGAGCCGAGGTGGCTAAAGAGCGAGTTGATCTCTATCAAAACCAGGGCATACCAAAAACGTGCAGGTCCATTTCTAGACTACCCACGGCAGGGTTAAAATAATGGTTTTTCGTTAGGTGTGAGATGCCGAAACGTGCACAATAGGATGTCGAAATTTGCCATGGAATATGTGTCATTTAAAACGCTTGTAATGTCTTTCAGACTCATATTTGAGCCAATGGTGTGAGCACTTATGACTGCACCTTTATTATTTGTTTTTGAGATCCATAATTTAGGAAGAGCGACATTCGGGACAGGGAAAATAATCATATGTTACAAACTGGCAGTGTATACCATATCATATTACAGACAATCCCTTTCCCGGAGATTATGTTACGAAATATTAATGTATTATCATACCTTATCGAGGGCATGGACATGGTACTGATAAGCGAGACTGTTAGAAAGGAGACGTGACAACTTCATAAGCATGCTTCAAGGAGCAGGATGTCGATACTTCTTGGAGAAGGATGTCGATAGAGTGTTTAATAAGTGGTATATTACACCCAATTTCACGAATAATTTGACACTGACCCACGGCCAGGGTATCAACTACCTGACAAGTGCACACCGGCTTAACTCACGCAGGGGGCATTGGACGCGCCGGTCTCAGTCCACGACCAAGTTTGTTGGCCGTTTGGTACAGCGGCGGACCAGAGAAGACATGGCTCTTGGTTGCGTCGGTACACCACATGGTGACATCTCCGATACAGGCCGGCCGACCAGGGAGACATGACCCCACGGTATGTCGGCGCACCACATGGTGACATCTCCGACACAGGCCGGCCGACCAGGGGGACATGACCCGCGGCATGTCGGCGCACCACGTAGTGACATCTCCGACACAGGCGCGCGGGCTAGGGGGACATGACCCGCGTTATGTCGGCGCACCACGTGGTCAGCCGACTCACGCGACACGTGGCGCACAGTTGCGACAACGTGTGCACAGCATCAAATCGGGGTCTGTCCGTACGCGGTGTGTGCTAAGGCAACACCTGACTCGAATATTTGGACAAGGCCGTCGCCGTGTATCGCGCAAACACATGACTAGACATCGCGAATAACTATCTTCGGGCGCAAACATGCCGTCCCAGGGAAGAAAAGCACAAGTCGTGTGTGCATTCATTGCCACCTACGGCTCCATGTTGACGAGCAGTTGCAGCGCACAGAGGTGCACTTCACATGATAAATGCTAAACCCGACCCAGAATTATCGAGACGCAAATGGAACCCTGAACGCCAACCACAGCATCTCCTCGCGCGCGATCGTTCACAAGCAGCGTGTCTAAAGCGGACTACAACACAGACCGTGCCAGCACTGACGCTGCGTTACTTAAGGCAAACCGGTGCACGCTTCGCCAAAGGACGGAACGGAAATGTGGGCATGTCGCTGGCGCCTAGATGACGTTCTTCTGGTACGAAAGCGTACGTCTTCCTCATGGTACTGGTAACGCTTCCTTCTGAAGACGGGAGGGGGACGCATGCCTACAGGAACGACTGACGAGGATACGTTGCCACGGCCTAATTATGTCGCTGGGAAACACCAACAGGTATCGCGATTAACTATGAAACACGTAACACAAAGTAACTATCAAACGATACAACAAAATATCTTGCGGAAAGCGGTTATAGGCATCAGTATATGTAAGATATACTGTACAACGACGCCAGATGTCAGGATGGCAGAAAAGTCGCTCAATAAATCATGAAATGATGAAGGGGAGCATACCATTGATTGTCAGTGTTTTTACTTTTTTACACTTCATTCGAAACTTTATTTTTTAAGCACTTCATTCGAAGACGCCAACATTCGTTTTACACTAATAGTTACAATTTGTTGACGCACTGTCTATGCACCAGTTCCTGAAAAATAATAATTGAAAACCCATATTTCGGAAGTCAAGTGCTTTTTACCTTCCCTTTCCAATACGCTACAGTTATTATTTTGGAATCATCGTGACGGAGCTAGAATCATTGCACTGCTTGCACATCGCCCGGAGCGAGAGAGAATCATCAAAGTTTGCTCAGAACACGCTTCCCACACTTCACCGTAACGAGTCACCTGCCTCGAAGAAGGGCACGTGGGCGGCGCTGCTGGAGGCGCGCATCTGGGTGGGCCGCACCATGGAATCATTGTACTCGTGCCACTCGGGCGAGTACGGGTGCTTGCAGGGTGCATTGGCCGGTGAGCAATGTGCCATAGTGATTTGACGCGCCATGTAGACTGTACTTGGTAGTTGTGCGACGCCGAGTGGGGCGACAGGTGAGGCCCGTTCGCGGGAAGGCCTACGCCCGTGTTGAACTGGCTGAGTTTGCATTCCAGCGGCAAAGCCGCTTCTAGTGCACCTGCGAGGGGGCTTCTGGATCGGGACGTTCTTGGTAGTTTTCTCGAGCTGGTGCCGACCAGAACACGTACCGAACGTTTGTCTCTATCTGTCCACCAAACACACAGCTCATGAGTTCCTCAATGGACAAAGACCGGCAGTTGGCAGGTTCTGCGTCAACGGCAGCAGCTAATGCTGTGGTGTCGTGTTTCAGGCTCCCCGTCGATCACAGCACTTACCTCCAACACCGTACGGTAGGCCGTGTTTCAGGCTCCCCGTCGATCACAGCACTTACCTCCAACACCGTACGGTAGGCCGTGTTTCAGGCTCCCCGTCGATCACAGCACTTACCTCCAACACCGTACGGTAGGCCGTGTTTCAGGCTCTCCCGCCGATCACAGCACTTACCTCCAACACCGTACGGTAGGCCGTGTTTCAGGCTCCCCGCCGATCACAGCACTTACCTCCAACACCGTACGGTAGGCCGTGTTTCAGGCTCTCCGCCGATCACAGCACTTACCTCCAACACCGTACGGTAGGCCGTGTTTCAGGCTCCCCGTCGATCACAGCACTTACCTCCAACACCGTACGGTAGGCCGTGTTTCAGGCTCCCCGCCGATCACAGCACTTACCTCCAACACCGTACGGTAGGCCGTGTTTCAGGCTCCCCGTCGATCACAACACTTACCTCCAACACCGTACGGTAGGCCGTGTTTCAGGCTCCCCGTCGATCACAACACTTACCTCCAACACCGTACGGTAGGCCGTGTTTCAGGCTCTCCGCCGATCACAGCACTTACCTCCAACACCGTACGGTAGGCCGTGTTTCAGGCTCTCCGCCGATCACAGCACTTACCTCCAACACCGTACGGTAGGCCGTGTTTCAGGCTCTCCGCCGATCACACCACTTACCTCCAACACCGTACGGTAGGCCGTGTTTCAGGCTCCCCGTCGATCAGCACTTACCTCCAACATTGTACGGTAGGCCGTGTTTCAGGCTCTCCGCCGATCACAACACTTACCTCCAACACCGTACGGTAGGCCGTGTTTCAGGCTCTCCGCCGATCACAGCACTTACCTCCAACACCGTACGGTAGGCCGTGTTTCAGGCTCTCCGCCGATCACAGCACTTACCTCCAACACCGTACGGTAGGCCGTGTTTCAGGCTCTCCGCCGATCACAGCACTTACCTCCAACACCGTACGGTAGGCCGTGTTTCAGGCTCTCCGCCGATCACAGCACTTACCTCCAACACCGCACGGTAGGCCGTGTTTCAGGCTCTCCGCCGATCACAGCACTTACCTCCAACACCGTACGGTAGGCCGTGTTTCAGGCTCCCCGCCGATCACAGCACTTACCTCCAACACCGTACGGTAGGCCGTGTTTCAGGCTCTCCGCCGATCACAGCACTTACCTCCAACAACGTGCGGTAAGCGGGGTTCATCACGGCTGCCTTCAGAGTTGCCAGCTGAGCCTGGTCCCACTTGGTGCTAGCGGGATGGGAGATCACAGCTGCAACAGATTAAAAATAGAACATTGGAGCATTTATCTATAAAATAATGTCAGAACATCAATAAACACTACATTATATAACTACAACATTATTATACTATATCATACATCTTTTACACCCCACTTGCATTTCTGCATGTTCTAGTTTCGTCTTCCGGTTATTCAGAATTCATAACTTGTTATGCATGAACATGGAGAAGCATTCTAACACAATGAACAGTCGTCAATAATGCTCAACATTTGAATTAGACCTGATAAATTGCCCGGAATGAATTGGAAGAATTGAAACCGAAAATACCAGTGCCGAAATACACGGGGTGGCACGAACGCTCATATCATGTCACCATTTCACTTAATCCCAGTGCACTGAGCACACGCCGATTATTTGTGAGTGTGATGCTGGGCCAGTGTAAAATAATTATCTATATTACCTGAAATGCACAGTTAATGGAACTATAATATTCCATCCTTGTCTTAAATTTGCATGATGTTCCTGCATAGCAAGTATGATCACAGTCATGATGTACCTTCCTGAAGTGTGAAATGCAGGTGACTGAAGTAAATGGTGTACCCTGATTTTCATCCTTGGTGACTATCCCTTGTTTTATTCCCATGTTTCAGTGTTCCAAAGCACTTCGTTTTTCATCCTCACAGTTAATGGAAATGTAATGTTAGGACCCTGTGCTGGGCAGAACGCGAGCCGAACGATACGACTTCCCTTCTTCCCCTGTGTGCCCCAGCACACACTATACAGCTTTCAACCCTGTCTCCCACGGGTTTCTGTTCCACAAAAACATCACCGTAGGAGCTCCGAACGATACCCAAATTCCCCTGCAGTAGCGAAACAACCACCCATCACCATCGATCATAAACCCAGTGCCTGTGCCGTACATGTCCTCACGACATAGTGCGATGGCTATTGTTAGTTATTATGGTTTTAGGGCGTATCAACTGCAGTGGTTATACAGCGCCCAGCGTGGCTATGCGACACGTCGACTGTTGAGTCATATAGCGTCGCCAATATCTGAATCTGACTAGTCGCGGGCGATGAGTTGCGACAGGTAAGACTCAAACCAGCAATCTTTCGATTGTGAGATGGGCAACTTACCCCTAGACTACTCGTCCCCTGATCACGACATATTGCGAAACATACCATCTGCCCTAAATTGATGAATGATACTCCACATTTTCGGCTTGAAGCGTATTATCACCGATGCAGGGTGTCACTGTCCTTTCGGGAAATCTATAATCGTCACGAGCGATTGCTGGCGCGCCAACATCAGCAGTGTGCCCAACACACATCACGATGTGCCCAACACATCACGGTGTGCCCACACGTCATGATGTGCCCAACACGTCACGGTGTGCCCAACATGTCACGGTGTGCTCAACACCTCACGATGTGCCCAGCACGTCACGGTGTGGTCAGCCCGCGATGGAGCATTAAACACGTCAGCACGTCAAACGGTGTGTTAAACACGTCATATTCAACACATCAACGCGATGGTGCAACCTTAAACACTGTGTCAAACACGTCAAACGGTGTGTTAAACACGTCATATTCAACACATCAACACCGTGTGTCCAACCTGTGACACTGTGTCAAACACGTCAATATGGTGTGTCCAAAACAGCGATAAAATATTCATGAAATAGGGTGAAATACACTACTTAATGAACTGTTAATCGACACTCTCCTCAAAGAATGATCAACACAGTGCTTCTTCATGCATGCTGACGGCTCGATTCCTCATTTCTAACAGTGTCTCGCTTATAAGCGTCATGCTCATGCTCACCATGAGGGATCTCGTGAAACACGAGCATGTCCAAATGCAGTTAAAATATCAGGCGCCAGTCTACAGCAGGGGGGGGGGGTTAGGGCGCATCGACCACAGTAGGGCGCACCATTTAGGTCTATAGCAGGGATATTTATTTTGCTATCATGAATATTGCCCTTCCTATACAAGGCATTTAAAAGTAAACACAGAGGTGCAGCTGTAAGTACACTGTTAGCTCTAATATGAGATGGAAAGACATTAAAGTATTTAAAATAACACTAATTCCATGGTAAGTTTTTATATCCTGTAGTACTCAATTCGACATCGCACACGTAACGAACAAAAAAAAAACATTATTTTAACACTGGTCCAACATGTCTATATGATTTGTCCAACACGTCAATACGATGGCTCCGACTGGCCAATACGCTACATTCAACATGCAACAGTGTGTTCAACACGTCACAGTGTGTCCAATATGTCAGTATGTGTCCAACACGTCACGAGTGATCGCGGGCGGGTCAGCACGACGTGCCCCGCAGGGAGCGTGCGGCGCGTGTGGCAGCAGTCGTACCGGATGGCATACCATATGCCATACCGGACGGCATACCATACCACACCATACCATATGCCATACCGGGCGGCATACCATACCATACCATATCTGGTGGCATACCATACCATACCATGTCATATCGGGTGGCATACCATACCACACCATACCATATGCCATACCGGGCGGCATACCATACCACACCACACCATGCTATATCGGGTGGCATACTATACCACACCATACATGCCATAGCGAGTGGCATGACATACCGCACCGTGCAGTATACCATATACAGACCAGTCAGCTTGAAAGATTGGCTGCGCTATATGACTCAACGGTCGACAAGTCGTAAAACCAATGACCACCGCACTATGTCGCGAGGACATGTACGGCACAGGTACTGGGTTTATGTCCGATGGTGATGGGCGGCTGTTTCGCTACTGCACGGGAATTCGGGTATCGTTCGGTATACCGGGCGACATGCCATACCGCACCGTACTGGATACCGTACCGGGCGGCGGCGGCCGGAGGAACGCGTGGATAACGCTGCCCGGACCGACTCCGTAGGAGACGATAGGCTCGCTGTCAGCGAGCGGCTGTCCCCGGAACACGAGCTCTGAGAACATATCAACACCGTCAGGCCACACCCACACACACGCTTATGTATATGTATACAGACATATATATATATATATATATATGAATGTGTATGTGTGTGCATGCATACATATATACGTAGTATAATGAAAAAAAATGCAGTCATCTGTGCAACCTCTCTCGTGAAATTACCCACCCACTAGCATGAAGGTACACAAATCATGAGATCATACTCACCCACTGAGATGGGAGTGGAGGATTCATAGGCTGACGAGACAGCATTCGGCCACCGTCATGGGGAGTGGCACACAGACTCACGACGCACCACCACACTACCTATCAGCCAACACGGGCGGTGGGGTGACAGGTGGGACAGGTGGACATGACGCAACATCCACCCACCGACATCGGCAGGGTCCAGACCGAGCAGGTGGGCAGCTTCGGCACGAGTCGCGGACGCCGGCTCGGTGAAGCAGGCCGGAGAGAGATGCACCACACTCCAGTGGCAGCCCTCGCCAGTTGGATAGCAATACCGCACAGACAGCATTGCAGGCTGCAACAGAGCCAAACACGTCAAGCCTGACAGACGGTGCTGGTTTTGGCATTGCCAATTGCTAAAACCGATCACGACGCTTTTTCTTGGTTTGAACAAATTGGGTTCGTTTGGTTGGGTTAAGTTAGTCCAGGATTGTGAGGTCGATTTTTTTTATTACACAGAACCATCAATGACCTTGTATCTGGGTAGGTAGGTAGGTGCCTAGGGGACGAGGGGGGTTTCTGAAAACTTAGGACATCATGCAACAAATAGCTCTTCTGCTGCTTCTGCATGGGTGAACCAATAATTGTACCATGTTTACTGAACACATAAATGAACAAGCTATTCATATTCAGACAGTTCCTTTCAATGCAAATCCTCTAACCACTTGCAAAGAGCAACTTTAAAACAGACAAACATTTTGTAGTGGAGTGCCATATACTGAACATGAAAAGGTTGTTGTGCAGGATTACCTCACTGTGGATTACCTCATTGTTGATTGATGTGGATTACCTCATTGATTACCTCAGGATTACCTCACAGGATTACCTCATTGTTGTAGTACAAGCTATTGGTAGCCACTAAAAAAAAAACGCTGGTGTAATTGCAAAAGTTTTGAAAGCCACTTCCTTATTGTTTCCTTAAGCCAACTGCTCTTGGAAGCCTAAAATGGTGCCTATGAACTTCACTAGCTCCATACACAAAGAATTGGTAGGCCTATGCAATCAGAGGCCAATTTCACTAAAATCACAAGCTGTGTATTCACACTGAATTCAGTGTGAATACACAGTTTGTGCTGTCATTTGTAAAGATTGCATTTCACTAACATCACAAGCTGACAAAACCATAGTCTGAAATACATAATTTGTTAGTCACAGACTACAGATAAATATGTGTCATTACATCATCTTATATTAATTTCACCAAGGTTGTTTGGCGTGAACAATATTGGCAAACACAAGCTTGCCATAACATACATTCCAGGATGTGAAAGTTTTGGTAGAGAACATTGGTGGTACAGGAAACATGGATGAATTTTATTTGTTTTTTTAAGGACACTGCAATGGTGAGCAACAAGGGTGTTGAAGCCTCTCAGCAACCTACACTTTCAGTGAAAACTACTACATGTATGTACCTAATATTCATTTGTCAGTTGAAGAGGGATCTCACAGGCTAGAGCCAAACATCTGAATAGATGGCTATGTTTAGTTCTTCCCATGAATTCAGAAGGCCATACCACCAAAAACAGGCAAAGATACAAGGGGGTGCTGGGGGCATGCTTCTCGACCCCATGAAAAGTTAGCATCCCTTCAGCCAGGTAAATGCACCTGTCTGAGAAGGCTAGAGTGTACCCCTCAAATTTGTCTGCCAGAGGCACCTCTCTAGGGAAAAGCTGCCCCTTGGAAGAAAAGGCTCCCTTCTAGGAAGGCCTGAGTACACAAACCTAGGTAGATAGGTAAATATGGTAGCTACTATCTCCCTAGAGCCCAGGGGCATTTGTTGTTTTATACTTTTTATACACTGCAGTGGTGTCATTTGGTTGATAAGTGTGGATACTGCCATTTATCTTCCTGGATCTGCCCTGTCTGAGCTTAAACTTAAAACAGTATGACATTTGTCAGGTTGGATGTTTGTTTTTCTGCAAATCCTCAGTACAGACAAATTTTGCTCAAAATTGTGTTGTCACATACTTCCCTTGTCCTTTCCCTGGATATGTCACTGTAGAGAGGGCTATCATTGACATTGATAGTGTAAAATCCAACCTTTCAAGTTCAGCCATACACCTCGTCCCAGTAATATGAGCAATGGGAATACAACTTGGCAGGGGGGGGGGGTATGGTTAGTATGTTAGATAAGACTTCCAGTGTGAGATCACCCCCATCTATGAGAGTTGATTGCGTGTGTGTGTGTGTGTGTGTGATTGTGGTTTTAGGGCGCATCGACCATGGTTGGTCATTTAGCGCCCAGGGGGAGTTGATTGCAATGAGTTGCATTGTATGAAGGCAATGTGCAAGCCAAAATGGTTTGGAAGTGGAAGCACACTTCATAGGGCTCCATGATAAAAGTTGAAATTATTGTGGGGGAAAGCCAATATTGTGGTGTCACTTGCCCCATAAGTACATAAAACAATCCCCTGCCCAATCCCCAGATGCTGCATGACCACTGCAGTTGATGCACCCCCACATCTCCACACAAACCACATTGGATCCTCTACTCATGTCACTTTTATTGATCATCCCATAATTTATACAGCTTAATCTATTTTATTGATGTGCAAATGAATTTGGATATGAATACCAACATCCTGGTTATTTTTATGAATTGCAGCAGTTGAAGCTTGCTCTCCATGTTGGTTTACATGCTTCATAATTAGCATCAATATAAATATTTGAAAGCTGTGGTTGGGGGGATGGAATGCTGGTTTGTTTCTTTGCATATCAATGTCAGCTGATTTTCCTGGCAAAGGTTTATCGAATTGACAAACTGTATATACATATATAAATTATATATTTCCTATTGTTGTCTCATGCATCCTAATTATTCATTGTTATATTAATTTTACAAAATTTCTACAATAAATAATGATTGTAAATAAATCAGATTGTTTGAATATCTGTTGTTTTTCCAATGAAAGACATTGTAAGATCAGTTTGCAATACACATGCAACATCCTGCCAGGATTACAACTTTTCCATTAGAGAGCAAGACCTTGTGAAACATGATATAATACAGTTTGTGATTTGCTTCACACTGATTGTTAGCAAACTAGGTACCTACCTACCTAACTATACTACAGATACTACAGATACAGATTTCAATTTGCGCTGACATGGCAGAACGCAAGCAATACCTATCGGTAGAAACTAGAAACCCACATTATGGATACTTACTTTGCACCATACAATATTAAGCTTCCGAAAGGTACCCTACCCTGCTGTCAAGCTAGGCGGTTTTGCAGCAGCATCAACCCCAAGCTGAGGACAAACACACATTCGCAACATATGGAGCAAGAGCGCAATTTTTGTCTCTGATCGTGAGGAATTGACAAAGAATGACACATGACGTCAGAGTCCACGAAGTCCCTAGACTCTGACGTCATGTGTCGTTCTTTGTTCCTCACGAATTCAGCGGCCAGATTTCGTGGATGATTGCAAATTCGCAAGTAATGTTGTGAAGTGGATACGATTGGACTATATTGTGCGAAGATCTCAGTCATGAATGTGTGCCCATATCTAAATTTTCAGATGTAGGTTCGCCTGAGGGCTCATGCAGTGGCTCCATAATGTCCTTCCATGAAAAATCCGGGATCTATCCTGTCCTCTTGGCTACCCCCTAGCCTAATCTCACCAAACCTAACCATTTGTTTGCCTCATTGAGGAAAAATATGTGCAAAGCTTATCTTGTACCTTATGCAGCAATAATGTCGTTTTAGTTTTAATGCTTTTTAACAAGAGCTTGGACTAGGTTCTTTTTCTGAAACATTGCTTTATTCCCCATTTCCCCATTACATATAACCCCACTTGAAGCTCCACCAATTGCTATTATTTCGCTTTCCAACTGAAAAGTAAGGAGTAAACTCCATGACTCAGACATGCGCCAGCACTGCTTTTCGTTAGCCGCCAAATCGCCAACCCCACGGTGGAAGCGCTGGGAGTAGCTGAGATGAAGCATGTTGGCTCACGTTGCAAAAACGCCTGATAAATATACGTAAAATATCGTTTGTTTGTCTTTCAAAATATACGTGTCGTACATAGTTCCATCCTGTATGCAGGAACATGTTCTGTGAAGACCAATGGGGTTTATGCTGGTTCATAAATTCCACCAGGGTCTGGGCTTCCACACTGGGATTTCTCAGTGGGAATCCCTAGAGAATTCACATCGGGAATAGTATAAAATCCCTCGGGAACTGTGTAGGAATCCCATGGTGGATTCCCATATGATTGTCTCATGGGAAATATTTCGTATCCTGACAAGGACAATCCCATGCAATTTGATGGGTCATTCCTGTGGATTTTTTATTAGGGGTCGCCGGGCAGGTTGAACATTATTCGGGCTGAATTGCTCGTGAGTGAGAGAAGGGTGTGAAGTTCGTATGGAAAACTTGGGAAGGAAATGTTCGCTTGAATTGCATCGGTCATGCGACACTTTTTGGAGCAAGATAGCACTTCTTCAGGAAAAAAGTTTTTGATTAGTGGTTTTCAACACGTTAGAAGTTCTGAACGTTATAAGTTCTGCAATTGTTTGCTATTAGACAGCATGATCTCTTGCTGTTTTGGTGGACTCTGTTTTGTTTTGATTTGATTCGATTTTGATTTGATTCTGTTTTGATACCTTGGAGGTTTTGAACACCTAAAGCTTTTGATCTTTCTTGCTTTTGAGTCTCTAGATGCTTTGAATTCCTAGAGAATTTAAACGGTTACAGGTTTTGAACATTAGTTGTTCTGAACTTCCACTATACGAAACCAAATCTCTGAATTTAGAGGTTTTGAACACTTAGTCCTTTTCATTTCTAGATGTTTGTACCGTTAGAGGCTATGAGCATTAGGGGTACCTAAAGAAGTCCAAATCAAGTGCTCCATAAATGTTTGAAGCTGTCCTGAAAGTTGTCGTTTTTTATATCAAGCGACATTCAGGAATATCTTCCATTCTGATAATATCGTTTTAAATTACTAAATTAACTATGCTTGAATTTGTTATAAAATCTTTGTATTTCTAAATCAGATATAATTGTGTTCAGAATTTAGAAATTTTATCAAGGTTCCTGATATGCAAGTCATGCTGTCCCCAGCTGGTCCCACAGAACTATTTTTATGATTGTCACTGGAGCTTTCACAAATTATACACAAGATGTGCATGTGCGTAAATTATTTGAAACTACTTCGTTGGATGACCAGAATATATGGAAGTTACATTTGTATATCAATTAAGCATTCTTATCTACATTCAAGGTTGTCGGGGCCCTCGACCTAGAAACTACTTTGTTGCGCATGAGCAAAGTTCTAGAAGCCTCCTGACTACAGCGAATTGTCGCTGAAAGCTTGTCTGACGTCATCAATGTTATATAAACGCCTGTACCTGCGAGTGCGCATTATTAGCGTCGTGGACGTGAGGAGTACTTCGTCGTTGTCGCGGGGAAATCACTGAGTTGAGGCGTCGGAAACTGCAGTAAAGGTATGGAGCTGCAATATTCAATTGTCGTTTCTAGATGCAGTTTGCAAATTCTTATAAGTCCGCCTCTGGACCCGGTTAACCGATCGACGAACTAGTCTCCGCTTCTGGGTTTGTCCCATGTGAGGTGCCCATATGGGAATGTCTTGTCATAATGCAAGTCTGGCCATATATCTATATTTCACCAGGTTCAATTGCTAGATATGTAGGTCCAATGGTTGTTCTTGCATGTCACGTCAAGTTAAACTGTGTTGCTCGAAGCTGTCCTGGATTTTGTGGATTTCTGCATTGTATAATCCAAAACCCCTTGTGGTTTTGTATGGGATGCTCGTTACAGCAGTATCAGTATTGGGGGCATAGTTGACTAAAATGTTTGTAGGCTTGGTGCGTCAGACTGGAAATTATGGCAAGCAACCCAACAGTGTGCATCAGGAATGTGAATATTTTCTGAACGCTGAATTAACATCCCTCCCAAGGCTTGACATCATGCTTTGCACAAGTCTCAATTCCTCATTTCTAGCTGTGTCTTGCTGACAAGTATACTGGATTTGCAGGGCTGAACACAATATGTAAGAGCATTATTTCCATCTGATTTTGGCATCCTGCTGTGCTTGTTTTGCCATACACCAGATTATAAATTATTTTGACTGTTGGCTTGGGTGGTATGGAGTCAGATTGACATTTGACCCGTAATGCCATTGACCTGGAGTTATGAGATGTATGTTGTGATTTCAAACACCTTAAGCTTGGAAGGGGTGCATTAAAAAAAAATTGTGAAGACTGGTTGGACTTTTGGAGGTGACCTCACTTGACCTTGACTAACTTGTTGATCCTAGATGACCTAAACATTTTGAATCAGCATGTCAAATTGATGTGGGAAAAGGTATGTTAAGTTTGGGCATGCTGCTGCACACTGCTCATCCCATATCTGCAAAAAACCTGAGTGGGTGGTTGAAGACCCCCAAGTTGGGATGGGTTAATACCTTGCAGTCTGGGTGATTAACCTATGTGGTCTGGTTCACCAGGCCAATGGTCAACCATGATCAATGCACCCTAAAACCCCAATCACCAGCTTGCATAAGTATAGTTCTCAGCAGCAATTGCTTCAGATGGGGGTATGGTGGCTGGGGTGTTTACATGCCTATCCTTGTTTCCTTGGGGCTATGCATCGCCAGGATGGATGGATGTGCCTGCAGTTGACATGCTCTTTTGTAGGCATCAAGATGTTGTGCAGGGGCTAGCATGTCCTTTCACAAACTGACCATATGTACACTAGCATCTAGAGCATACCCCAGGCAGTGGTGCTGCAAGGGAGCATGTTAATTAACCCCTGGAACCAAATGTCATGTTCATGGCCACATCTGTGAATGGGAATTAACCTTTTCCATATAAAATGCATAGTACTCTAGTTGTTTCCATTTCATTATGTATGTGCAAAGCAGCATGACAGGTGCTCTTATGGTGATGCCCCTGGCCAAATTGGCCTCTGTACATTCTAATCCTGATCCCAATTCATCAACATTCATGTTTTGCTTGCCCGACATCTGGTTTGCTGTTGATTGGTAGGCAGGAAAAGGTTATTGGAAAAAAAATTTCCACCCATGTGCAACTTTCTAGCCTGATGTAAAGACCTAGACACCAGGATGAGCATCTTCAATATGCACTGGAAACTGGTGTTCAGTGTTAAGTTTATTATTTTAAGTTCTGATTTTATCACAGCTAACCTGGTTCTTGTCTTCTAATGACATAGCTAACTGGCCACTAACCTACCCAATGTGAGCTACCAGGCTTCATGTAATGAACTTGCTTGCTCTGCACATACAATTGTCTCCAGCTATCATATTTGCATACTAAACCAAGACCACTTTGGTAATTGGGAAAACCCAGGATAATTATTCACCAACTTACAAAGATATACAATTTACCAGCAAGCAAATGGGGCTGTTCAACATCGACAAACTGTGGCTTGTCTTGCACTACATCTAGTTTCATTTGCACAAAAGCAACAAGAAAGTATCAACCTGCTTATGGAAGCCAAACTAGGCTTGTAGTTGTCTTCCTCTTTACTGGCTATGCCATCAAACTAGTTGATATGAAACTACTTGCTGTACACATGCAGAGGAAACCCAGTAAACTCATATAATGTTTGGCAATGGGGCAGCTTTACTCCAGATAAATAATACAAATTAAATACTAATAATCCAAATAACTCCTGGATAGCTGCTTCAATCACAATGGTTGGAACATAGTCTAGCTTGTCTTATGCTGTATAACAAATTTAGTTGATGCTCCTAAAATCCCAAACTGGTTTCATATAACCAGTTTGTAGTTCAAGACAGACCAGAGTTAAAAGCACGTCTCACTGGGATGAGATTGTTCTAGTGAATTTTACTTTCTTAATTTAATATTTAGGATTCAATGTCTTCCCAACTGTCCTGTAACAGAAGTCTAAGTCGAGTGGCCTCGTCATTGTTTGTAACTGGAAACAGAGTACCTGAGGTCGGATATACACAAAATTAACAAAAAATATAACCCCCCCCAACTTAATCTGGTACACACATGGGTCACATTCTCACTCCACTAATTACTTGTGCCCCACTCTTGTCACAGAGGGAACAAACAAATTTGGTCTTGTACAATTTGTGAAGGAATTTGGTTGCCCTTCCATTGTATTCGGTACTCTGCGTAAAGACGGCGCATTTGTAGTTACTGAGAGGTGAATAGAAGACTGTTTCGCATTTGTAATGTACTATTATTTCCAGATGCAAATCTTTGTCAAGACATTGACCGGCAAGACCATCACGTTGGAGGTGGAGCCGTCTGACTCCATAGAGAATGTGAAGGCGAAGATTCAAGACAAGGAGGGTATCCCTCCCGATCAGCAGAGGCTCATCTTCGCTGGAAAGCAGCTCGAGGACGGCCGTACCCTCTCGGATTACAACATCCAAAAGGAGTCTACACTTCACCTGGTGCTGCGGCTACGGGGTGGTATGCAGATCTTCGTCAAAACGCTCACCGGCAAGACGATTACTCTGGAAGTTGAACCTTCAGATTCCATCGAGAACGTGAAGGCGAAGATCCAAGACAAGGAAGGCATCCCTCCCGATCAGCAGAGGCTCATCTTTGCTGGAAAGCAGCTAGAGGACGGCCGTACCCTCTCGGATTACAACATCCAGAAGGAGTCTACACTTCACCTTGTGCTGCGTCTACGTGGTGGCATGCAGATCTTTGTCAAAACGCTCACTGGCAAAACAATTACTCTGGAAGTCGAACCTTCAGACTCCATCGAGAATGTGAAGGCGAAGATCCAAGACAAGGAAGGCATTCCTCCCGACCAACAGCGACTGATCTTCGCTGGAAAGCAGCTCGAGGACGGCCGTACCCTCTCGGATTACAACATCCAAAAGGAGTCTACACTTCACCTTGTACTGCGGCTACGGGGTGGTATGCAGATCTTCGTCAAAACGCTCACCGGCAAAACGATTACTCTGGAAGTTGAACCTTCAGACTCCATCGAGAACGTGAAGGCGAAGATCCAAGACAAGGAAGGCATCCCTCCCGATCAGCAGAGGCTCATCTTCGCTGGAAAGCAGCTCGAGGACGGCCGTACCCTCTCTGATTACAACATCCAAAAGGAGTCTACACTTCACCTTGTGCTGCGGCTACGGGGTGGTATGCAGATCTTCGTCAAAACGCTCACCGGCAAGACGATTACCCTTGAGGTTGAACCTTCAGACTCGATAGAAAATGTGAAGGCGAAAATCCAAGACAAGGAGGGTATCCCTCCCGATCAGCAGCGGCTCATCTTCGCTGGAAAGCAGCTCGAGGACGGCCGTACCCTCTCGGATTACAACATCCAAAAGGAGTCTACACTTCACCTTGTACTGCGGCTAAGGGGTGGTATGCAAATCTTCGTCAAAACGCTCACCGGCAAGACGATTACTCTGGAAGTTGAACCTTCAGACTCCATCGAGAACGTGAAGGCGAAAATCCAAGACAAGGAAGGCATTCCTCCCGACCAGCAGCGACTGATCTTCGCTGGAAAGCAGCTCGAGGACGGCCGTACCCTCTCGGATTACAACATCCAAAAGGAGTCTACACTTCACCTTGTGCTGCGGCTACGGGGTGGTATGCAGATCTTCGTCAAAACGCTCACCGGCAAGACGATTACCCTTGAGGTTGAACCTTCAGACTCGATAGAAAATGTGAAGGCGAAAATCCAAGACAAGGAGGGTATCCCTCCCGATCAGCAGCGGCTCATCTTCGCTGGAAAGCAGCTCGAGGACGGCCGTACCCTCTCAGATTACAATATCCAGAAGGAGTCTACGCTTCACCTTGTCCTCCGACTGCGTGGTGGAATGTGATTCGGCTGTCGTGTCGTTGACCACTGGCATTTGTTTGATAATTTTTTTATCGTGTTCCTCGTCAAATTTTTTTTTTCTCACTGTTCCCCTACCCACCAGCCGATTTTAGAAGCGGAAATAAATACACATGAAGCTCTATTATTTCATGTTTGCCTTCTTGGGGATGCACACGTCATCAGCCCACCGTTTCAGAATGGAGGTTTCATCATAAGGCATTCGGCACATTACAGAGCATCAGCAACACACTAATGGTCTTTCGTTAGGTGCTAGATGTCGAAACTGGCACAGTAGGATGTTTAAATATGCGATGGAATTAGTGTCATCAAATGCTTTTGGTTTCTCAAGTTTCAGCAAACTGCGGGTGCATGAGTACATTTATAGTTCGGTTTTAGATTAATTTAGGAAGAGCTATACTTGAGATTGGGAGGAAATTACCTATGCTATGAACTGACACGTACGCGGTATCCAATAATATATTCCTTTGCCAGAAATTTCATTGGGAATGTTCTTGCAACACTATTCCTTATAAATATTGGCATGGTGCTTATAAACGAGGTAATGCTCGAAAGAGGAGACTGGGATTTAGTGGGTGCCCGTCAAGGAGCAGGATGCCTACACTTATGGAAAATTGGATATTTGGGCCTAGGGGCGCATCAACTGCTAATCATTTGTTTGTAGGTATCCAAATAAGGTGGTTTTAGCCGTGACGGTTTCGGGCGACGCGGGAAAGCAGCCCTCCGAACACGTTTCGAACAGTGGGAAAAGGGCCATGGGTGACTACAGAACTGTTGGCTCCCGTGTAGTGCAGATGCAGTGAATTTTTCATCGTAGAGGAGCGAGACTGCTCCAACGTAACTCAGTTTCCACCGGAAAAGACCGCCGGGAAATGCACTCGCTGAAAAAGGTACCAGGCTTTGCCGTCGTTACCTGTTGTAGTATGGTGTGCGTGTGCCTATGGTAGTAATATTTGGTACACGATCAAACCTGTAATTCTCATTTAATGGAGTGGGTCTACTTGAATCTGCCATAAATTTATGTCGTACGTTCAGGTCCAGCAAGTCTAGTTTACAAATATTTGGAGGGAACGGTACGCGGATGCCATGGACGCGACGAAATTGATGCGGAATTCCATGTGGGGTGGATTGTCCGGAGTTATCTGGAGGGAAACTATAGCATCAGGGTAGACTGCAAGTTTCCTAAAAAAAGCACAAAACTACCCTTCGTCTCGTGTTTTGTGGGATGACCTAGTTTTTGTGAGATGGCCCAGTGTAGCAGGCTAAACTAGGCCATCTGCTGCCGTGCCTGAAGTGTCGTTGCCGAGTTATTAGCTGATCCTACGTGTGGGAGCTTTTTTTGTAGCCGATAGGTTGCAATTCCGGAATCTGGGCAGGTGACAAAAGTGCGTTACTCCCGTAGGTACCCATAACCAGACTGCCAATAACAGCCACTACATGGAGGCCATGCGTCGTGAAATAAATGAAGAAAATTGTCGCTAACGCATGTAAATGGTAACGTTTTCCCGACCATCGTAGGGAGCAGCTTCACTGAACCTGATGAGATTCTGTCAGTGTCGGTGTTATTTCAACAGCGCTTAGAAGTTGCATTCCCTTGAAGCTTATACAGCGTTTGAAATGACCTAGGCTACCACTTGCGGAGATGAGGCAAAAAGGTTCTAAAAGTTTCAGCCCGCTGTGGTTATTGTTCCTTTTTTACATAGCCGATAAATAGTGTGCGTTTATCAAAACCCGCTCTCACCCACCTGGGCTTGTTAGGTGACTCCGTATGCGACTGTTTAGAAGCTCTAAAGTCCAATCGTCTTCCTTGCTAGCCCCGGGCGACTACTTGATTAACCTTCAATAAAGCTCCCGAGCTCTCGATTCCCCTTTGCATCAATTAAACCAGTCCATTGGTACCGCACAGATATGGGGGCCCAAAATGCTCCACCCCCATATTGACATGTGCGGCAAGTTCTAAGATGATGATATCACCTCGACAATTTTAAACATCGAGCGGTTTGAATTGTTCGAAAAAAAATATATGTTGCAAGCTGTCTCGACAACGCAAGACCTACGAACACGTGCACCAGCCATTGTACGTAAGTACCTGTTGTACCGCTCAGGTATTTGCTAAACAACCATTCCTCCAGACGACGAAATTCCATGCCAGGGCATCCTCAGCTGGCGAATGGCCATTAAAATTCAGGGTGCACTATGGAAGCATGAATGCCCCTGACGAAATCCTCAATCCGTCACTGCGCGAGAGCTAAAGTCCGTTACGGCTAGCGATCCTAATGAGTAATACTGTGGACCAGTATCGGAGCAAGATGTCTGTTGTAGCCGGAAGGGCTGTCAATGACAGCGAAGGGTCCTTGAGCTAAAGTGAACTGGATCAGTAGCGCAACCAGTCGCGGGTTAAGAAAGTTATGGTCCCATCCGTTGTGCCAACAGGACCCATTTCGGCGCGCCTCGTGAGCTGGTTTAGTTCTCTGCCCGCTGGGGACCAACAACAACTGGGGCCAACCTGAGAGGTGGTAGACTCTCAGGAATAGCGTCGGTCTTGGGAAAGATCGCGCCGTGACTGAAAAAAAAAACACGCTGGGCCCCAAAGAGTTACCATCAAGGCCTGGACAAAATTCCGGTCGCGAGCCCAAATAATGACAGCGAAGCCCAAAAACTCGCGCTGAGGAACGAAAATCGCACCGGGCGTCCCAGAAATAGTGCTTGTGCCCCCCCCCCCCTCCCCATATAAAAATTTGGAGCTCCTCGTGATGGGCTCCAAATAATCGCGCTGGGCGCTAAAAATTACGTTGGGGGCCCTAAAAGTTCGCGTTGAGGGTCAGGAATAGATACAGCGAGGCCCTCAAGCTCGTGCCAGGGCTTGAAAAAAAATAGCATCGGGATTTAATAAAACGCGGAAACAACCCCAGCATTTCCTTCGGGCGCCAACAGAATACTCGGAGACTACAAATTAACAGCGGGACCTCAAACTCCCGCATGGAATCGACAAGTCTCTCCAGGGCCTCTAAAATCCAACCGGGAACCGAAGAGAAAGACAAGCCGGAACTCCGACAAATTAAGCAGGTACCACCTAAACTGAATCCGGACCTGGACAATATCCCAACTACTACGAATGGCACTGTGTGCTCCCAAAATTGAATATGGCCACCAAAAAGACGGGCTGGTCCCCATCAATAACGTGGTGCCCCATAAATTTGTGTCGGTACCAAAAAACGTCGCGTCGGGGACTGCAAAATTGGACCGAGGCTCGGAAGTGAAAAAGTTATGGAAAAGACGACAGGAAAGGAAGAGGAATTAAAGTCCGTTGTCTCAGAAACAATGGCCATACTTTGGGCCGCTCAATGGGGAATTTAGTGGTCCCTGATTACTTTAATGACAAAAACTGGCCCATATGAAAAATAGTAGTCGAAATCAGGTGACTTCCTTGAAATGAGGGTAGTTGAGTCCCTTCTAATCTAGTTCGGTCACCCTGGTGTGAACATAGGTAGGCCACCGGGTCAATAAGCGTGCTTATAATGTCTTAGTGTGCCTGTGAAGCCCTAAGGGCTCTATAGGCGCACCGAGCACCCTGAAGCTTGCTGGAGGCTCTTGGAACGTGATGCGGGCGCTGTATGACCCGCGCAGTCCATGCGCCCGTGAGCCCAAATAACCAACCAATTAGAACGTGATGCAGCGCCCAGAAGTCCCACGCCCAGAGCGTGGACTTCTGGGCCTTCAATGTGTTCTAGGTATCCCCATGCTCTTTAGGAGCCTTCAACATGCATTAGTGCCCTCATGACAAGTCCTACGGGCATATGATATGCTTTGGGAGCTACCATTGTGAGATCTCTTCAAGTTGTAGGGGCCCGCAACAAGCTTTAAAGGACTCCAGCACACCATTGGGGTCCCAACATGACTTAGGGGCCGAAATGCTTAGGGCCTCTAACACGCTGCAGGCCCCTAGCGCACTTTAGAAGCAATCACGCCTGGGACAAATTCCAGCTTGTCCTCGGTGCACCTGGCGGCTCTGTGACAAGAATAATTATATCACGTTTGGATGCCCTTCAGTTCGCTTTTATTATGCATTTTTGGAGCTCCTTGTGCGTTTCTGGGCGCTTCAGTGCGCTTTGCAGGTCGGCGCCTCTTACGACGCCCGAGCGGGAACTGACTGGCCCGTAGATGGTAAAAAAAAAACAGCTAGGTTTCGTCGCCCGAAGTCCATCACAAATTGGCCCTTTGACACGGTGGGGGATTACTAGTTGGATTTATACTGGCTGGTTGGGTGTGTAGTACTCAGCAAGATTCGCGTGAGGGGAGGGCAAATATACTTGGGGAGGGCCCAACTAACTGTAGATTACACCCTCTGATGTTGGTCGTTGCTTGCTTTTCCAAAAGGGGCACCTCCAGTGAAAATATGTGAGTATAACTTACTATTTCTCTGGAGGATCCCACTCAAGCTCCATTGTACGATTATTTGGGCTTCCAACGTGTTTTTGTTTGTGTGTGGGAGGGGCAGCGATTATTTTTCGTGGAATCGGCGTGATTGTTGCCCTGGCGTGATTTTTCCTTTCCAGCCCCTGGCACGATTTATTAGGAAGTACGACACGATTTGGGCGGGTGGAAGACTGCGGTGCGGTTTTTCGTGCCACGGTGTGATTTTTCGGGACCCGATGGACCATCGGATGACATTTGGAGTCTGCAAGGACACACCAACTCTCCGGGAGGACAATTGTCCCTTGCACCAATTCGGTACGCCACGAGTTTGGGGGCGGGGGGTAACAACTACCCATTTTCTCGAAACATTGGTTAAAATCGGCGCTTTCTCGGCCTCATAATTTTACCAAATGTGATGTATGTGGAGCCGTACCGCGCATTTTTGATCGACCGTACATGCAAACTAGCATCACGAAAAGATCAGGAAGAATCGTAGGCGCATTAACCCAGCGACACTCCGTTTCCAGTCAAATCCGCACACACCTTCTCGGGAGGTGGGATATTAAAGACCCGTTTTAATTTTCAAACGAAGCGGTGTACGAACGCAAAACTGGTATAATAAAAAAAGCATTTGATGAACTAAGTCCGATCAACGACTCAGTTCAAAGTCGTGACCCTGTTTTCGAAACTTGATTTTGTGCCCAGTTTCCAGTAGTCATCTATCTGGGGTGAAAATGGATGCTGAATTCGATTTCAGCACCAAAGATTACGATTGACTGTTCCAAGTCCGAAAATTGCCACCAGAGTTCATCTTCGGTCGTAACCTCAGATGACTTTGAAAATGTTTATCTGGACCAGGATCAAATATCTATGTCATCGTGTCAGGATCAATCATCATTATCGCCAGAAACCGTGAAACGAAGAGGTATTACACAAAGTGTCGGATGCTACTTCATTCATTGCGTCATAGGTCCGTGACAACACATATCCTCGGAAAGAATAGCAAAAAGGTGCGGGAAGGATGCCCCAAGAGCTACCCACCCGCATACCCTTCGTTGCACTATGGCACAAGCTTGTTTATATGTTATTTTTTTTAATGGCATTACCACACCTCAGCAGTGATAAGGTATTCGTGAAATACGGTGGAATATATCACTTTCAAAACACTGTATCGATACCGTGCTTCTTGATGAGTCTTTGTGATGTCTTAATATCTAATTTCTAGCAGTATCTCGTCGATAGGTGTCATGACTACACCTACCATCGCGTATCATGATGCACGAACATTTTCTAACACAATTTCAGGTAAGAGGATTATCTGAGATATCTGTCATACATATCAGTTGGTAAGCATAGATGTGTTGTATCATTATCATTATAATAGTTATCCCAAGGTTAGGTGTCTGGCAACAAGCGAAAAGGGTACACGTACGCTATTTGATCAAAATTGTATTGAAAGAGCATGTTCAGTGACATCGCTTCCATGACAAATTTCGACATCCGGCCATACTCGCTTAGACATCTCACACCTAACGAAAAACCAGTATTTTAACTGCACTGGAGCCATATAGAGTGCCCTTTGACCATTTTGTTCCCCCAGTTTCAGGATACTTCGGCGCCGATGGGAAGGACATGTGCCCCCTGTACGCTTCCATCTACCTGTGCCGCCCTCTAGGTTCGCAGTTTGTTAATTTTAGCCTCCGGGATTCCGGCTCTGATATATTGTCTCTTGATTGATCTATAGTAATATATTTATCACCCCCGGCAATGAATATCTGCTTTCAGATTTCACGTTATTGTGACATTGTGCAAAACATAATCAGTCGTTGTCACCCAAATGACATATTATGGACGTATTATGGACACTCCAGCGAGTCTTTTACGAGTGCCATTTCAGGGGCTGCGATAGCACAGCTATAACTATTTGAGTGAGTGTTATTTTGGCGAATTGGTTTAGCGACAGTTTAGCGACTATCAATTTTGAGTGATTCTTCTAGGACGGATAGGTTTGGCATTGAGGCCAATTGCTTATTGGGAAGATGACAATGAGTTTGAATACGCAAGATGCGCACGAAACTGCATTTTGTAAGTCAGATTTTGTTTGGAATTATGTTTGCCCGGACTGAAGCCGATGTAGGTATATTGCCTGATGTAGGTACATTGTCGGAAGCTCTCGAGACCACCACGCCATCCACATTCGATGTACACCGTACAGGTAAGAAGAGGAAGTTAATACGTATTTAGCTACATCCGTTGGTGGAGAGCAAAATCCATCTAGTTGCCTGGAATCACAGTGTGGGTAATTCCATTCGGCCACCTAACGGATGCGTCAAAATCAAGTGAAGATGAACGACGTGTCTTGTTGATTCTAGATGTGTTACACACGTCAGTTTTTTAACCTGTTAATGGCATTCATCTTTCTAAAAATTAAAACAGAACGTTTCCCAATTTGTTTACACAATTGACGAAGAAAATGAACCCTTGTGTCCCTAAAATGCCCTTCGTTACGAGAAGTGCATTTTTGAACCAGTTACCTATTTGACCAAAAACTATCATTCTGCGATCCAAGAACTGCCCTATTTTGTTCCAAAGTGCCCTATTTCGTTTCAAAAACTGTCCCCATTTCGTTCTAAAATGTAACCTTTTTGACCTGAAAATGCCCTTCTGGAGCAGGGCCCTCGGTCAAAAATCCTTTTAAGATGCCTTGCGAGACTGTACGTCAGTGGGTACAGGCGGAGGGTTCACACACTGAACCAGACACCTGCCTGTTGACAGTATTGCATAGCTCCCCACTGCGCTGAGCCCTCCCCCCCCCCCACGCTAACTGCGTGCTGCTGCGGCACTGCTCCAGGTGTGCTGTCCCTGTTCGGACGTGGGCAGCAGGTCTCGCTCTCCCCCCTCCCTCGTGTCTTTGTTCAATGCGGTGAAGGTCGGTTGCCGGTGCCCACGCGCCTGGACAGCGGACGCTCCCAAAGCTATTTCATCAGGTGGGCCCACCAGACGCTGGCATAACCTTTGTCTGACCTTCAAACCAACAACTGGAAACAGCTAGTGATTGGGCACCAAATGCTAACGTTATTTGCTTGAAAAAAACACCAATATTCGTGTGAACACACGCTCGCTCCGGAACGCTCCGACCCCCCCCCCCCCCTGTTGTGTCCGGTCGTCCGCGGGGCGGGGCCAGCCGTCAAACACCAGCCGAGCATCAGCTGTCCAGCGGAGGGGTTGGACTGAAAACAACACCTGGCACCGCCAGGCGCTGCCGGCCAGACTTCGTCCCGGTGTGGTGTGGTTATTTCCGGGACAGTCTCGCCTCCGTCACATGCCGTTGTTCTCGCGTGCATCCATGACGTTGCACGGTTACTATAGAACAGATGATGTATTGTGGCATCGCAACCTTCCAGGTGTTTAAAACAGGTATCGGTGCATGATTTGTAAAGTAATTGCCACAGATTGTCAGAAATGTTTCGTCGGAATTAAATTGTCCCACGACCGTAGAACTGCCGGTCGGTATTAATTGGGAAAATATCTGTGTTATTTCCCTCGTTCGTCAATGGGGTTATCATGCACGTAAGTGAGATGTGGATGGCTTTTATGCCTTATTAGACTGTCCGATGCCACTTCCACGGCCCGAAATTATCGGGTTTCAGAACTAATGAGTGACGGTTTCTGTGTGGTACGTAAGCAAGATGACGACTGCGTTGACTGTGGTGATTGTAGACGGTAAACCACTATCTTTATATTACTAGTTTCTCGCCCCTTAACTTCACGCACCGAATGTCTCTTCTACCCTCTCCTGTCCCCGATTCATCTCGCCTCTTACACCCTTCTCCCCTGTCTTTTCCTTTCTCCGTGATCCTCATGCTTTTTTCGTGGCTCTCACAAAATTTGTGCTTGTTGTAAATGGTGGCATCGGTTTGGAACGAAGACATTGCGATGATTGAGCAGAACGTGAAGCCAATGAATATGACCCTAGCCAAAAGTTTCGTGAAAGTTTTATACAATCTGATCCAAATTGAATCCCTTTGGAAATCCGCGGGGATAATCCAATGCATGTCAGGCTATGCTGTCCGATATTTCCAGGCGCGCACCCAGGACTTTTCCATGGGGGCGGGGGCCGGCCCGAAAAGGGCACTTGGCCGGCTCTAAAAGGGCACTTTGCGGCCTGGGCACACTGGAAGGTTTGTTGACCGGGGGGGGGGGGGGGCGGGGGCGTGAAAAATTGGCCAAAAGGGCAGTGTTGGGCCCAAAGGGCACCTTTGTTACAGGCGGGGCACATAAGGCAGGCGATTTTTGGGCTGAATTTGGGACATTCCGGCCAAGAGGGCACTTTTCGGTCAAAAGGGCACTTTTGGCCAAAGGGGCACTTTGGTCTCATGGGGGCCCGGGCCCCCTGGGCTCCCCCTCCGGTGCGCCTTTGGATACTTCAGGCCTGGTCCTGGTCTGTTCCGTCCGCCCAGCACCAGGTCCGAGTTAGCCACCGGCCTGCGGCCACGGAAGTCGCTCCGCCGCCTGCTGGTCTCCCGCCCGACCGGCGTCTCCGCCGTCCAGCGGTGCGCTCCAGGAGCTGGCTGTCGTCCAACACAGCAACATTGGGATATGTCCGGCGGGCAATTGATAGTTGGTTACTGGTTAACACAAACATTAAACAGTTGTCTACTGCATTTGGAAAAAGCCTGATTGGAAGCTATTGCGTCACAATAGCAGACTTAGGTCATTCCCCATTTAGCTTTTAGAATGACGTATTCTCAATTCCTCAATTGAGGAATTGAGAGCCTCTCAATTGAGGGCGTCTTAATTGACGAGTCAGAACCAGATTTAAAGTGCAAGGGTGAATACCTCAAACAATTGCCTGTCTTAAACAGGTGCCTTTTGTTCGACATAAAGCAAATTCCGACAGAATGACCACTGAGGTCTGTTCACATAGGCGTACCGGAGGGGAGAGCAGGGGGCCTGCCCCCCCCCCCCACGATGAGACCAAAGTGGCCTTTTGGCCAAGCGCCCTTTTGACCGAAAAGTGCCCTCTTGGCCGGAATGTCCCGAATTTAACCCCAAAATCACATACCTTATGTGCCCGCCAGTGCCAAAGGTGCCCTTTGGGCCCAAAACTGCTCTTTTGGCTTAAAAATGGCATTCCCCTGTGCCCTTTCCTGTCCTACGCCTGTCCCAATTAGGTGCCCTTTTGATCTGAAAGTGCCCTGTGCCCTGCCCAGGTTCGGTGCTATAACATATAACGTGTCCCATGGAAAATTCACGCCCTCCCCCCGGTCAGCAAACCTTCCAGTGTGCCCCGGGCCACAAAGTACCCTTTTGGAGCCGGTCAAGTGCCCTTTTGGAGACGGCCAAGTGCCCTTTTCGGTCCGGCCCCCACCCCATGGAAAAATCCTGGGTGCGCGCCTGCCTGTTCATATGACATTCTTTTGGTCATGTCGAGCATTATAAAGGTTCTGTCTTTCCATATGTTTCGACAGGGCGGCGGTTAGCGTTCCCTTTGCTCGTTGTCAAACCCCCGCCCCCACCCCCGCCGGGAGGCTGCGTCGCCATTGCTCTCAGCCTTGACGGCGCCACCAACGACGCGGAGAGGCGCGGTGCTGGCGCGTTGCCAGCGTCCGCAGTCAGCTGAACAACAGAGCGCCTCGGGCCTTCGCCGCTCCGTGCTCATGTTTACGAAGCCACACTCGTCGAAAGCGCATAGCGAGCGTGCTGCTGCTTGCCCCTCGGCCAGAGCCGTGCAGCCAGTTTGGAGGATGAGAGAGTAGAGGAAAGCATTGAATAACGCCTTTGTTCTCCAGTATCTACTCTCCGTATCGGTAGCACCCTCGGTTTTAAAGATGCCACCGTTAAACCAGAGATGAAGAGCGGGTAACACCCCGCCGGGCGAAGGTTAGTCCCTCACATTATGAACTCGGCTCCCCGGGATCGCACCTTGCGAAGGTAGATTGAGGGGGAAATGATCATCCCGGACTCGACAATTGCTAGCAATTCTGAAATAAGCGAAGCGACACGCGTTCACTCAATATAAATAAGTGAACGCGTTTCCAATTTACTACATTGCTTTGAAGCCCACCTTACAAGCTACATCACTGAAAAAAGCTGGAACAAAATGTGGACAAAACACCAGCAGTTCAGACCCAGTGCATCCATGTCAACCCGCTTAAAATGTGATCGGAAACCCCGTTCATTTGATTACTAAGTGCCTTATTCTCAAGATTGTGGGTATTAGGTCTGATCTCGGTCCTACCAAATCGTCACCAACTGAACCCAGTCACTGCGGTGAGGGGGGGCAGCGACGCAACAGCAGCTTTCTGCCTGCCTGAATCAGATAACGTTTCAGACTAACCAATGTTTGTGTCGGGGTAAAAATAAAACTGAAAGATGCACGTTTACAAGTTACGCAGACCGGGGACGCTTGTAAAAAGTGTTTACTGATAGGGAGGAAGGGTCGTCCATTGGTCACTGTTAGGCCACGGCTATCCGATGGAACCAGACTTCGCCGCTAACCCTTCCCCCTATCGGTAATGGTAAACCAATGGGAAGTGGTCTCTGAACGAGATACATATCGCGACCATTACTGGAAGGCTACGAACCCAAGCTAACATGCTAAAGAAGACCCTGACGCGGGTTTTTGTAACCTGACTCGTATAATTTACAGTGTTATACAAGTTGGGGCAATGGGCGTGATAGAGCATAGCTAAGCTGGTGCACCTTTAAGCCCCTAAATATTCATTTCGCTCAACGATGGGTGATATGTGCACCCGTTATAACCAGACAAGCCATTGTTTCTTCTAGGACAGCCCAGTAGGAAGCCCTTTCCTTATAGATACACAATGATTTCCCAGCCAAACTTAAAAACCTAGAACCTCGATCTTGTGTAGTAGTTATTATGACTCAAAATGGCTGTTATCACCGGTTTTACACTGGACACTCTAGGAATATCCCTACCGTAAAAATATTACCCCACACACCCAGCTTCTCTTCGACCGAGAACCATGGAAATAAACTCATAATTTCTTGCACACATGTTTACCTTTACACCCATTTTCACATATAGTACACATCTCATATAGCCACATTTGGAATACTGCATCCAAGCCTGGTCTCCTAGCTATGAAAAAGATTGTTGGCTTTTAGAGACAGTACAAAAGAGGGCTGCAAAAATGGTTAATGACATAAGCAACCTGGCATATGAGGAAACTTTGAAGAAATTTAATATGTTTTCACTTAGATATAGAAGGCTGAGAGGAGATCTCATCGAGGTCTTTAAATTTGTCCATGGTCTGGAATGGGGATACCTTGGAGAAATGTTTGAATTGAACAGAAATGATGCAATTAGAGGTCATAAATTTACGCTTAAAGTTAACCACAGCAGAACAAGGTTAAGGCAAACTTTCTTCACCAACAATGTAGTAGAACACTGGAACCTGCTGCCAGAAAACATTGTCAGTAGCAGCACATTGAACATCTTTAAAAACAGCATAGACAATTATTATAAGAATAGAGGGCTTGCTTTTCAGTATTACAGGGAGGGCTGATTGACAGATTTGGTGGGCAACTGGTTCAGTGTACAGAGTGCAACCAAGAAGGGCCCTTGTGGCTCATAGTTGCACTAATCCTTTATGTCTTTATGTCTTTATGTTTTTATCTCGGATAGAACAAGAGAAGATGTTACCACGCATGTGGCGAAAACAAACAGGGGAGGAATGATTCCTCTGTTTCTCTGCCCTGGATCATCGTGTTCTTGACGCTGACCCAACTATGTCGGCGACGTTGACCGTGACGTATTCCGTGAGTTCTCCCGCCTTGTGGTGGCTGTGAAAGTGCACGTGTCCTTTGCATGGCCTCGATGGCCGAATGTCCGTGTGCCGTCTGACTGGCCCGCGCAGGATTGAGTCACACCCGGCGCCACCGCGCCAGCAGGCACCGGCGATGCGTGACGTCAGCGGGCCGATGTGTGACGTCAGCAGGCCGACGTGTGGCGACAGCAGGCTGATACGTGACTCAGCAGGCTGATTATTGCCGTGAACAGGCCGACGCGCGACGCCAGCGGGCCGATGCGTGACGTCAGCGGGCCGACGCGTGACGTCAGCGGGCCTATGCGTGACGTCAGCGGGCCGATGTGTGACGTCAGCGGGACGATGCGTGACGTCAGTGGGACGATGCGTGACGTCAGTTGGCCGATGTGTGACGTCAGTGGGCCGATGTGTGACGTCAGTGGGCCGATGTGTGACGTCAGCGGGCCGATGCGTGACGTCAGCGGGCCGATGCATGACGTTGAGGCGGTGGTGTGACCAGCCAACGCCGCTCGGTGGGGGCTGAACCTGCTCCACCGGCCCAAGCCACTTATATTTAACGTTTATATTTACTCCGAATGAGGTAGCTCGGCCAGCCGTGGCCATGCGCCAGGGAAAGCTTTTTGCATGGAACCTGACTCCACCACCCGAGCTTGGAATGCCGATAGAAACGGTAACGGCAACAGAGTCCACATTGAGAGCGAGCTTAACGAGTCGCCAATGCTGCGACGCGACTGCGTTGCTCCATCCCCGGCCTTGCCGGGTCAGTTGCTAGGCGACACGACAAGCTGCCAACTGACCCTCTCCATCGGGGGTAAGCGATAGAGCGTTGGTGACCCATCACTTGTATTATCAACATGGGTCGGCCCCTTAGCAAACTGATCTAAATAAGTGGCATGATGGGTGAAGACAGCCGACGCAAGTACAGCGTCCCCAGCGTCAAGATAAACAACAACACGGCGTATGTTTGTAAGGCTCGATGCTTAGGGCTCCGATCCACGACTCCGGGTTTCAGCTCCTGTATTTGCGACACAATCATGAGATCTGTCACGGCCGGTCGCGGCCGGACAGCGCACTGCACCGACCACCTCGCGCCATCGCGTCCTGAATCCGACCTCCGCTCCTTCGCCAAGGCGACCGAGGTCACCAAATGGCCAAGACGATCGAATGGCCCCGGGCGCGCCACCGCAGAGGCGCACCCAGTGCAGCAGCACGCACGCACAACACGTGGCGCCTGCTGCACCGCCGGCCGCACCCACACTGCTGCTGCTGCCCTTGTACGAGCCTGGTCCTCATGGTGCATACCGCCGGGCACGGGCGGAGGTAGGCGCGCCACATTTCCCTTACATGTTCGTGCCTATTCAATTAAGCAATCAGCCACCAGACAAAACTCGGTTTATGCGTGAATTTGCAATATTCGCCCTCTCCTATGGTTGCGCTACTGCATCGATTACTAATCTGTGCATCTATAGGACATTCAGGTGAAATCTAGGATGAACCTTACTCAAACATCACCATCCGACCTTTGAAGTTCTTACCACGGGCAGCCTACTGGAGTGGCCATAAGATGGCCTAAAGTTGGCTCTACGTCTCGGTCTTTTCCGATGCGATCGTTGCAATCCTGCCTACGTTGCGAATAATTGTACAGAATCCAGTTTTATTGTGAAAAATTCTGCTAGTGGCTACTCGATCAAATATATGTCCATAATCCTGGGGAACCCAGGAAAACATTATTTCGATGAACGTGGCTACAGATGACGATGACGATGCTTCATATATAGGTTGGCTCGTGTTTGTATGTTTATTCTCGGTGTTGGTGTGTAATTCGTTAGCATCCGTTCACAAGGTTGTACGTTCGACTACGTTAAGTTGCATAATGTTGCATCCATTCGCAAAGGCACCACTCGATTTTGTCTGTTAGATTCGTCGTCAATTCGCACGGAACTTACAATCAATTCGCCGTCGTCACAACACGTACAAAGATATTGCCAGGGGCCACGCCGTGTATTCGCTCGGAAATTGCAGTCGGTAATCGGTGACGTATCATGTCTTCCAAAGGTCAAACATTCAAACGATCATAATTGATAAATTAGAGGCTAACTTCAAAACATTGGAAGTTAATTCACAAAACAGCCAGATGTTGGGCGTTCAAATTTTCCAAAGTTCATGATTTCCAAATTGGAAATTAGCTTTCAAATTGGACGTTAGCTCCCAAAGTGGAAGTAAAGTTCTAAAACTTGGAAGCTGGCTGCCAACTTGGAAGTTAACTTGTAAAAATTGGATATCAACTTCCAAAGCAGCTCGGACAGGAACCAAACTAAATCTAACATAACCTAGCTTATCCCAACTTAGTACATTCTAACATAACCAGGTCTAACCTAACCTTCCGACTTTTGGAAGTTAGCTTACAATTTTTTCAAGTTTTTTTGCTTCACGTTTTTGGAGATTAACTTCAAATTTGGCGGCTAACTCCCAAGTTTTGGAACTTAACTTCCACTTCGAAAATCATGAACTGTGTAAAATATGTACGCCTCCTATCTGGGCTGCTTTGGAAGCTAGCTTCGTATTTGTAAATTTCGAACATTGACAATTTGTGAACCTTAGCAAATATGAATGCCTTCCGTTACAACAAATACAAAGCTATTGTCAAAGGCAGCTGTCGCCACATATCTATTCGTATGGAACTTGCGGTCGTTACAAAACACTTACCAAGATACTACCAGGGGTGGCCGTTGCCAACCAGCGGTGCACTCCACCTGAACTGACTGCCAGAAAGTGAAGCATGCCATTGATCTCTCCTGTGTGGAGGGCCAGTTGGCTATTTTTAACGATTTCGAAAGTCGTGATGGGCAGGAGATGGCACGAGCCAGTTGTGTCGACCTGGCATGACGCTACCACCATGCGTTATTTAAGCTGGGTTCTACCTGGCATCTCTTGTCCCCATAGTCCAAAATATGCAGTAAAATTATGTCCAATTCAGTCCGCAGCGCCTCCCGTCTGCAGCATCTCCAAACTCCGTCTGCAGCATCTCCAAACTCCGTCTGCAGCATCTCCAAACTCCGTCTGCAGCATCTCCAAAC
Source organism: Imbricaverruca yamaguchii (assembly GCA_034440575.1). Classification (NCBI taxonomy): domain Eukaryota; kingdom Metazoa; phylum Arthropoda; class Thecostraca; family Neoverrucidae; genus Imbricaverruca; species Imbricaverruca yamaguchii. The sequence continues at coordinate 84,154 of JAOTOL010001617.1, read as the reverse complement.
TCCCTTTGCAGTATCTTCCAATCGCTTCTGCAGTTTCTCCCCAACTCCGTCTGCAGCGTCTCCCAAACTCCGTCTGCAGCGTCTCCCAAACTCTGCCTGCAGCGCGTCTCCCCAACTCTGTCTGCGGCGTCTCCAAACTCCATTTGCAGTGTCACCCTTGCTCCGTCTGTGATGACCACATGTAGCCCTTTGTTTAACGTACTCTTGCGCGCGCTGCTCGGCGGATGGACCGTGCCCTATCACGCGTCAGTCACGTGTTGGAATCAGACAGTGCACCATTCGTGCCTTGGGGGAGGGGGGCTCGGCTGACGGCATTCGACCAGCCATGTCGTACATGTGCAGAGAGTACGTGGTGGAAATACAGTGCCATGTCACATGTTGGCGGCACAGTACTCGGTTACATGGAGGAAATATCCACGACGGGTACCAGCTAGCCGACCGCGCCAGGGCTTACCGAATCGAACGATATCTGACGACCAGAGGCGCAGCCACGGAGGGACGGGCACCGGGACCTTTACCAACCAAAAATACACTAGGCTGACGAAATTAAAATTCGATATTCTCACGACTTAAACGAAACATGCTCGGCACGCTCGCGCGCCCAAAGCATTATCTATTTCATCACGTTTCTTTGTTTATGGAGCGGCACCCGCTGGAGAAAATCCTTGCTGTGCCACTGCTGGCGACTCAGGGTCACGTGACGTGGCGGATCCGTTCAAGCACTGCCGGCTGGCCACGTCACCGACAAACGGGGGCCAGCCGACAGGCAGCCGCGGCTACGGCCAACTCCGGACAGGATCACGACGGTGGAGCTATGCTTACATGACATGCTTCAGATCGCAACACGCCAGCTTCGCTGTGATCATGGGTGTCACTTGGTGAAATTGAAATTGATGGAAGTGAAACTATTTGTGTCTTGCGTACGCTCAAAGGCACAATGATTAAGATTCAGCCTGATTGGGGAGGGGGACGAGTAGCCTAGGGGTAAGTTGCTGGTCTCACAATCGAAAAGTTGTGAGTTCGAGTCTCACCTGTCGCTACTCTTCGCCAGCGACCAATCGGCGTGAGAGATTGGCGACCCTGCATGATTCAACGGTCAATGTGTCGTAAAACCAATAACCAAACAACAAGCCTGATTGGGGACGAAATCAATGCTTGAGGGGACACAATAAATGATTCAGAGGGTCAGGGGTCACCTTTAGTAGTATACACAGTGATACGCCTGCATGTGATCCTGAAGAGATTAACCATGATAAAATAGTGGGTTAGATGGTTCCTTTAGAACTCAGGACATAGTATTTGTCAGGGCTGTTCAGCCTCTTCCTTTTCTCGTCTCATAATCTGTTCCCCTTATAGGCTTAACCAAGATGTGACATTTATTATGCTTAACCCTTGTGGCATTTATTAAGCCTTAAGTGTATGACCAAAACTCAATAAAACATCTAGTACATCATCCCCCAACCATAGGGTGTGCTGTGGAGGTCATGACCAGACTTGTGCCCGACTCAAATTATTTGAGTCGACTCACATGTGACTCATAGATCTCGAAATCTGATTCGACTTGCGACTCAAGCAGGCTGACAGAAATTCGAACCGATTCAGATCCGATTCAGTGGTATCAGACTCATTAGCCACATGATTCAGTGTACACTGCCCACACATGATATTTGAATGAATGACTCATGATTCGACTCATTTTTAAGAAGGCTGCGATTCAACTCACGACAAGATGCATTTTGCGGACAAGAATCGATTCAACTCGAGACGCATCCAAAAACGATTGATTCATGAGTTGATTCTCGACTCAACTCGAGTCGAGCACACGTCTGGTTACGACACACGACCATGTCATGACACACACGATGACACACACGATGACACACGATGACACACGCTCGATCTTGGAGCGGCCTATCGGCGGCGGTCCAGTGGTCTCGCCGACCGCCGGAGCCGGCCGCAGACCGTTGACCCCGCCTCAGTCACAGAGAACCCGCGTCGCAGCTGGCGGCCCGGCCAGCTGACGGTCCCCAGTTCCAGCCGACTCGTGACGTCACCGCCTGTTCACGTGTCCAGCTGGCCGCAGGCGGACGGCGGCCGGCGCGGGTCCGGGACATTCGACACTAGATATGCACCGCCGTCGACGGCACCAAACCGGCTGGCGACAAAGGAACCCGCCGGCTTTGTTCACAGCACGTGACTGAGAGCGGCGAGGTGGCAGGCGAACTGCTCCGGGCCATAGCAAATGGACCATGCTCCACAAAGGTAGAGAAGCCAAAGCCAAATAAGGCAGCAGGACCTGATGAAATGTATGCTAGGGTGTTGCGGGAAACTGAAAAGGAACTGGCATTTCCACTTAGTATAATATTTTGTAGATCAGTTTCGCATAATGAAATTCCAACCGATTGGAAAAGGGCAAATGTAGTTGAAAACTATAGGCCAAGAAGTCTCACATCCCTAGTCTGCAAGGTACTCGAATCAATTATCAAAGATAGAATAGTTAGTTATCTGGAAGGTAGCAGATTGATTCAAAATACTCAACATGGGTTTAGAAAAGGACGATCGTGTCTCACAAACCTCGTGGACTTTTTGAACTTCACCACAGAACAATTTGATCAGGGAAATCAGGTTGATGTAGCATATCTTGACTTTAGTAAGGCCTTTGACAAGGTACCCCATAAACGGTTAATGATACAGCTTCAGTCCCATGGTATTGCAGGTAGCATCTTAAAATGGATAGAGTTGTGGCTTTCAGATAGACAGCAAAGAGTGATGCTAAATGGTACAAAGTCATCATGACAAAATGTTCTTAGTGGAGTCCCCCAGTGGTCAGTACTAGGGCCATTACTGTTCATTATATTTGTAAATAACATTGAAAGTGGCCTAAGCAGTAAAGTTTTGAAATTTGCGGATGATTTGAAGGTCTTTAGGGGAATAACAGGTCAGGATGAGCATATCTCGCTGCAAAAAGACTTAGACGAACTTGTGAAGTGGTCCGAAGAATGGCAAATGAAATTTAACTTTGATAAGTGCAAAATCATGCATGTAGGTAAGCAGCATATGAAGGCTCCATACTTGATGGGTGGCCAAGTGCTATCAGTGACTCAATAGGAGAAGGATTTAGGTGTTATTCTAAACACAAAACTGGGGGCATCAGAACAGACCAAGGAAGCCAGGAAGAAGGCACTGAGAATGCTCGGGGCAATAAATAGGAATGTATCATACAGAAGTGAGGAAGTGATCAGGAAGCTTTACTGTGCATACGTCAGGCCACATTTGGAATACTGCATCCAAGCTTGGTCTCCTAGCTATGAAAAAGATTATTGGCTTTTGGAGAGAGTACAAAAGAGGGCTACAAAAATGGTTAATGGCATAAGCAACCTGGAATATGAGGAAAGATTGAAGAAATTGAATATGTTTTCACTTAGATATAGAAGGCTGAGAGGAGATCTCATCGAGGTCTTTACATTTGTCAATGGTCTGGAGAGGGGATACCTTGGGGAAATATTTGAATTTAACAGAAATGATGCAATTAGAGGTCATAAATTCAAAATTAAAGTTAACCACAGCAGAACAAGGTTAAGGCAAACTTTCTTCACCAACAGGGTAGTGGAACACTGGAACCAGCTGCCAGAAAACATCGTCAGTAGCAGCACATTGAACATCTTTAAAAACAGCATAGACAATCATTATAAGAATAGAGGGCTTGCTTTTCAGTATTACAGGGAGGGCTGATTGACAGATTTTGTGGACAACTGGTTCAGTGTACAGAGTGCAACCAAGAAGGGCCCTTGTGGCTCATAGTTGCACTAATCTTTTATGTCTTTATGTCTTTATGTCTTTAGAAGGTGTCCCAAGCCTTCCCAACTTGTGTGAGATGCACCAGAGGTGGAAAATGTCCGACATTTTTGAACGAAAGCCCGCTGCTGTCTACTGTCGTCAGAGCTGACTTGATCCTGGCTAATATGAAGTGAAGCCGGTGGTTAAAAGACTGGCATATCTTCCGTTAGTTATGAGGGGTTTAGGGCGCATCAACTGCAGTGGTTATTCAGCGCCAATTTTGCATATCTTTCAAGGGATATAAGGTAGTACCATATTTTGTTGGCTTAAGTGAAGATAGATAGAGAGTGAAAGCAACCTATAAAACATAAACAACAGCCTAAAATGCTGAGTCGCCACCAACACCATGAAGCCTTTGGACGTGCCTTTCAAAGAAGCTAAACGAATAAATGAAGCAAATGCAGCATGATAAATATATTAACATCAGACAATATAATCATCGGAAATGAAATTAACCTACACAATAAAGCAGTTATTCCCGAATGCATGTTATTTCTAGAACATTGACCATATATCATATTCGATGTGGTAATTTCATAGCAAACGATGCATTATATCATTTAAACTACCCTGCTTTGGTTTCTTTGCTTTGCTTTGGTATGTTTCAGAGATATCTTAAGATTTTACATCACTCCAGCATGTCCATGATATTAGCAACACCCCCATTAGCACACGGCATTCGCATTCAACGTCATATTCGCATACCCACGATTTTGCTCATATTTTCATGATCTTTGTCGCCAGCCAAAGTAAAGCAAACGACAAATATTCAGTAGGACGAGAAACTTGACCTCCAGAGGTCAAGTTCCTCGTACATAGAGCGCATCGAACTAAATGAGCCGTCATGGTAACCTATTCATCCCCGTTTGGAAAATGTCGAAAGGAAAGTCATTATGCAAAATGATTCAGTGCCTGATAAATTTCGCCATATTTTACTTGGCACAATCAATTTACACACAGACATTGGCTCTGGCTCACGGCTCAGGGCTCCTGGTGAGCCCTCGACTCAGCATCCAGTCCGTCCCAGCAGACTTAATGAACCCTCTGCTCAATGTAGTCTGTCCCAGCAGACTCCTGCTGAGCTATGCTGAGCCCTCGGTCCGCTGTAGTCTGTGTCAGCAGACTCTGCTGAGCCCTCGGCCCGCTGTAGTTTGTGTCAGCAGACTATGTTGGCCCTCGCCCCGCTGTAGTCCGTGTCAGCAGACTATGCTGAGCCCTCGGCCCGCTGTAGTCTGTGTCAGCAGACTCTGCTGAGCCCTCGGCCCGCTGTAGTTTGTGTCAGCAGACTATGCTGAGCCCTCGGCCCGCTGTAGTCCGTGTCAACAGACTCTGCTGAGCCCTCGGCCCGCTGTAGTCCGTGTCAGCAGACTCTGCTGAGCCCTCGGCCCGCTGTAGTCCGTGTCAGCAGACTCCTGCTGAGCCCTCGGCCCCCTGTAGTCTGTGTCAGCAGACTCTGCTGAGCCCTCGGCCCGCTGTAGTTTGTGTCAGCAGACTATGCTGAGCCCTCGGCCCGCTGTAGTCCGTGTCAGCAGACTCCTACTGAGCCCTCGGCTCGGAAGAGTCGTGTCGCTGCTTGTCGGTGCCGGCGGCCGACGCAGTTGGGCCGGGCCGAGGCTGACTCGACGTCAGCTGACTGGCTGAACGCTATCGACCGCCACGTCTGCCATCACGCGCTCGCCGCGTGATACCGCCGCACAGTGGACCAGACCGGAGACCAGACCGCCCAAAAACGGCCATCTCGCCCGTCACGCCGAGAATATATACCGCAGTTGGAAGCATTGCAATTCATGTGCGGAGTAAGGCATCCGCAAGCAATAGCAAGCAGATTGATACATGACAATGAATTTGCTTACTGAATTTTCACTATTAATCAGGATGTAAGCAGCCATTTTAATTACTGTCTACCACCGTACACAGATATAATTATATTCAGACGTGGCACAAATCAGGACAGCAAGTTTGCGATAATCTGCCGCTGCATGTACAATTTATTCAGTTTTTACACTGGTGCAGTTTGGTTTAAGCACTGTCGTGGTCTAAAAGTTGATTCTTTTGCCTTGAAATCGCTACACCAGTTTGGGCTGGTTAATATTGACTGTTGGACACCGGTTTGAATTGGCTAAAATTGATATTGAAGTTGACGTACATTGAGCCAATTTTTAATTGATAGAGCCTTCAGCTCATGTGGTGAGACATATTTAGTCATTGTACACATATCTTGACAGAGTGATCTTTTGCACACAAAGGAGTCTCAAAAATAATTTTCTGGAACAATTACAAATCAGTGATATTTTTATTTGTTCTTACGTATTACCATTGTCTCAACTTATCCCGGGCGTACGGAGAATTGATCCTACGGGCGTGGTAAGTTGATCACAGCTCCTATTTATGTAAACAAGTGCAGTGACTACTAACGGGGAGTGCTACTTATCTAGTGATGCGGGCTATTTGTGGTCACTATTGCCACCTCACATGCTCCAGCGGACAATCATGAAAGCTATCAGAAAATTCCACGTAATATACTTCGACCTATATTTTCACCGCTTGCTTATCTAGCATTGCCACACCATAACTCACAACAGAACAATTTGCTGAACGGGAATAGATTGAAAGACAATTTTATTCCAATTTATGGCATGTTTCATGAGAAAAGCATCAGCAGCGCGCAACACATTAATAGGCCACTGGTCGTCCACAGCTCATCTTTGTCCGGCCTCGATTGCCCGACCAGCCCCATGCCCACCTCACTTCACAGAAATTATGGGCGCCGGAGAGCGGAGAGTTATGGCGACACCAGCGCCATCTATGCATAACGTCATTGGACGATGCACCACCTGCCGTCGAAACTTGTAAAGTAGCGAAACCGGCTGGTCGCGAAAGGCAAATCTGAACCTTTCAGCGGCTGGACTGGCCTGAAAGGAAAATTGCATCTGTCTTACCCATCCATGAATCGAGCGATAGTACAACTCACTTTCGGACATTTCGCTTCTGCCCCATTTTCGAAAGTTTTGGACAAATTGTGTGCAGATACCTCGCTGTGCGCACATCCCTTATACAGCAACGTTCTGTTTACATACCAATGTGCCCCAAGAGTTAGTCACTGTGCGGACCATGCCCTGCTCGATGCTGCCGATTGCATCAATGTATTTGAGTAAAGTTTTTGACAGCATCGAACACAGTTTCTTCTTTCCAAAACTCCAATGGCATGGCATCGACCCCACCCGGTTTCACAGCTCCCTGGTCGATTGGAAGAAGATGGCGAGGAGTGGGCTTCGGGGACCCGTTCCGTCACTTATAGCGTCCCCAAGGATTCCATGTTGCTCTTCAGCGCCTTCTCCGACGGCCTTTCCCAATTGCTTTCCCGAACATCACCTTATTTCGCGTGCTGACGACATGAAGCTGCTTGACGACGGTCGTCCGGATCAACCGCTGTGCAACCACTGGGTAGAGGCATGTCCCATCCACAATTTCTGAAAAAGCGGCGATTTGTCCCCGCATTTTTTTTCGTGTCACCCCTAGCCTCAGGAACCTGAGTGTGATCGGCACATAATTTTACTTAATTATTCATAGGGTGAAAACATATATGCAAGATAATCACCAAAAATACTAAAAACCAATCAACGGACTTCATGGGCTATCTGTCGTCCCAAAGTCTCCGAATGGCAAATCAGCAAATGCTAGAAATTTCTCTTTCCGGGCCTTTCTTGAATAACAAGAACCTTAACTATCTTGTGCTTTTGCTTGGGTGGAAAATCGTGTTTTGCGAAGCAACACGTTTACATTCTCGCAAGGCTTTATTCGTCTTAGGTTGCATTCCCCTGCGCATATATTGATATATCTTGAGGAAACATAACTCTGGGTGCCCTTGGGTATCTTCAAAACCATCGAGGGGAGTCATGGGCAGCATTAAGTACGTACGTCTAGTTAACTTATTTATATTCGTATTCAGCGTCGATTTCGCCAGGGGATTATTTGTATTGGCATTGGCATTAAGCGACGGGTTTATGATCGTTCGAATCAATTACCACAAATGCTTCTGCTTACACTGAACACGCTGGAAGCAAATACATAGGTCTCACATTACTACTTTTATAGTGAAGGTCCAACGCAAGCCGTGTTTTTTTTTCGGTTGCCTCCGATTTTTTTTTAGTTTTCACCAAAACCTACCAAAATCTGGCCACAGGCGATAACCTGTGATGAACCATCGTGTAACGTTTCAAACCGCTGCATGTCAAGGATAGACTTTAAGATAAAAAGTTAGCTTTCTTTAATAGATGGCGATATTAAGGCGATATCCACCGAACGCGCGATTCGTTTGATATCGCTTCAATTTCCTTAAAATTGACGTTATTCGACGTAGCTTGGTATGTGGTATCCGAAAACTAAGTAATCGAATTATTTTCAGGGAAAAAGGTCCAGCTGAACCTTCGGTCACCTCAATTTGTTCTCGTTTTCGTTCAAGCCTATCTAAATCTGATATCAAGCGATAACCAGTGAACACTCGAATAACATTTCTAGCCGGGACATGTCAAGGTCAAAGGTTTGAATGAGCTCTTCCATGACATAGCGTTTCATCGCTATGGCTTCAATTTGCAGAAATGGATATTATTCGACGTCACTTGTTGTGCCGTGTCAGAATGTTGAGGGCAGAGGGCTCAAAATTCAAGCTGATTTATTAAGTCGTATCGCTTTTTTTCAGTGCGGGGGGAGGGGGTCACCCATGCATACCCAGATCCACTATCAAACGATAGCCCATGGTGAACCCACGAGTATCATTTTGAAACCGGTATATGTTAAGGTCAAATCTCAAGGTCAAAGGCTAGCTAGAATTTTCCGAAGTCTTCGCGATTCGTCGATATGGGTTTAATTTGCACCAAGTGGGTGTCATTCGACGTGGCTTGTGCCGTATTATAATTGTTAAAAAATCAAACTAATTTGAAAGGTCAACGGTCGAACCGACTTCTTTGGTCGCCTCGCGTTTAAAAAATAATAAAACTCGCCCTAACCTACCCACCTTTGGCATCAAGCAATAGCCTGTGGTGAACCTCGAGTAACATTCCAAACGGGGACATGTCAATGCCAAAACACAAGCTCGAAATTTAGCTTTAGTTGCTCGAAGTCCTCGCCTCTCATCTCTATGTCTTCAATTTTCATCCAGTGGGTGTCATTCGACGTGCAGTGAGGTACACTAGCAAACTGTTCAGAAATCACATTCATTTTCAAAGTCAAAGGTGGGACTAATTTCTTCGATCACCCCGCGTTTCTTCGTTATCTCCCAAAGTGTTTGATATCAAAAGATAGCACGTCGGCAACCCTCGAGTAACATTTAAATCCAGGACATGTCAGGTCAAACCTCCAGGTCAAACTTTAGTTATGATTTTTCGAAAGTCCTCACGTTTCATCGCTGTGGCTTCAATTTGCATTATGTGTGTGCCATTCAGCGTGGATTGCCGTACGGTATGCTGAAATATTGAAATGATTCCGAAGATGTCGAAGGTCCGGTGTATGTACAGTAGGGTGTGTCCCGAAGGACCTTTTTTTGGAAATTGCACTTTGCTTAGTGAAATTATCGTGCAGATCACCTAAAAAAACCTGTCGTCGAAACCAAATCGAAATCAAACAATAAACAAAATATGCAACAGGCCGATAAAGAAACAAATTTGCCGGGCGACCGGCGTTGAAGTCTCCAGTGATGGCGCTCCGTTGCGATTGGCATCTAACACCACGCGTCCGGCCACCGTCGGAGCGCCGCCGCGGCGCTGTGACGAAAAAGGCGGCAGTCTGTGCTGTGGATGACTGATGAATGGATTCTGGTGATGAAGCTCATTAATAAAACTCAATGAAAGTGTTTAGTGGGGTAAAAGGCTTTTGATAAGCACCAGTCGCTTAATAAGTTGCCTGGATATCTGACGCATGAAAGAAAGGTTCACTTTACGTCGCTTGTTCGTTCCATTTTCAATCAGTAGATCTATCGGCGTATAATGCTAATATTTTCACTTTTGAAAGCTTGAACATCTTCAAAATTCCTCGTCTGTTTACATCGAAGACCAATTAAATAATTCTGAGACACTTGATATCTTATTGTTATGACAAATAGACCAGGTGAAATCGGCATCATGCTCCGTTCCACTACAACCGAAGGAGACGGGCATACAGCGACGTCACCTTTTGTACGAGCGGCCACATTTTTTGTACGAACTATCATTTTATAACTGTACTACTTGTCTACATGTTCGACAGAAGACCCGACATGAAATCCTTTTTGCTGCTGAGCACTGGTATTGCTGACCTGTGTTTCAACTTCGCCACAATGTAACCGTGGCGGGCCTCTTCACCAATTACCTTCAAAGACGCCTCGGTCACCACTTTCACCATCCGTTCCACCGTCTGACTGTGCACGGGGTATGGCGGTACTTCGAGAGGACTCGCGATGATGTCTAGTAAGTCATCATCGGACAGTTGTTGCGTCAAGGGCGGCTCGGTTATCGCCTCATTACACCAATCAATCAGCTCCATGATGCTGTTTGCCCCCATATTCACTTTTGGAAGCTTGAACTTCCGCACTTCGTCAGTATCACTATCGACTTGAGTTCTGCGACACTGCTGGGTTTGAGTGACCGCCCTTTCCCGTGTGGCTTGATCTTGGCCCGCTGCCATTGCTAACAGTACTGCCTCAGGGTGACACCAGTAGCTGTTGCGCTGTATTACCGGCTGCACCATGGCCGCTATCTCAGGTCGCAAACTTTTGAGAAGTTGCACGCTGTGCAGCGCATTGCCAGGACCGTCAGAACATTTCCAGTTCTTCTTGATGCAGAACCACATGGGAGTATAGTGGCACACGATGAACTCCGCTAGCATTCTCAGACTGCCTGATGGCTATTCGGTTGATATGTAGAGCCGGAGAATTCGCGCCGCCAGAGTCAGCCACCTGGAGTGGTTTAGTGGACCGATCTTCATTTTCGCAGTTCTATCTGAGATACAGCCCGTCTGGACACTACGCGCCAGACTGTACAGAATAGCCTGATCTGAACTTAGATCACTGAGAATCTCCTGCGTCATTTCTGAAACATTTCCGACATCCATTGGCTCAAAATCGACCACTGGCAAGGTTTCTACTGCGCCTGCAGCAGCCCGGCCAATCAGCCCACTAAACGACTTAGGTCCTGTTGTGACTCCATCTAACTGGCTAAATACTGCACGAAGATTAAGTTCATTTGCATGAAGTTGGCACACAAACCAGTTTTTGTCCGAGCTCAAACAAACGGATAACACCACCTTTTTGGCCAGTATTAACTCTCGTGCCGCTACAGCCAAGCACAGAAATATCCGCACCAAACTCATATGCTACGGCGTTCAGGTCCTGAAAAATGTCCTCCGCTTTCCCAGTCTGTGGGGTAAAATGTCCTAAATATGCACTGTCTGGCTCGGATACAACCACAATGTGCTCTTCCGTCTTCTTTGAACTGGCTGTCATAAGCGTGTCGTCTTTTCTACCGTCGAAGTAGAGACCAGGTACACGACCTGCATGATCCTCATGGCTCTGGGCTACTACCTCTCTTCTAATCCGATCCCTTGCTCGCCATATTTTTTTGCTATCCACTATGCAGTCCATATCGTCAGAAGTGATCCGACCAATGTCCATTTGGAAACCGTTTATGATCGCAGCACACGCACGATTAGACACTCCGTACCGATCTGCTGCTAGAGCCGTATTTAGCAGTTCGTCTGTGTTACTGTTCACCATATACTCTGACTCATTGACTACAGATGTGAGCGATGATGAATCTGTGGCGGAATCTTGGTCTGAATTAGAATCTAGCTGGGCCATTCCAGAAGGTCCCGGTTGTGGTGATGTGACTCTCTCGGCGGTCAGACGCCTCCTTTCGTCCATGGCGCGTCGACGAGTGGTTTCACGGATATCTGCGGTGCCGATTTGCATTTGGCGAGGTCCTCTCTGGTCTTGGACAAAGGGAAACTCCATTCGTGGCACTTTGTCGGCCATCGCACATTTGCAGCTATCGATATCAGCACATTTTCGCGATATCGCGATATCACATTTTAGCACATCGATATCAGATATCAGCACGGCTCGTGTCGCCCTCGTTAATAGGTTGTCCCTACTGCTGATAATCCCAGTTTCCCTTGAAACTTGAGTAACGAAAAGGAACAGGAGACTTGGATTGACTAATAAAACAGGGATGTATGGCATGCGAAGCTATTTTGTGTCGTTAGTGCGTACGCAATTTATTCGAATGATGATTCATAGCACTGTGAAAGGTGGAGCACAGACAAAGGAAAGTGGAGCGATCAGTCCTTCAGTGAAGTTTAATCTTTACAATCAGATAAATCCCGGCTCCCCTGATCTGTTTTTGAACTACCAGAATCCATTCACAAGTCATTCACAGCACCGACTGCCGCCTTTTTCGTCACAGCGCCGCGGCGGCGCTCCGACGGCGGCCGACGCGTGGTGTTAGATGCCAATCGCAACGGAGCGCCATCACTAGAGACTTCAACGCCGGGCGCCCGGCAAATTTGTTTCTTTATCGGCCTGTCGCATATTTTGTTTATTGTTTGATTTCGATTTGGTTTCGACCACAGGTTTTTTTTATAGGTGATCTGCACGATAATTTCACTAAGCATAAGAAAAACCGTTCAAGCGACACACCCTAATGTACAGTGATTGAGTGTAATAGCAATAGGAGGATCAACTATGTTTGTATTTGCAGCCGTTGTGATAACAGACACTCATATCCTGTATGACTAGGAGTTCACCGAAGAAATCCTTCATAACTTGCTCGGACGGCGCTCTCATCGCGGGTTTTTATTTGCACTTCCACATTGCCGTTCCCGACATATAGAATATATAACTTTCTTTCAAATTGTCCGCTTTCTTCTTAATGGTTAAACGGAAGTTGTAAAATTTTCAAGTGAATGCACACGATTACATTGCTAGCCGACGTTCATAACTGTGAGAGAGCAATGTTGTAATCATGGGTGCATTCAGGAGTTGTCACAGGGGCACTTCTCTTCAGGGGCGCCATTTTTTTAAGGAGCTCCACCGTGAAAGCACCTTTCAGCGTCCAGCTAAAAAAAAATTGATGGGGCGAGTTAGACTCGGTCATTCCCGAAGGGGTGCTTTTCCTTCCATACAAAGGCTACTTTCTTTCACAGGGGCGCCTCTGGCTGAAGAATTACAGTGGGGACACTGGAACCTTTTCAGAGGGGCGCCTTTTCCCGGCCGAAGGGACGCCTCTTTGCATGTAGAAAGCACTTGCCCTCAGTGCCACACCCTTTATCCGCCCTGCTTGCCATTCCATCGAAATATTTCTCCATAAAACTATAAAACATTTGGAAGGCTGGTGTCAGTCCATATTTACTACAACAAAACCATCGTCCAATATATTTTTTTTTCTGCTACTAGAGGACTATGTTTAACGTACTTGTATGATTGCTCTATGATGACTGTGAAATCGAGCCCAGGATATGCGATATAAAGCTAGATTTTCACAGACGTTGATTAGGAGTGAAACTTGGTAATTTTGGCGGACGTTTTGTCCCAAAAATATTTTTTTTTTCGCAATGGTAATTCTGAAAGAAATTGGCATTGAAAACGAAGCGGCTGAAATCGAAGGATTTTTCATTGTGGGGAAGGGGAGGGGGAGTATGCGGGCCAACGCTCCTGTTCAGACTTATCGCGTCCCTGGTTTGTCTCCCAAATTTCGAAACCGTGGCTACATCCATCGTCCGGATAAAAACTGCAGAATCTCAACACCCGCATATGACAGAATCACAAAACACACTTAGGATTCTTTAATTTCGAAATTCACGAAATTTCTATATTCTTTAGACACGATTTCGATCAAACTCACTTCGGACGAATCATGACAAGACGGACTTCATTCCCATTGATCGTGGGCAAAGTGTACAAAATCTGCAGGTTTTCAGTTTCAAATTTCAAGTCTCTGTCAAATCATCACAGTCGAGCTGTCATCACTGTCGAGAGTCGATTGTCGAGCTGCCCGGTGTATTGAAAGATCCCGGGGTGCTGTGGTAGACACACCATACACAGGTCGCTCGGAAATGCAGCTGCCTTCTCATCTATCTCTCTCTCTCTCTCTCTCTCTCTCTCTCTCTCTCTCTCTCTCTCTCTCTCTCTCTCTCTCTCTCTCTCTCTCTCTCTCTCTCTCTCTCTCTCTCTCTCTCTCTCTCTCTCTCTCTCTCTCTCTCTCTCTCTCTCTCTCTCTCTCTCTCTCTCTCTCTCTCTCTCTCTCTCTCTCTCTCTCTCTCTCTTTACTGGCTCCATCACATCACCCAGGACACTGTTCAATTGCTGATTCAAACTGACGTCTTTTCGCATATAACTTACTTCAGTTCGATCTTTGAGTGGTCGTCGAACGGTCTACACAGTGTAGACCACTCGACGACAAAGAAACCACGAAACACTATAAACTGTCTGCACAAAGAAACTTTCCAACTTCACACCATTTCATAGGAAGTAACCTTTTCTCGTGGACGTGGTACAATCTGCTTCAAAGCGATGCTTTATGAGGCAAAGGGAACGACATGCAGTGGACGGATGTGTTTATAAGCGACACAACTGAGCACGTATATGCAGGCACAGAGGTCCAGTGCCTGATGCAGGACCTTGGATCCTGTGGCGAGGGCCATGTTCCCTCCAGTTTTCTCGGATCATAACCATCAACATCATTGTGTTGGCTGGAAGGAATTTCCTCCAAATTGACTTTGGCTATTCGTATTTTCGGTGGCTCCTACGCAGGCAGTCGAGTGGTCCTGAACGGATGATTTTTCAAACTCAGAGGAACTCTCTCAGCTGCAAAATTCATAGGGATTGCAATCGATCACTCTGAAGGGGCACATTTTCCCGTCAGAGGGGCGCCACACCTCCATGGGGAGGGTGGTCCATCCCAAAATAGGTAGTTGTCGCCCCTTTCGCCCCCACCCTTTTGTGTCCGTCCTTTCATATATTGCAGGGATTTTGCCCTACGTTTTTGACCACTTCGACATTTTCATTACGACCTAATGGTTCTACATCTTGGCTTGTCATATGGCTTACTACATCTTCCCATGGGTACTTGGGAAGTTCCCATGGGTACAAGTGTGTTGGTTGGCATCAACTAAGTATGCTAAGTAGCATGGTGCTTTTATTTTTTCCTTTAGCTTTCTTATCAGCACAAAACTACCAGTGGTTATTGGGGGACCGAAAACAACATTGAGGGGGCCAAGATCAACATTGGTGGGGCCATGGCCACAACAGAAGGATACAAATTGGCGCCCCTGAATCCATCAGCATCTGCTAATCTCAGCATTTTATGATGCAAGTCGTACTTCCACAGTGGGGGGAAGTCCAGTTATTTTGTTGTTTTTTTTTGCACAATTTTCAATTTTGTAGCACAAGGTGGAGTCAGTCCACTATCTAAACCTAATCTGTTTCTTTACAGTACAAAATACTCTGGTGAACATCGACTAAGTTTTCTATACAGCATGGTGTTTTCTTCTTTTTTTCCTTTAGCTTTCTTATGAATATAAAACAGCATGGCTTATCGGGGGGGATCAACATTGGAGGGGGGGCAAGATCAACATTGGTGGGGCCATGGCCCACACAAAAGGATACAAATCGACGCCCCTGCACTGAAACCTCACTTTTTCCAACCAGTGAACCACCGCCTTCCTTTAAGTGTCTAACAAACTGTACTGTCTTGATGTACTAGCCAAACGCGAGGCAACTTCACGGCCTCGAGCAGAGGTCACTCGGGAGCGTCACGCTCCGACCGCGCGCAGCGGGACCCACACAACCGCGCGCCGCGGGACTCACGCGAATAGTACCCACAAATCCCACGGCCGCCGCTCTGGCGGTGTCACTCCAATATCTACCGTACTGTGTCCGCTGCCTAGATGTCGCCACACAACACTACATTCTCCTCCCCTACGAAATAAGCCTGGAGCGTGCCTACCTAAGCAACACAATTTCACGTGCCACAATTACAAATGAAGCACTACGCTTGAACATTGCAAAGCCTCTTGGTACAACAGCACACCTAAATACTCGCACATTTGTCAAAACCGTATCGACGAGGAGCCCGACTGACTCGACCAGATCTGGTTCTCACTGGTGTCTCGCGCTCGCTAGACGGCATCGCTGCCTCTTCTTGCTGCGCCTGGTGATGCAGCCGCGCCTGTTGACCCAACTGCGCATGTCGGCCTCCGCCGGACATCTCGTCCCCCTCAGGATTCTCCACCGGCGTCGGGGTCTGCTCCCTGGAGACAGTCTCTGCTTCGGGCCTCGGGCGTTCCTCGCACCCTCCGCGGCTGTTGCCTGTGCTTCTCGTAAGTCGGTCACCGTGCACTCTTGTACCGTCATCGAGCAAGAAACACGCCGGTCCGCGCCGCTCGAAGACTCCCTTTGGGCGCGAGAACCTCAACCGCCTTTACGTGCCTGTGGCGGAAGACGGAGCCGTACGGCGTCCCCACGGCGAAGTCGGGAGCCTTCACACGATGTGTGCGGTCGAAGTAGGCCTTCTGACGAGCCTGCTTCTGCGTCACGCGGTCCCGCAGGTCAGCCGGTCTCGGCCGTAGTCGCCCTCCGACGTCCACCACCGCGCTGATCTTGTTGCGCATCGGACGCCCGTGCAGCAGTTCAGCTGGACTGCGACCGGTGGTTGCTTGAATCGTGCTCCGGTATGACAGCAGAAAGAGCTGGAGATACTGAGAACGGTCAGCCTTTTCCAGATCTGCTGTCTGAAGTGCTGCCTTGATCGCCTTGTTCGCCCGCTCAACCTGGCCCGATGACTGCGGATGATAAGGCGACACTTTTATGTGAGCGACTCCAACACTGCGCAGGTACGAGGCGAATCGTTCAGACGTGAAAGCCGATCCACAATCTGACACTATTTCCTTCGGGTAACCTTCTCGACACGCGAGCTTCTCAATAAACTGCACGACCACGTCAGATGTCGGGTGCTCACAAAACCCAACCTCAATCCACTTCGAGAAGTAGTCGATGCCAGCGATCGCAAATCGCTGTCTAGGGCGACTGCCTGCCATGGGACCGATGAAATCAAGCCCGAGCTTAGACCATGGCTCATCAGGTAGTGGGACAGGCTGCAGAGGCGCGTGCCTAGGCGCCGCCGTCTTATCTGCCACGGAACATATCTTGCAGTCCTTGACATTTTTATCCACTGCCTGATCCATACCAGGCCACCAGTACAGTTCACGCAGTCTCTGCTTGGTGTGAACTACGCCTTGATGCCCCTCGTGGGCAAGTTCCACCAGTCGTGTCTGCAGATCTGCTGGTACCAGAACCCGGCCACCGCGCAGGACGACGTCGTTCATCATCGTCAGCTCGTCCCTGCATCGGTAGAACGGTTGTAATTCCGGCGTACACTCACGATAGTGTCTGAGCCACGGATGTGGAATCGGTTGTCTCAGCTTACCGAGAACAAGATCCACCCGTGAAGTTGTCTTAAGCTCCGTGCCGCTCACCGCTGCTCGCTCCTCCGTGAATGCGGCCACGACCAGCTGGTCGTCGTCTAACGCCACCTGCACCGGCGCTGGGAGCCGAGACAACCCATCTGCTGGGTTAATGCTTCCCCTTGACGTGCTGCACTGTGAAGGAGTACTCCATCAATCGACACGCCCATCGAGAAATACGCATCCCCGCCCTACCGATGCCTCGTGACGTCATCAGAGTCTTAAGCGCCTGGTGATCTGTTCTCAGGACAAACTCCCTGCCCCACAGATGCCTGTGCCACTTCTCAATTGACCAGACACAGGCCAACGCCTCTCTCTCTCTCTCAGTGACGCTGTAGCGACGCTGAGCCTCAGACAGCGTACTGGATGCAAACGCCACCACTCGTTCGCCATCGGGATGCAGCTGCGTGAGCACCGCTCCGATGCCCACGTCACTGGCGTCTGACGTCACGGCTGTGGGCAGAGTCGGATCGTACATAGCCAGGACAGAACTAGTCAGAATCGCTTCTCTGATGTCTCTGAACGCTGCGTCCATCTCTGGCGTCCACTCGAACTTCGGTGCGTCCTTTCTCAGTGGCCGCCGTAGTTCCTCCACCCTCGAACTGTATCTGTGGATGAATCTGCTATAAAAGCCAAATAAACCCAGCACCGCCTGAAGCTGTTTCGGCGTGCCTGGCGGCTTCATGTCCCGCAGGCCCTGAACTCGGCTAGGGTTCACCGCCACTCCGTCGCTGGACACGGAGAAGCCCAGGAAGTCGATACGGCTTACACCCCAGTGACACTTGTCCGTATTCAATGTCACGTTGTACTTGTCTAGCCGTGTCAGCACGGCGTTCACCCGGGTGTCGTGCTCATCTTGCGTGCGCCCTGCAACAATGACGTCATCAAGGTAGACTTGAGTGCCAGGCAGTCCTCGCAGGATTGTTTCTATCATCTTCTGGAAGCAGCTTGTTAGGGATCGCATGCCGTAGCAACACCTCCGATAGCGGAACACCCCTTTGTGAGTTACGAACGCGGTCAAGTTTCTAGACTCCTCGTGAAGCATGAGCTGATGATAAGCGGCTTTCATGTCGAGAGTCGAGAATACTTTCGCTCCTACTAGCTGGTCCAGTATCTCCTGCATATCTGGCAATGGGTACCCGCTGGTTGATACTGCCTTGTTAACCTCGCGGAGATCAACACACAGTCTGAGCTGACCAGATCGGCGCCTGGAGCGCTTGGAGACGACGATGGGAGAAATCCACGGTGATCCGTCGACTCTCTCGATGATCTGCTGGTCCTCCAGTTCCTGCAGATGGCGTTTCAACTCATCTCGAAGGGCAAACGGCACTGGTCGCAGCTTCTGCTGCACAGGAACGGCGTCTTCACGAAGCTGGACTCTGTGTACGAAGCCCTTGATGGGTGGCAGGGAATTCTCGCCCTCACCCTCTGACGTGACCTCTGCGCTGGTCACTAGCTGATTCACGGCGCACACAGCTGACCCGTGCTTGACGGAGATACGCAGACTTCTCTGCAGGTTCATGCCGAGGAGCGGCGTACCGCCGTCCACCACATAGAGGCAGCCCTGACAGCCTCGCCCGTCCTCGGTCTCCACCGTTACCGAGATGACTCCAGCCACCATCAGCTGACCGCCTCCGTACGCCTGCAGGCTGGCTGTAGTGGACTTCAGAGGAATGTGACAAATGACACTCATAAATCCGTTGTGGAATGATGGACACCGCTGCACAGGTGTCCATGAGCATATCCATCCAACAGCCTCCTATCTTAATCTTCATTTTCAAGGCAGAATCATTCTGCTCAATAGCAAGAATATGCAGTGTTCGATTCAACAGCGCTTACTGCTCTGACCTGCTTTTTGCATTTCACAGCAAAATGTCCCAATGTCCCACATTTCCTGCATTTTTGTCCTTTCGCTGGACACGCTTCATCTGTCGAAATATGGCCCTGTCGTCCACAGGCATAGCAAAATTTGCCTTTTGACGTTCTTCCTACCGGTCTCGGTGTATTCTTCCGCATGGCGTGGGCCACCTCCACCGGCTCAGCTGACGGCACTGCTTGGTCGTGACGTCTCCCACCGCCTCCTGCCCCCCCCAACAACCGCTGTCGGTCCATCGCTCGGTCCTCAGCCAGAGCCACGGATAGACGACGCAGAGTCAGGTGGTCCTCCACACACAGACGATTACGGAGACGACTCGAAACGCATGTCTTCACAAACTGGTCCCGTATCATGTCGTCTTCCAAGGCCCCAATTGCGCAGAACTTGCTCTGTTCCCTTAAGGTGGTCAAGAACGTGGCGACCGATTCGCCAACCCGCTGACGCCACCGACGTTCAGACAGGACAACTTCACGCGTTCAGACAGGACATCTCTGGGCTGTTCAAACAGTTGGTGAAGCAACGAGAGACATTCTCTCATCACATAGTCTCCAGACGTCACCAGTTGCGGGGGAGTGCCTCCGCTGTCACCTGAGCGTGGGGTGTCTTGGAGCTCGGCTCCAGGCGCCGTTGTCTCTGCAACGCGATGCGGCGCTGTCGTTTCTGCAACGCGATACCGCCGCCGACCCTCCGAGCCCAGGCAGTGTAGCAGGAGCGCTTTTTGCCGGGCCTGGTCCCACTGTGACCAACCGATGGCCACTGCATATAGCTCAAAATCGGCATACCAGGCAGACCAAGGGATACTCGCAGTCGCCGCCGTGGCGAAAAAGGGTCCCGGTGGACGAATACCTTCCATGGCTGCCGAGTCAATGCACTTGCGTACTTTATCCTGGTCGCCAATTCTGTACTGTCTTGATGTACTAGCCAAACGCGAGGCAACTTCACGGCCTCAAACAGGGGTCACTCGGGAGCGTCACGCTCCGACCGCGCGCAGCGGGACTCACACAACCGCGCGCCGCGGGACTCATGCGAAGAGTACCCGCCAATCCCACGGCCGCCGCTCTGGCGGTGTCACTCCAATATCTACCGTACTGCGTCCGCTGCCTAGATGTCGCCACACAACACTACACAAACATGTAAGGAGTCAGCTAATGCGAATAGCTCACTCTTTCCGGGAAAAGCCGTCAATAATGCTCTGCTGCTGGAGTTGTCTCTAATCTGTATACGGGCTTGTCTCTAATCTGTATACGGGCAGTGTTACACAAAATGTGGTGAGAGCGGAAACTTCTAGTTACGACACGTTCCGATAGATGCTGCCCGAGCACAACTGCGAACGGAAGCGCAGTTGAAGTGGCGGGTAAAAGCGGCTCGTGCACTTAGACAATTACAACAACTTAGCTCCCAGGTTAATCTAGTGGATAAGAGTTAAGAGTCAAGCACAGGATAATAGTTAAGCTCCTTTAATTGTTTGAACAAATATCTGTTACATACTCCGCGATCCTACCAGATAGCCCTTCACTCCAACAATGGTGTGAATTTGGCAGTTCTTCGAGTAGCGAATTTAGCGGTTCGGGCATCCTAAAATGTTTCATTTGGATATTTACGCTCAGCCACAACGCGTTCTTTATAATGGTCATTGGTGTAGCCACGTTCTTGAAATTGGGGTGTGGGGACAAGCCAGGGATTCGTGGCAAGTTTGGGCAGGATAGAGAGATGAGGGCCCCTCCCCCAACAAAATTCCCGGACTTCAGTGCCTGAATAGTGCCTTTTCAGGAAATGTCTGCACTGTCTTTGACTCTTCACCCCGAAATCATTTTCGAAACCCGTATAGGTAAGTGATGAATGCCTTAGCATGAAGTGACCGACGGGCCCTTGCAACGGCCATACCATGCTGAAAACACCGGTTCCCGTCCGATCACCGAAGTTAAGCAGCATTGGGCCCGGTCAGTACTTGGATGGGTGACCGCCTGGGAACACCGGGTGTCGTTGTCAGTTTTCCTTTCTGCCTGCTTGGTCGGAGAAGGAGCTGCCGACACATTTAGACAGATTCCACGTCTATTAGTGATCGGGCAACCAACGTGTTGCCATTCGTCAATTATATAACGCAATCCATCGCCGTGATTATATGCCACCCGCACCGCCATGTTTTTCTCCTGCCAGGTTTTCTCCGGTTATCGTGCATGACCACGTGCATCGTGGACGCTCTTTCATATTTTTTTTTATTGGTGCTTAAGCGTCGTGGATTGAACACCACGAATTATCGAACACCATAAGTTGCCCCCGCCCGCAATATTTCCATGGCGGAAAGCGGTCTCTCAGCGTTTTGTTTTCTCCCTGCACGGATAATACCTTCCTTCCAGGTACGCATCGACATGGGTTGTTATGGCGGAAACACAGACACATACACACACACACACACACACACACACACACACACACACACACACACACACACACACACACACACACACACACACACACACACACACACACACACACGCACACGCACACGCACACGCACACGCACACGCACACGCACACGCACACACACACGCACACGCACACGCACACATGCACATATATATGCACACATATATATATATATATATATATATATATATATACACTGGGTAAAGGCATATGGGCAACGCATTGGTCACCCGACCTCTAATCGATGTGGAATCTATCTCAATTTGTCGTCCGCCCCCTCTCCGACCCCGTAAGCAGAAAAAGTGTCACAGTGACACCCGGCTACAGGCAGCGCGCGCAGTTACAGCACGGACGACGGCCGGCCCGGCACAGATGAGACCCGAGAGTAAGAGTGCGGCCGGTGACGTCAGACGGTGCCCGCCTGCCCTCCTCACTGCCAGCTGCCGTAACTTTCACACGGCCGACGGGTCACCGGACGGCCCGCCGGTGGTCAGACACCGGCGGGCCGGCATGTGCCGCCGACGCTGGAGGTGCAGCGTGACCTGCCTAACACGGGCCACCGGCGGGCCGCGGCCGCCACCGCTCGACGGCCGCCACCGCTCGGCCGGAGCCGCGCCTGTGTCCGGGACGGCCTCTGGAGTCACGGCCGTGTCACCACCGAGTCATGGCAGAGTCGTGGCCGAGCTATGGCCGAGTCATGACAGACACTACCGAGTCATGGCCGAGTCACGGCCGAGCTATGGCCGAGACATGACAGACACTACCGAGTCATGGCAGAGTCATGGCCGAGTCATGGCCGAGTCATGGCTGAGTCATGGCAGAGTCACGGCCGAGTCATGGCCGAGTCATGGCTGAGTCATGGCCGATCATGGCAGGGTCATGGCCGAGTCATGGCAGGGTCATGGCCGAGTCATGGCCGATCATGGCAGGGTCATGGCAGAATCACGGCAGTCACGGTAGGGTCACTACCGAGTCATGGCCGAGTCACGGCTGAATCACGGCCGAGTTGCAGGCTAGTTACGGCTGAGTTGCAGGCTAGTTACGGCCGAGTTGCAGGCTAGTTACGGCTGAGTTGCAGGCTAGTTACGGCCGAGTTGCAGGCTAGCTACGGCCGAGTTGCAGGCTAGTTACGGCTGAGTTGCAGGCTAGTTACGGCCGAGTTGCAGGATAGTTACGGCTGAGTTGCAGGCTAGTTACGGCCGAGTTGCAGGCTAGTTACGGCCGAGTTGCAGGCTAGTTACGGCTGAGTTGCAGGCTAGTTACGGCCGAGTTGCAGGCTAGTTACGGCCGAGTTGCAGGCTAGTTACGGCCGAGTTGCAGGCTAGTTACGGCCGAGTTGCAGGCTAGTTACGGCCGAGTTGCAGGCTAGTTACGGCCGAGTTGCAGGCTAGTTACGGCTGAGTTGCAGGCTAGTTACGGCTGAGTCATTGTCGGGTCACCGCCGAGTCACGGCTGAGTTGCCGCTGAGTCACGGCTCAGTCATGACCGAGTCACGGTCGAGCTACCGCCGAGTTACGGTTGAGTCACGCCCGAGTCACGACCGAGCAGCGTTCCAATCTCGACGAAGTCGGCGTCGAGCTGCCGCGCGGTTCGACCCGCCTGCAGTCGAGTCATAACAGGCTGCCCACATCCGGGCCGCAGAGCCCAATACCGTGAGTCAGGTACGACACGACAGGGCCAGTCGTGACTCAGGCGCACCACCCCGTGTCTGATACGTGGCCTCCGGTGGTGCGACAGTCGGGCCGTGTACAACATAAAGACATAAAGACATAAAAGATTAGTGCAACTATGAGCCACAAGGGCCCTTCTTGGTTGCACTCTGTACACTGAACCAGTTGCCCACCAAAACTGTCAATCAGCCCTCCCTGTAATACTGAAAAGCAAGCCCTATATTCTTATAATGATTGTCTATGCTGTTTTTAAAGATGTTCAATGTGCTGCTACTGACGATGTTTTCTGGCAGCTGGTTCCAGTGTTCCACTACCCTGTTGGTGAAGAAAGTTTGCCTTAACCTTGTTCTGCTGTGGTTAACTTTAATTTTGAATTTATGACCTCTAATTGCATCATTTCTGTTAAATTCAAACATTTCCCCAAGGTATCCCCTCTCCAGACCATTGACAAATTTAAAGACCTCGATGAGATCTCCCCTCAGCCTTCTATATCTAAGTGAAAACATATTCAATTTCTTCAATCTTTCCTCATATGCCAGGTTGCTTATGCATTAACCATTTTTGTAGCCTTCTTTTGTACTCTCTCCAAAAGCCAACAATCTTTTTCATAGCTAGGAGACCAAGCTTGGATGCAGTATTCCAAATGTGGCCTGACGTATGCACAGTAAAGCTTCCTGATCACTTCCTCACTTCTGTATGATACATTCCTATTTATTGCCCCGAGCATTCTCAGTGCCTTCTTCCTGGCTTCCTTGGTCTGTTCTGATGCCCCCAGTTTTGTGTTTAGAATAACACCTAAATCCTTCTCCTGTTGAGTCACTGATAGCACATGGCCACCCATCAAGTATGGAGCCTTCATATGCTGCTTACCCAAGCATATGAAGGATGATGATGCACTTATCAAAATTAAATTTCATTTGCCATTCTTCGGACCACTTCACAAGTTCGTCTAAGTCTTTTTGCAGCGAGATATGCTCATCCTGACCTGTTATTGCCCTAAAGACCTTCAAATCATCCGCAAATTTCAAAACTTTACTGCTTAGGCCACTTTCAATGTTATTTACAAATATAATGAAGAGTAATGGCCCTAGTACTGACCCCTGGGGGACTCCACTAAGAACATTTTGCCATGATGACTTTGTACCATTTAGCATCACTCTTTGCTGTTTATCTGAAAGCCACAACTCTATCCATTTTAAGATGCTACCTGCAATACCATGGAACTGAAGCTGTATCATTAACCGTTTATGGGGTACCTTGTCAAAGGCCTTACTAAAGTCAAGATATGCTACATCAACCTGATTTCCCTGATCAAATTATTCTGTGGCGAAGTTCAAAAAGTCCAAGAGGTTTGTGAGACACGACCGTCCTTTTCTAAACCCATGTTGAATATTTTGAATCAATCTGCTACCTTCCAGATAACTAACTATTCTATCCTTGATAATTGATTCGAGTACCTTGCATACTAGGGATGTGAGACTTATTGGCCTATAGTTTTCAACTTTCCCTCTTTCTCCTTTCTTCAAAATAGGAACTACATTTGCCCTTTTCCAATCGGTTGGAATTTCATTATATGAAACTGATCTACAAAATATTATACTAAGTGGAAATGCCAGTTCCTTTTCAGTTTCCCGCAACACCCTAGCATAAATTTCATCAGGTCCTGCTGCCTTATTTTGCTTTATTTTCCTGATATGATTGTAAACAACATCACTATCAATGAAATCAACATCATTTGTCAGATCCCATGTCACTGGACTATGGTGTATGGTCGGTACAACAGCGTGGACGTGGACGTGGACGTGAATGTGGACGTGGCTCTGTGTCTTCATGGCCGGGGAGGGGGAGCGATGTGACTTGGGTGGGCAGGTGGTGCGGTGGTCGGATCAGCACAAGTGGCGGCACCGGCCCATCGGCCCACCGTCCCACCAGCCCACCGTCAGAGCGTCCCACCAGCCCACCGTCCCGGCGTCCCATCGGCCCACCGTCACAGCGTCCCACCGGCCCACCGGCCCAGCGTCCCACCGGTCTACCGGCCCACCGGCCCAGCGTCCCACCGGTCCACCGGCCCACCGCTTCAGTGTCCCACCGGTCCACGTACCGGGCCGCCGACCAGTGACCTGGTGCCTTACTTGGACAATCACCAACCGGATTTCAGTCCTTCCAGTTCAACACCTCGGTGCTGAATGAGAGCCGTGCCGTGTGGCAGGAGAGAGTGCGGTCTGACCAGAGAGGGGAGTGGCTGCTGACCGGAGAGGGCGGGGAGCGGCTGCGAACCAGGAGGAGAGTGGATGCTGACCAGAGGGGAGTGGCTGCTGGCCAGAGATGAGAGTGGCTCCTGACCAGAGGGGAGTGGTTGCTGGTCAGAGAGGAGAGTGCCTGCTGACCGGAGAGGGCGGGGAGTGGCTGCGAACCAGGAGGAGAGTGGATGCTGACCAGAGGGGAGTGGCTGCTGGCCAGAGATGAGAGTGGCTGCTGACCAGGGGGGAGTGGCTGCGGACCAGGAGGAGAGTGGCTGCTGACCAGGGGGGAGTGGCTCCTGACCAGAGGGGGGGAGTGGATGCTGACCAGAGGGGAGTGGCTGTCTGACTAGAGATGAGAGTGGCTGTCTGATCAGAGAGGAGGGTGGCTGCTAACCAGAGAGGAGGGTGCTGGGTGATTAGAGCGGAAAGTTATGGCCGATCAGCGGGGAAAATAGCTGCTAGCCAGAGAGGAGAGTGATGACTGGCCAAAAAGAAGAGTGCTGGCTGACCGGTGGAGAGAGTACTAGGCGACGAGAGTGGATAGTGTTGGCTGACCAGAGTGGGGAGTGCTCGCCCTTTAGAGGGTGCTTGCGAACCAGGGAGTGGAGTGCCAGCTGTTCAGGTGGGGGAGTGTAGGCTGTCGAGGTGTGTGTGGGGCGAGGGAAGTGCCGTCTGACTGGAAGAGGCCCACCACAGGCGGTGAACTACATCTGTGAGCACGCCTCAAGAGTGCATGCGTCAGCTCTAGGCGTGACCAGCCCACAATACACCGGATGTGATTAGCTCTCCACTCACTCGGAGTGATGAGCCCACCACACACTGGACGTGATGAGCCCACCACCCACTGTTTGTGATGAGCCCACCATACATTGGACGTGGTGAGCCCACCATACATTGGACGTGGTGAGCCCACCACCCACTGTTTGTGATGAGCCCACCATACATTGGACGTGATGAGCCCACCACCCACTGGACGTGATGAGCCCACCACCCACTGTTTGTGATGAGCCCACCACCCACTGGACTTGATGAGCCCACCATACATTGGACGTGGTGAGCCCACCACCCACTGTTTGTGATGAGCCCGCCACCCACTGGACGTGATGAGCCCACCACCCACTGGACGTGATGAGCCCACCACCCACTGTTTGTGATGAGCCCACCACCCACTGGACGTGATGAGCCCACCACCCACTGGACGTGATGAGCCCACCACCCACTGGACGTGATGAGCCCACCACCCACTGGACGTGATGAGCCCACCACCCACTGGACGTGATGAGCCCACCACACACTGGACGTGATGAGCCCACCACACACTGGACGTGATGAGCCCACCGCCCACTGTTTGTGATGAGCCCACCATACACTGGACGTGATGAGCCCACCATACATTGGACGTGATGAGCCCACCATACATTGGACGTGATGAGCCCACCATACACTGGACGTGATGAGCCCACCATACATTGGACGTGATGAGCCCACCATACACTGGACGTGATGAGCCCACCATACACTGGACTTGATGAGCCCACCATTCACTGGACGTGATGAGCCCACCATTCACTGGACGTGATGAGCACACCATTCACTGGACTTGATGAGCCCACCATACACTGGACGTGATGAGCCCACCATTCACTGGACGTGATGAGCACACCATTCACTGGACTTGATGAGCCCACCATACATTGGACGTGGTGAGCCCACCACCCACTGTTTGTGATGAGCCCGCCACCCACTGTTTGTGATGAGCCCACCACCCACTGGACGTGATGAGCCCACCACACACTGGACGTGATGAGCCCACCACCCACTGGACGTGATGAGCCCACCATTCACTGGACGTGATGAGCCCACCATTCACTGGACGTGATGAGCCCACCATACACTGGACATGATGAGCCCACCACCCGCTGGACCACATCTCGGAGTGCACTGACCGGGCTTTGATCGATAATCAGCAGACGTGACGTCACCTGGCGGCCGGTCTGTTGACTGTAGCGATACCGGCATGTCGGACTCGGGCTGCAGCCGCACTGACCCGGCACTTCACGTAGCCGAGCCAGCGCGGCTCCAGGCGACATGTAAACCGCACCGCAGCCGCGGCCGGGCCGGCAATGGTCGCCAGCTGGACCGGCAATGGTCGCCAGCCGGACCAGCAATGGTTACCAGCATGGCCATCAATAGTCACCAGCTGCACCAGTAATAGTCTCCCGCCGGGCCAGTTACAGTCTCCAGCATGGCCAGCAATGGTCGCCAGCAGGGCCGGCAATGGTCGCCAGCTGGACCGACAACAGTCGCCAGCAGGGCCAGCAATGGTCGCCAGCTGGACCAGCAATGGTCGCGAGCTGGACCGGCAATAGTCGCCAGCAGGACCAGTTACAGTCCCCAGCAGGGCCAACAATGGTCGCCAGCATGGCCAGCAATGGTCGCCAGCAGGGCCAGCAATGGTCACCAGCAGGGCCAGCAATGGTCGCTAGCAGGGCCATCAATAGTCACCAGCTGGGCCAGTAATAGTCGCCCGCCGGGCCAGTTACAGTCACCAGCAGGGCCAGCAATGGTCGCCAGCAGGGCCAGCAATGGTCGCCAGCAGGGCCAGCAATGGTCGCTAGCTGGACCAGTAATAGTCGCCAGCCGGACCAGCAATGATTACTAGCATGGCCAGCAATGGTCGCCAGCAGGGCCAGCAATGGTCGCCAGCGGGGCAAACAGTAGTCTCTATCGAGATTGCAATAGGTGCCGGTCGGGCTAGCAATTCTGCCAGCCGCACCAGCAATACACACCAGCCGGACCGACCAGACACCAGCCGGACCGAGCAGACTCCAGCCGGACCGACCAGACACCAGCCGGACCGAGCAGACTCCAGCCGGACCGACCAGACACCAGCCGGACCGACTAGACTCCAGCCGGACCGACCAGACACCAGCCGGACCGAGCAGACTCCAGCCGGACCGACCAGACACCAGCCGGACCGACTAGACACCAGCCGGACCGACCAGACACCAGCCGGACCGACCAGACACCAGCCGGACCGACCAGACACCAGCCGGACCGACCAGACACCAGCCGGACCGACTAGACACCAGCCGGACCGACCAGACACCAGCCGGACCGACCAGACACCAGCCGGACCGACCAGACACCAGCCGGACCGACCAGACACCAGCCGGACCGACCAGACACCAGCCGGACCGACTAGACACCAGCCGGACCGACCAGACACCAGCCGGACCGACCAGACACCAGCCAGACCGACCAGACACCAGCCGGACCGACCAGACACCAGCGGGGCGAACAACAGCCACCAATGTGGCAGCAATGGATGCCAATTATGACAATATCAGCCGCCGATCTGCCCGATAAATGGCCCCGACATTAATCAAATGGTCCAGCATCACATTCCGGTGGCCGAACGATAGGCACCAGCCGGTTCCGCGGTGGACATCGACAGGCACCAGCCGGTTCCGCGGTGGACATCGACAGGCACCAGCCGGTTCCGCGGTGGACATCGACAGGCACCAGCCGGTTCCACGGTGGACATCGACAGGCACCAGCCGGTCGCACTGTGGACATAGATATCCAGATGGAAGGGAAGTCAATCGCATGGAAAGGCCGCGATCTATTTTTCAATCGTTCGTTGCCGGACGCCTGTCTATGCATTTTTGGTCGTCTGCTAACAGTAAGCGCCTCTCCATTAGCTAAACTTCCTAGCTAAGCTCATCTAAAGTTGGCGACAATGAGGAACTGAGGATGGAGGAAGATGCCCTGGAGGTTTGGTGGGGGGAGCTGCCGCTTCCCTCCTCGGCCTCCGTGCCACTGCACCAGCCGATCCAGCACCGGAACCGGGATAGCCCATTCGTGAGCCGAAGCCGACCAGACAGTGCAGTTCAGTGTGCACGCGCTGCCTGGAAGACGTTCACGGTCCACGGCGCCGAGGAAGCACCGCTCGCCGCCGTGACGGGGCGCCACGCGCTGGAATGTGTGACGGCCCGAGGCGCCGGTCGGCACCATGCATAGCTGCCCTGATGAGTCACTATCACGGTCGTGAGCTGGCAGTAACGATAGCGATACGCGGCCCATTACGGGCACAGAAATCCGGTCAGTCGGCATACCTGAACGAGGTTAGTGCAGCATGCCTCGTGCATAGTGACGCTGCCTAATGACGTGGTAGGTAAGAGAGACGAGCGAGTTCGATTGTTCGACTGCCCCGCACGAAAAAGCGTGGACTCATTCGCTATGGACCACCAGCAGCCGGGCGATTGTTTGCCAAGCCCCAGCGCACGTGGAGACTCACCTTGCGCATTCGTCGCATTCGCCACACCCGGTGCGTTTCTTCCTTCTCTGCGGTTTCTGACAGACCCTTTACGCTATGTTAACCCGCGCTGTCTTTTCGGTCAGATCCTCACACCCCGTCTCTGGGAAGGGGGGGGGGGGGGTAGTAATTCCCTGTAAAATCCAAACTAAGTATCACAAAAAAGCGAAAGAGATGTCATCGGAAAGCGCTCGACCAGTAAGGTCTGGATCCACCCTCCAAAACAATTTCCCCAAAAAGTGACGTCACTAGGGAGGCTATATTTTCACGACTTTTCATGACTTCAATTATGTTTATTGGTCTGGGGAATTCATTTTGGGGATATTTGAAAAGAAAACAAAAAATATTTGGAATCAGAAAAGGACAGCGAAATCGACCAGGTCCATACGACTTTTTGGCCCACACCCCAAAATAAAAATGTTAATATTTCAAAATTTCAAAGTTTTGAGTTTTCAAGTTATATTTAATTTTATTTCTCGAATGGGTAGAGCAGACCGAGAAACGTTGTTGGAAGTCAACTTTCCACCCAAAAATGTTTACTTTAACCAGAATCTTCGATTTGAACTGCAATAGGCAAATATCCCCAAAAATTATGTAGTAAAAAAACGGAAGAAATGAAAAATTCCTCTCGTACGTTTTGTTGCATCCCCAAAGATAAACAAACGCTGAAAGCTTCCTTAAAATATCTGTATCCTTTAAAGCGTGATGACTGGTTGAACTTCTTTGGAGGTTACCTCACTTGACCTTGACTACCTCGTTGACCCTAGATGACCTGACTTCACAATTTTGACACAGCATGTTAAATTGACGTGGGAAAAGGTATGCCAAATTTTGGCGCGCTGCCGCGCACGGTTCGTTCACTATCCACGAAAAACCTGAGAGGGGCGGTTCAAGAACCCCCCCCCCCCCTCCGATACGGGACGGGTTAATTGCTGCCATATGATGGTCTAGTGCTACGCTTGAAGTCATGGTATTCGTCGCATGGGAGCTCGCTGTGACAATTCGATTATTTCAATTTAAGAAAATACTTTTCCCACTCTGACTGTGGAAAAAAGAAATCCAAATATCCCGCAAAGATTTGGTGTACCACATCTCTTTGTTTTAATATGCTCTCAGATTGGCTTCCGAACCTAGCCGCAGCGCTGGTTTGGCGTTCTTGTTACTGTTCGTTGTGTTTCTTGTTTAATCTATTGATGCTCCATCATGAGATGAAGCTCAGGTCTAATATTGAGGGCCCCAGCTCATTCTTTAGACGTAGGGCACCCTTGAGGCTCCGACGCTTCTTATATTTTGTTTTACGGACATGTCCCGTTTTTGTTATCTAGTGCTCCGGTGCGCATTTTAAAAGATAGTTTCGCGCTTTGCGGGCTTAGCCTGCTCTTGATTCCCTCATGCCGTTCTTGCGGCTTCTGAGTGATGTGAGGTTCCCGCTTTTTTAAGTCGACGCCTCTGATGCGAATCCTGGGGCCCACGACAGTATTTTTTTTGGTTCTCCGTCGCGATATGTTGAGCCCAGGCGCGAGTGCTGTGAGTCCGAGTTCCGGGTTCCGGCGTCATTTTTATTCTGGGCCAAGAGTTGATATTTTGTGGGGCCTCGGTGTGATTCTTGGACCCGGGGTCTCTCTGACACCCTGTCACTCTTTCTATCTCTCTCTCTCTCTCTCTCTCTCTCTCTCTCTCTCTCTCTCTCTCTCTCTCTCTCTCTCTCTCTCTCTCTCTCAACTGCTCTGGGAACTAAACGCTAATTGGATGGTACATGTCTCGCCAGGTTTCATCCTTTAAAGTATAGGGACGGTTCCTCGCACGGTATCCTCAGATCAATCTACTCGTGCCCTAATTCCTGCACACGGTCGTTAAATTTCAAACGTAGTAGATCAAATGCAGACTAATCGACAATTGCAACATTCACTCGGATATCATGTTGTGAGACAACATTATTCCTCATCATTGCACTAAATATGCATGTTTCAATACACAACGTAATTGCTAGTTAATTGCCTGCTGCCAGTTTATCAACACTGAAACACAGTCCAGAGCCTCCATGCCTTTTGCGCTGCTAGAGCTGCAACGCTGATGCCCTTCACATCATTTCGGAACTTACTACCTCGGCATGTCCTGTGCTTAAAATGCGCTCGTTATTCGGCAAGATATATTTGTTCATGTTCAGTGGATATCCACCGGCATTGGGTGCCTCGGACGCGCGCGGCTGAGAGGTAGACACGGTCACGAAATCACACGATGGTCCCTTCATATATATACTCGTCATCCATCGTTCACCTGCCTACTTAAACTGCCGACGTCGGACTTGAAGGAGCAGCAGGAGAACAGCGACACGACGAGTCTGCTATCACATTGCATTTATACGCGACTTCTAATTCACTCTTAGTCTGGCGCTTCATGGATCGGTCATAAATATATACACATTACCGACATGCCAGGCCAGATCTATGCATGCACGCTTCTCTCCGACATGCATTCACACACAAAGACACAATCGCAGACACACACACACACACACACACACACACACACACACACACACACACACACACACACACACACACACACACACACACACACACACACACGTCACATCACTAGTGCAGAGCGCAACGCCACTGGAATGAAGCGTGCCGACACTGGCACAGATCGTCACGGCACTGGCACAGATCGTCACGGCGCTGGCACAGATCGTCACGGCGCTGGCACAGAGCACCACGGTACTGTTACAGAGTGTGCCGGCGCTGGTACAGTGTGCCGGCGCTGGTACAGTGTGCCGGCGCTGGTACAGTATGCCGGCGCTGGTACAGTGTGCCGGCGTTGGTACAGAGTGTACCGGCGTTGGTACAGAGTATGCCGGCGCTGGTACAGTGTATGCCGGCGCTGGTACAGTGTGCCGGCGCTGGTACAGAGTGTGCCGGCGCTGGTACAGTGTGCCGGCGCTGGTACAGTGTGCCGGCGCTGGTACAGAGTATGCCGGCGCTGGTACAGTGTGCCGGCGCTGGTACAGTGTGCCGGCGCTGGTACAGAGTATGCCGGCGCTGGTACAGTGTGCCGGCGCTGGTACAGAGTGTGCCGGCGCTGGTACAGTGTACCGGTGCTGGTACAGTGTGCCGGCGCTGGTACAGAGTGTGCCGGCGCTGGTACAGTGTGCCGGCGCTGGTACAGAGTGTGCCGGCGCTGGTACAGTGTGCCGGCGCTGGTACAGAGTGTGCCGGCGCTGGTACAGAGTGTACCGGCGCTGGTACAGTGTGCCGGCGCTGGTACAGTATGCCGGCGCTGGTACAGTGTGCCGGCGTCGGTACAGAGTGTACCGGCGCTGGTACAGTGTATGCCGGCGCTGGTACAGAGTGTACCGGCGCTGGTACAGAGTGTGCCGGCGCTGGTACAGAGTGTACCGGCGCTGGTACAGTGTATGCCGGCGCTGGTACAGAGTGTACCGGCGCTGGTACAGTGTATGCCGGCGCTGGTACAGTGTGCCGGCGCTGGTACAGTGTGCCGGCGCTGGTACAGTGTGCCGGCGCTGGTACAGAGTGTGCCGGCGCTGGTACAGTGTGCCGGCGCTGGTACAGTGTGCCGGCGCTGGTACAGTGTATGCCGGTGCTGGTACAGAGTGTACCGGCGCTGGTACAGAGTGTGCCGGCGCTGGTACAGAGTGTACCGGCGTTGGTACAGTGTGCCGGCGCTGGTACAGTGTGCCGGCGCTGGTACAGAGTGTGCCGGCGCTGGTACAGTGTGCCGGCGCTGGTACAGTGTGCCGGCGCTGGTACAGTGTATGCCGGCGCTGGTACAGAGTGTGCCGGCGCTGGTACAGTGTGCCGGCGCTGGTACAGTGTGCCGGCGCTGGTACAGTGTGCCGGCGCTGGTACAGTGTACCGGCGCTGGTACAGTGTGCCGGCGCTGGTACAGTGTGCCGGCGCTGGTACAGTGTGCCGGCGCTGGTACAGTGTGCCGGCGCTGGTACAGAGTGTGCCGGCGCTGGTACAGAGTGTACCGGCGCTGGTACAGAGTGTGCCGGCGCTGGTACAGTGTGCCGGCGCTGGTACAGTGTGCCGGCGCTGGTACAGTGCCGGCGCTGGTACAGTGTGCCGGCGCTGGTACAGTGTGCCGGCGCTGGTACAGAGTGTGCCGGCGCTGGTACAGTGTGCCGGCGCTGGTACAGAGTGTGCCGGCGCTGGTACAGTGTGCCGGCGCTGGTACAGAGTGTACCGGCGCTGGTACAGTGTGCCGGCGCTGGTACAGAGTGTGCCGGCGCTGGTACAGTGTATGCCGGCGCTGGCGCAGAGTGCCGACTGCCGAGAGCTGCGGGCCGGCGGTGGTGTGGCGGCAGCCGCACGTGCTCACCGGCTGGGCGCGGTCCGCCCGCTCGCCGCAAATCCGTGTCAGAGGCCGGAACTGGCGCCTGGAGTGGCCGCCGCCCGCTACCCAGGCGCCAAGGCCCGCTCCCCCGGCTGTCGTGGGCGTCCATCAGCTGTTCACCGGCTGTCGCGGTTGTCCACCCGATGTCCACCAGGCCGTAGTTGGTGTCCACCGGGCTATCCAATAGTTCATTTGGACTACAATTGCAGCATCTGTCAGGTAGTATCCCTTTATGTCAGATTGCGGCGCCAACGTTTGCCGCGCTGTATTCGCCGTGCCTTGGTTTCTTTTCCAAGTTTAGTCCCGGAACCTAATGGCATTTTCAGATATTTCCCGAGCTGTATCTTCGCCAACTCTCCGGATTGAATTTCAGATTCGAAGTGGAAACGCATCCAATTGCAGAGGATTGGGACCGTTAGTGATTTGGGTTTTGGCGCGCTTCGACCAGACCTGATAACTCGCGCCCGAGGGGATTGGGATCGCGTAACTGGAGACGAAGGATCGCCGAACTACTTCAGCCACGATCAGACAGTGCAACACAGGGCGCGTGGCTGTCTGACGCTGCGCCAGTTCTGTCTCGTCGGCCTCTGCCTAACCACGCTTGTTGCGGGCCGAGTTGTGTCGCCGTCAGCATATCGTACACGCCTGCCGTCACTCACACTATGGACGGCACAGCTCTGAGCGGCGGAGGCCTATATGACGTCACATCCGGCGCACACGGCAGGGCAGCGACGACGCATCGCCGCCGTGACGTCATACCGGCGTCGTCGCGAGGTCATACGGCACGAGCTTCGGCGCTGGTGGCTCCCTTCGGGGAGCGTGCCGACCTGAGACCGGCCAGATAGTCTTTCGCCAGGTGGAAGTAGATCCAGTTGATGTAGTCGGCGATCTTCACGTACACGCCTGCAAACGCAGCCGGATGTCAGCTGTGACGCGGTGCACCACCATTGTAAGTGTGCCAACATGTCCGGTTGTTGTTTGTTCTTGTGCAGAAGCAGGGATATCCAGTCGGCAGTGCAGAATTTAAGATCGACAGCGAAAAGGTGCATTGCCAAGGATTGCTGCGCCTATTGACCTCTGTGATTCGCGCTTATATCTGGTCTAGTGTTGGGCAGGAGTTCATGTATGCTGTATAAAACTCGGCCCCTACACTGATGCACATATTGTGGCACTAGATGGGGCTCGAGGCCCGGCCCTCGCGTAATATACTTGTATTTGGTTTGAAATCTTCTTTCATTTATGGAGTTCCAGTAAAGCTTAGAGGTCACATCAACCTCAATCCTAGGGAAACACAAGTGTGCGCCAATTATGCTATGTCGCACAATTATGTTTCCTTAGGGGTGAGGCTGGTTTGACCTCAAAGCCCATGCGATTGTTACGAAAGATTTCGCTTAGCAATAAAGCGTTAAAAAACACAACTTTCTCAGCATGGAACATATAAATGCTAGCTCAGTTGGAGTAGTCTTTAGCGCTGAATCTGCATTCGATAGTGTAACGCACACCAAATAAGAGCACACAGAAAAGCGAGTACTGTATCAGGCCTGTTCTGTGCCAGGCAGCCGTGATCCAAGCTCCGCGCAGCACCGCTTGTCCCGAAGTGTACAAGAATTCCTCGCTTCATCCGTGGAGAATCGG
Source organism: Imbricaverruca yamaguchii (assembly GCA_034440575.1). Classification (NCBI taxonomy): domain Eukaryota; kingdom Metazoa; phylum Arthropoda; class Thecostraca; family Neoverrucidae; genus Imbricaverruca; species Imbricaverruca yamaguchii. Next base: position 48,301 of record JAOTOL010001617.1, on the reverse strand, counting down.
CCCATTTCCGAAGGCGATCTGCGGAGGACGAAGCGACACAACACCCGACCGAGATACACTCTTTTTCTTCTTTTTTATTGGGTGGTTCACGACGCACTTTATGCACATTCACGGCTAATGGCGCCGCCCACACTGTTTCGCCGGTGGGGCGCAGGATTGGGAAATGTCCCGAGCGGCGCTAGTGTCGAACCCGGGACCTTTGGTACCCAGGGCCCAACACCTCAACCACTGAGTCATCCCCGCCCCGACCGAGATACACTGCTGTAAATCGTGACACTTAGTCGGCCCGGGAAAACCCGCCGTCGCGACCAGCTCGACCGTTCGTGTACCGACCGGCACGTGCGATGGTGCGGCCGATCTAGTGCGGCTTCCTCTCCAGCTAGGTCAGCCAAAGACACAACTTCCACTAACATCGCCATACCGGCACCCACGGGTGTAGATATTGTGGGGCAGTCGGGGCAGCTTCGCCTCCAATTTGGAAGTTGGGAGGGCGGTGCTCCCTTAACTGTGAGTGCATGTTAAATTTTTATGGTTGGCAAAATACATATTCTGAATATGCTCAAGGTGGATAAGTAAAGCGGCCGAAATTTTTAGGAGGAAGGGTGGGTGTGTACCTTGGTCTAGCACCTACTGGACGCATTCGGTCGCATCACACGGTAAGTTCGTGTTCCCTGTCCCCACTGCAGATTTCATAGCAAGTGTTGAGCCCGAGGAGAAGTGAACTTCAATGACATCGCCGTTGCCAGCATTGGCTACTGCTGCTGCCACTGCTGTTCAAATTGTTTCTATGACAATACAATCGATCTACAAGGAAATATAAGCTGGCGGCATTTGGCTAGAACGACTGCATGTGTTCGCAACCAAGAATCGCATTCGACTCTCGCGCGATATGCCTTACGTGTATATTGTGAGTCAGATCTAGGTGACAACTGAGCACAGAGAACCTCGACTACCTGGCTCGTGTGGTGCATTGACAATGTGCTAGCTGTCAATCATGTTAACGAATTGCGATCGCTCCATCAGTCATTCGATAAAGCTCAAGATAAAACAACAAACTTGGCCTGGCGTACCCGTTGCTCCCGGAAGTGAAATTTTAAGATTATGCTTATTAAAAATGGCTGTGTGAGATTAGCGGGAGCTGACCTCCGATACTTTCACAATAGCATCTCTGAGAAACCACCCTCTGTGACAGATGGGCGGGAGGTGATCTATGAGGTTTTGAGGACCTCATCTCCGAGCGTTCGCATTCTGTGACAGTTTTGCAGGAGGTGACATATGAGGTGATATATGAGGAACCCATCTCTGAGAAGCCATCCTATGTAACAGTCGGCGTGAGGTGATCTATGCTATTTTGAGCTCACCTATGAGAAACCACTCTGTGGCAGATTAGCGGCCGGTGATCTCTAATGTTTTGAGGAGCCTACCTCTGACAAGCCTGTCGGTGTACGTTCGCCGAGTCTCACTTGCTATGATTAGCTCGATTGTTTTATCGAAAGTATGAAGCGAGGTCTTGTCAGTTACTGAGGTATATTTTTTGCGCATACCGGCTTAGATTTTCCACGCTGACCGAGTTGGCTTTGTCGCAATTGCAGGTGTACCGCTTAGCACTGACGTAGATAGTTCTGCGACACTTGGAGGGCAGCTGTCCAGGGTGGTTGGGGTCGCATACCTACCGGGGGTATGTTTTTCGCATTTACTGAGATGCCTGCGCTGGACTTGCCAATATATTTTTGCTGCACTTGCCAAGATAGTTTGTCGCGCGTGCCAGTATGCTATTTCACACGTAATAATACACTTTTTCCGAACATATTTACAAAATCAGCAAAATTGTCGTGTGTGGTTCTTCGAACTATTACAGCGTTTGTGTGACATAAACGTGCAATTGGGTGCGTTGTCCTTAGTTTAGTGACACAATTCGAGTAATATTGTCGCACTGCACTGGCATAGTTATTTAACTCCTACAGGCATAGTTATGTCAGTCACTGGAGTAGGTTAGCTGAACTTACTGTGGTAGTGTTTTTGCACCAGCCGTCTATACTTTGCCATACCTCTGTCGTACTTACCGTGGTAGGTTTGTCGTACTTACTGGGGCAATTCTGCTGTACTTACCGTGGTAGGTTTGTCGTACTTACTGGGGCAGTTTTGCTGTACTTACCGAGGTAGGTTTGGCGTACTTACTGGGGCAGTTCTGCCGTACTTACTGGGGCAGTTCTGCCATACTTACTGGGGCAGTTCTGCCGTACTTACTGGGATAGTTCTGTCGTACTTACTGGGGCAGTTCTGCCGTACTTACTGGGGCAGTTCTGCCGTACTTACTGGGGCAGTTCTGCCGTACTTACTGGGGCAGTTCTGCCGTACTTACTGGGATAGTTCTGTCGGGCGCAGCCGACTCCCCAACTTGTAACGCCGATCTGAACCCAGGCTCCGTCCTTGCGCCGACACTGCAGCGGCCCTCCAGAGTCGCCCTGCGGTCGTAACGAGTAGAGCGACAGGCGGACATGGCTACACAACACCCACCACTACCGTGTACAGTGATAGGCGGACATGGCTACACAACACCCACCACTACCGTGTACAGTGACAGGCGGACATGGCTACACAACACCCACCACTACCGTGTACAGTGATAGGCGGACATGGCTACACAGCACCCACCACTACCGTGTACAGTGGCAGGCGGACATGGCTACACAACACTCACCACTACCGTGTACAGTGACAGGCGGACATGGCTACACAACACCCACCACTACCGTGTACGGTGACAGGCAGACATGGCTACACAGCACCCACCACTACCGTGTACGGTGACAGGCAGACATGGCTACACAGGACCCACCCCTGCCGTGTACAGTAACAGACGGACATGGCTACACAGCACCCACCCCTGCCGTGTACAGTGACAGGCGGACATGGCTACACAGCACCCACCACTGCCGTGTACAGTAACAGGCGGACATGGCTACACAGCACCCACCACTGCCGTGTACAGTGGCAGGCGGACATGGCTACACAGCACCCACCACTGCCGTGTACAGTGACAGGCGGACATGGCTACACAGCACCCACCACTACCGTGTACAGTGACAGGCGGACATGGCTACACAACACCCACCACTACCGTGTACAGTGACAGGCGGACATGGCTACACAGCACCCACCACTGCCGTGTACAGTAACAGGCGGACATGGCTACACAGCACCCACCACTGCCGTGTACGGTGACAGGCGGACATGGCACCACACTACAGTGGCAGCACATGGCTACACAGCACCCACCACTACCGTTTACAGTGACAGGCGGACATGGCGGCTACACAACATCCATCCCCACCGTGTAATGACAGCCATAAAGACATAAAGACATAAAAGGTTAGTGCAACTATAAGCCACAAGGTCCCTTCTTGGTTGCACTCCGTACACTGAACCTGTTGCCCACAAAATCTGTCAATCAGCCCTCCCTGTAATACTGAAATGCAAGCCCTCTATTCTTATAATGATTGTCTATGCTGTTTTTAAAGATGTTCAATGTACTGCTACTGACAATGTTTTCTGGCAGATGGTTCCAGTGTTCTACTACCCTGTTGGTGAAGAATGTCTGCCTTAACCTTGTTCTGCTGTTGTTAACATTAAATTTGAATTTATGACCTCTAATTGCATCATTTCTGTTAAATTCAAACATTTCCTCAAGATATCCCTTCTCCATACCATGGACAAATTTAAAGACCTCGATGAGATTTCCTCTCACCCTTCTATATCTAAGTGAAAACATATTCAATTTCTTCAATCTTTCCTCATATACCAGGTTGCTTATACCATTAACCATTTTTGTAGCCCTCTTTTGTACTCTCTCTAAAAGCCAACAAACTTTTTCATAGCTAGGAGACCAAGCTTGGATGCAGTATTCCAAATGTAGCCTGACATATGCACAGTAAAGCTTCCTGATGACTTACTGACTTCTGTATGATACATTCCTTTTTATTGCCCCGAGCATTCTCAGTGCCTTCTTCCTGGCTTCCTTGGTCTGTTCTGATGCCCCCAATTTTGTGTTTAGAATAATACCTAAATCCTTCTCCTGTTGAGTCACTGATAACACTTGGCCACCCATCAAGTATGGAGCCTTCATATGCTGCTTACCTACATGCATGATTTTGCACTTATCAAAATTAAATTTCATTTGCCATTCTTCGGACCACTTCACAAGTTCGTCTAAGTCTTTTTGCAGCGAGATATGTTCATATTGACCTGTTATTGCCCTAAAGACCTTCAAATCATCCGCAAATTTCAAAACTTTACTGCTTAGGCCACTTTCAATGTTATTTATAAGTATAATGAACAGTAGTGGCCCCAGTACTGACCCCTGGGGGACTCCACTAAGAACATTTTGCCATGATGACTTTGTACCACTTAGCATCACTCTTTGCTGTCTATCTGAATGCCACAACTCTATCCATTTTAAGATGCTACCTGCAATACCATGGGTTTGAAGCTGGATCATTAACCGTTTATGGGGTACTTTGTCAAAGGCCTTACTAAAGTCAAGATATGCTACATCAAACTGATTTCCCTGATCAAATTTTTCTGTGGCGAAGTTAAAAAAGTCCAAGAGATTTGTGAGACATGACCGTCCTTTCCTAAACCCATGTTGAGTATCTTGAATCAATCCGTTTCCTTCCAGATAACTAACTATTCTATCCTTGATAATTGATTCGAGTACATTGCAGACTAGGGATGTGAGACTTACTGGCCCATAGTTTTCAACTTTCTTTCGTTCTCCTTTCTTGAAAGTAGGAACTACATTTGCCCTTTTCCAATCGGTTGGAATTTCATTTTGTGAAACTGATCTACAAAAAATTATACTAAGTGGAAATGCCAGTTCATTTTCAGCTTCCCGCAATACCCTAGCATACATTTCATCAGGTCCTGCTGCCTTGTTTGGCTTTATTTTCCTGATATGAATGAAAACAACATCACTATCAATGAAATCAACATCATTTCATAAGCGGACATGGCGGCTACACAGTACCCACCACTGCCGTGTACAGTGACAGACATGGCGACTACACAGCACCCACCCCTGCCGTGTATAGTGACAGGCGGACATGGCGGCTACACAACACCCACCACTGCCGTGTACAGCGACAGGCGGACATGGCTACACAACACCCACCACTGCCGTGTACAGTGACAGGCTGACATGGCTACACAGCACCCACCCCTGCCGTGTACAGTGACAGGCTGACATGGCTACACAGCACCCACCACTGCTGCCTACAGTGGCAGGCGGACATGGCTACACAGCACCCACCACTACCGTGTACAGTGACAGGCGGACATGGCTACACAGCACCCACCACTACCGTGTACAGTGACAGACATGGCGGCTACACAACACCCACCACTACTGCCTACAGTGACAGGCGGACATGGCTACACGACACCCACCACTGCTGCCTACAGTGGCAGGCGGACATGGCTACACAACACCCACCACTGCCGTGTACAGTAACAGGCGGGCATGGGGGCTACACAGCACCCACCACTGCCGTGTACAGTGACAGGCGGACATGGCTACACAGCACCCACCACTGCCGTGTACAGTGACAGGCGGACATGGCTACACAACACCCACCACTGCCGTGTACAGTGACAGGCGGACATGGCTACACAACACCCACCACTGCCGTGTACAGTGACAGGCGGACATGGCTACACAACACCCACCACTACCGTGTACAGTGACAGGCGGACATGGCTACACAGCACCCACCCCTGCCGTGTACAGTGACAGCCGAACATGGCTACACAGCATCTACCCCTGCTGCCTACAGTGGTAGGCGGACATGTCGGCTGCACAGCTCCCACTCCTCGTGCTCAGTACCAACTTGAAGGATCAATAACATTGAAGGAAAACCGACGTTTTCAACCTGCAGCTGTCACCAGGATTAGTGTGGACTTCGCTAGCTCAATAGCGGGGCTCTCTCAAGCGACCATTCGGGGGTGGGGGTTGCAGATATTACCTAGCAGTCAAAACACCAGGAGAACTAGCTTCACACAAGCATCCCGGTATAAGCTGGAAGGAAGCACAGGCAATCGTAGCACATGAGAACTGTGGTGAAGAAGTCTGTCGATCAACTTATTCACCTTTAACCAAAACAGCAGGAGCCCGCGAATAAACCGCAAAATGTCAGGTTCTCCCCTAGTATCCCAATGTGCTCGCTCGGATATCACACATGGCTGCTCGAAGCTAATAGAATGTCCCACTGTGCCTCTCGTTCATGCAAAATACACATTTTCTGGTACAAGGATGTAGTTGGGAACAACAAAATGACGGGGTACCTTTTGTGCGCTCCACTAATCATTATGTCCTGAAAACTGATAATCGGACCTCGTATGCTATCTCAAACAACTTAATACGGTTCCAGCTATGGATCAAATGACTTCATACCCTCCGTAAGCAGCTACAGCTGAGTCATGCACATGACATGAGGGGTTAGGTGGGGCACTATGGTTTTCTTAGTGCCATAACCATTGTGGTATGACTTCATAAATGTCTCGAGACGGACAGTCCAATATGAGAACATCGAAATGAGAACTATATTTCATATTTCGTCTCGTGTTAGGACCTCGTGCACGCGTTTCGAGATTGTTTGTTACCGATGTGCACATGTCTGCACATACACACTGATGTCAATGGCCTAGGTAAACACGAATGCTGGCGAAGTGAAAGCATTCGGCGACATATTTCAATGCCTTTCATTGCTCGTTGCATTTACGTATATGCCAGTGCTTGAAAGTTGTTCTGCTGCCAACGTCGCCTGCCTGGGACGGTCGCCCGTCACTACAAACAAATGCTACCAAATCCCACTGATGCGTACCCCGGCCCTAGTGATATTATTACCAACGGGGCTTACAATCAGAGCCAGAGCCAATTCAAGCGGTCAGCCCAACCACAATGCTGCTCACAAGCTCATAACCTCACAACAAAGAACACTGGAATCACGGACTAAGCACGGACAGATAGTGTCGTTTTCTCACAGTTGCATGGATTAACTTAATATCTTCTGGATCGTGATTTGCTCTTAGTTCTTCTGTTGCAAGGCACCATGCAGTACAATTAGATTTGTCATTCAGCTTGTTCAGCGCGCGCACCATGCAATATCACAGTTTTGCAATTGAGGCAGTCCAGCGCAAGCATCATATAATTCCACAACATGTTAATGAGAGTGTTCAAAACACACATCATGTAACGCTACATACTTGGTACTGAGCCTGCTCAAAACAGGAACCTTGCCTTGTCACAGACAATCGACTCCAATGGCCCGACTGTTGACGTTATTAAAGTAGGGTATGATATTCCTGGAGGGACACTTAAGGTACCGAACAAAAATAATTCAAAACAATTTCAAACACGAAGAGATGAAGATGGCTAGACTTCGCCCGGTCATCTGCACAGTGATGATTCATTTGTGTTTTTTAGGACAAATAGCACAGTTTTTCAACAGTTTTTTCAGCCAGCCTTAGCACAGCTTTAGCACAGCCTTAGCACAGTTTTTCAATAAGCGTCATCTGAAAAAGGAGCCACCAAAGGACATAATCCAAGAACTTAGTGCAAGAACAACCTCACCCAACCTATATCGACCAAAGCCCACTAAGCGGATCACTGTCGGCCTGAGATCACTCAATGGACCCACCGATTGAACCCGGGACCAACTGAATGGGTTGGGGCCTGCAGGATATCATTGAAGCAGTTACAAATCGAGGGCCCTGTAAGGCACGCTAATTTCTGAACGCAATGTCCGTGATTCCTGCTGTTTCAGTCCATTCCGGATGAAGGCTGGCCTAGAGGTCACCGTAAAACTACGCCAGCAGCTGTACCGTTGCTCAACTGTGTTACCTACACACAACTGGGCTACTCGGATGGCTTTGAATCGACTTGATATGTACACATGCGGTTGTCTTCATCAACACCGCACCATCAATCACACCGTCTTATTTCACCCAGCACCGGAAGTGGTTCCTGTTAGTAGGATACTTCGCATCACATAGTGGTCTCGCCGGCCAGCGCCGAATATTTAGTCCAACGCAAATGGACTTCGGGGCTCAAAATACTCGTCGGCTTTCTTTTGTCAAACGCAGTGTGTCTATCTAAAGGAGGAACGACCTGTCTCGGCGAGGAATGACCACGGCATTTCTGGTCCGAAGTGGGACTGATTTCAAGTTAAGTTTTTAAATGAAGCCTCGAAGCCTCCATGCCGTCCCAAAGTACTCCGTAAGTGAGGCCAACGGAAAGACGCTGCTTTTCTTTTGACTGCAAACACACGTATCGTATGACCTATGGGGTCACTAATCCAACAGGGTCCCGTTATTGATGTCTTGCCCGAATCCCAGGGTTCAAGAGTTTTCCTTGCTTGACAGCGTGACTGTGTGCTCACACGCTGCAAAATGTACTGGGCCAAGCTAGGATGGCACTGATGCTTCCAATCCAGACAGGATTGTGACGGACGCTGCATAACATGCGCAGCTGATGCTGTCAGTCCTGATGACTAAATACGATGCGAACTGTTGTCGCGAGGCGTGTCACAGTGAAATAGTTCCAGGTGGGTTCGGTGAAGGCTGGCTGCACAATTTGCATTTAAGTTGAGTAGGCTGTATAACTGTGTGAAGAAAAATGGACCCACAAACACATTGCAGCTTATGCTGTATACCTAGTCCAAACGGCAGGAGGTAGAGTAATAAAATACAAACAGCTACCTCCGTTCCGTGGTGTGTTAAGCAAGCGAAGGCCACACAGCACAACGCAACAAAGGGAGCGCACGTATCATCTAAATGAAACGAAACACATCGCACAACGGATGAGAACAAACAACAACCATTCGCTTGAAGCATCGCAACACAAAGCCACCCCCCCCCACCGAAAAAAAACAAAGGAAGACAGCACAGCCCTGACGCAACATTGCTCTGTACAGCACAGAGCGAACGAAATGCCACACAGCTGCCGTGGCGGCAGCGGCAACTGGCTCACTCACCACGCACGGTCCCCTGTTGGGCCGGTCGCCGCCGGCGCACACCATGCCCGGCGTAATGGGGTTGATGCTCTGGTACTTTTTGTAGCAGTCGTTGTACGGTATGACGGGCACGGCGATCTTCTGGAGCAGCGCCGAGTCGGACCCGTCTGCGGAGGCGGCGCCGCGTCGGTGGAGCGGTCGAGCGGGGTATGGTGGACTGACGGTCCTGTGTTGCGGACCCTCTGAGCGGGGTACGGGGGGGGGGTATGGTGGACTGACGGTCATGCGCTACGGACCCTCTGAGCGGGGTATGGTGGACTGACGGTCCTGTGTTGCGGACCCTCTGAGCGGGGTACGGGGGGGGGGGTATGGTGGACTGACGGTCATGTGTTGCGGACCCTCTGAGCGGGGTATGGGGGGGGGTATGGTGGACCGACGGTCCTGCGTTGCGGACCCTCTCAGCGGGGTCTGATGGACTGCCGGTCTCGTGTCACGGACCCGCAGAGTGAGTTTGATGGATCGACGATCCCATCTTACGGACCCACCAAGAGGACCTCATGGACCAATGGCCCAATGTTACGCATTCACCGAGGGGTGTCTGATGGACGGACGGCCTCGTGCCACGGACCCGTCGAGTGGGATCCAACGGACAAACGGTTCCGTGTCGTGGACCCACCGATCAGGGTCACCAGCCACTTCACATATGTACCACGCAGCTTACAAATGTCGACGCATCTCTGATAAAATGAACCTAAATGAACTTTCTCGGCTGGATATATGCACTTGTGTATTTAGATTCTAACACCACACGCTATTGGTGGTGCAGAAGAAGAGAACACCTGCTAAGAGGCTTACTTTCAGTGACCTTTCCCCAGCCGGTGACGTGGCACAGGTGGCCCTCGTAGTTGGCTCGCGCGCCTGGTAGACAGACGGTGTTGATGCCGGTGAACAGATCGAGCTGCACAGGCTCGCGAAGTTTCACCAGGGCTATGTCGTGGTTCCAGGTTTTTGTGTCAAAATACTGCGAACAGTTGAACATCATTGGTTAATCGGTCGCAATCATGCTTCGTGTGTTAATGAGCACTATAATTCACTAGTATAATGCAACAATGAGCAGACATGTAGCAAGGTCCAACAATAAGGCCCTAGAGACAGGGAACCCGTTACATATAGCAAAAACCAACAATAAGGCCTTTAAGACAGAGAATCCATTACACGTGGCAACGGTCAACAATAAAGCCCCGGGGACATGGAATCCGTTACATGTAGCGAGGGCCAACAATACTACCTTTGAGACAGGGAATCCGTTACCAGGGCCATAGAAAATCGGAGATGTTTAAGTTCGGCGTTACACCTATTGTCTTTGCATTGTACTGGTGAGCCTCGGCACCATGACATCTCTCACTGCATCTCTGAGAGTAGGAGGGGCGACGAAAGCACTCTTCTGAGAAATCTGTGGAGAGGAGACGAAGTCCCTATATATGCTAACTTTTTCGACAGGTCGCCTGACCTCTGTCTACATCCGTGACCTTTAATAGCAATACAGCGTGTGCAGAGTTCGTTGACCCAGGCCAGCAAGCAGTGCCGATTGTTGTAGCATGTAGCACATACAGCAAGGCAGTGGTGGGGAGGGATAGCAAGACACGGTGGGAGGGTGAGATAGAGAAGGGAGAGAGGCCCATGTCACGAAGTACCTACCAGTCATGCGAAAGTGCTGCATGTGTTGGTAAACTAATCGCGTGATCCCGGAATAGTACACATACGCCATTTCCGCCGGGAGCATTGCCATCCCACTGTCGTGGGCGAATTTCGCCCTTCTGACCTTATGGGTGATGATCTTGGACACGCCTGCCACCTGCGGTGGGTGGCGGTCACTCAACTCAATGTGGCCCATCTTGACGATCCAGAACACTGGAGGTATCGTGAAGCCGAACAGCGGACTGTGAGGTAGCAGACGTTAGCGCAAAACAGCAACTCAACAGCAAACACAGCAACTTATCAGGTGGCAGAAAGCAATGGAAACAAAACGGTGGATTGCAATGCTGCATAGCACATGGAACAATGTCACGGGAAGGGGGCATGGGCGCTGTATGACCAACGCAGTCGATGCGCCCGAAAGCCCAAATAACCAACCAACCAACGGGAAGGGGGACACGGCACCAGCATAAAGGCTCTGTAGAAAGCATCAGAACAACATACCAGGGGTCGGTACAAAAAGCAGGGGAATTCAACATTCAGGCATGGACATCACAGCAGCACAGGACTGAAACGCAACACGTATTTGCGAATAATATGCACAAGGAATGTTGAATGACACCGATGAAATAACATCTAATGCAAACAAAAAGAGTGCCGGCAAGTGCAGGCCAGGGTATTTGAAAATATCTGGAATAGTTATGCAAAGGAATGCCACATACGGTAACTTTTTCAGGTGAGCTCAACACCTAACAACATCATGTGATTCTTCAAGCACCTGATTCGTTTTCGTTACATGCCATCGTCAATCTACATGCACGTTATACACTGCAACCGAGCTGAGGTCCAGACAAGATCGGCGTGATAAAATCACTCTATGGTGTGCCTGAACACATACGTCGCCGTCAGCAAACGAATTCAGCTGCAATGAAGGCGCCCAGCATTTCGATTGATGAGTGTTGCATCATCGGGCGTGTCGATGGTCCTACGTCACTGGCCGATGTGCTGAGCTCAAATACCAAGTCTGATCGCCTGGCATCGAACCTCAGATGCGCTCCTGTCTAATATCCAGCCCGTCTGGACGGCTGCGGCGCCACTGCCCGGGACTATGGTTCAGCTCTCACTCTGCACACCTGTGACTTCACCCGGCACTGGCGGCGAGACCAAAAGAATCCCTTCAGCTGTATCCCCATCGCGCTTCAGAAGGACCCCGAAGGACCCCGCTGTGGCCCGAAGGCAGGGGTGCAGCCATGCGGATGTATCCGGCTCGGTGCTGTTTTAGTTGAGTCAAAGGATGGGTTCACAATCATGCGTGCATGCTGATGGACTATACCTATGCATAATTATGCGTATAGCGCGGCAATGCTAACTGCTACGCCACAGTTCACCGCGGCAACTGATCAGAAAAGTAGCAATCGAATGGCACAGTCAATGGTTCTGCTAGTCAGTGAATAGAGACTTGGAAAACAGGACAGCGATATGTTTATTAGGCTCGGGCTTATTAATAGTACAATAGATCAAGCGAAAAGCAAAAGTGCAGGTGAATCATGGATATATAACGTGAATGGATATTTTTTTCGTCATAGCTTTCAGTAATGTTGCTATGCCTATGGCCTTCAGCACTACTCATCTGGACATGACCCTCTGTATTGTCTATATGCCTATGGTCTTCAGAACCGCCTACCAGCCTTTGACCTTTGGTGCTACCTACCTGCATCTGACCTTCATTACTGTTTTTCTGCATGCGACCCTCGGTGCTGCCCGTCTGCCTCTGTACTGTTCATGGATGATTTATGGTTGGCTAAGTGTCGAACCTAGCCTTCTTCCACCAGAAGATTCGCTTGAGATACCATTCGGAGAAGATTGACGCCACTGGAAGTGAACCGGAAATAGCGACTTTCACCCGGCCTGGAATTCCACTAGACACACAACGGGCTCCAGCACATCCCGATGGTGGCCAAAATACCGCCGCCGACTCTGACTGGCGTTCGGCGAGATGTAGACCACTCGAACAGTCAACTACCTCGAGCATTCCCCTGCTTGCCCTCCCTACTTTCATTGCACACACATTACAGTCGAGTGTTCTCAAAGCTGAAAACGATCCCGGAACTCTTTGGTGTGTCTTGACGGTTTGTCTTGGATGACTTGTTATCGGACGGCATGTAGTGCCCAACACGGGTTAAGTTGTGCAGTTACGACCAGTGTTGCATCCAACAAACGGTCCCCTGCACCTTGAACGTCGTACTGTCCATGTAATGTACCAATAATGTCATTTAATGTGAACACCGTAACGTCCTGGTCAGGCCTGGCCTGAACAGGACGTCTATCAAGGTCCATCTGTAATGATAAAGTTATGCTGATCAGCAAATCTACCAAGGATTCCATGTAATGCGAACGTTATGCCGACCAGCAAGGGCCCGCACGCATTCTACCAAGGTATTCATCTGTAATACACGCTTACTCCTAGCACAAAATAAATAACAACTTGAAAATCATTCTGCCGAAAACAAGCTTTGTGAGGTAAAGCTAGACTCCGAGGTGCCCACGAATGTAAGCTTAGTCATTATTCTACGATGAAAAGTAAGAAAATCATTATGTTCTTTGACACAAATGCATTTTCGGGTACTTATGTCCACCTACCCAGAACCCAATAATTGTCTAAGTTCAGGGTGCATGACCCTGAACTTAGAACTTCATTGACGGTGCAATACAATTATAATAACCTTAAGGGAATAAACGCCCTTGTGACACGTGCACGTGCATTCATGGTTCCCACGGACACGTGTGTGCAGCACGTACACACGTCTGCATCGACCGCACTAAACAGAGCATGATTAGCTATTTCTGCCGATGGGCTATCCACTAACATACTCTGGTCGTCGCAGCATGTGTCTTTCGAAATTCCCAGGGACCCGGCTGGCGGCGGGTACATCCATCTCACGGACGCAGCATGTGCATGGCCTGCTTACCGAGTCCAAGCCACGCACTTGACCTGCCCACAGAGCCCAAGCCATGCACTTGGCCTGCCCACCGAGCCCAAGCCGTGCACTTGGCCTGCCCACAGAGCCCAAGCCGTGCACATGACATGCCCACCGAGCCCAAGCCATGCACTTGGCCTGCCCACCGAGCCCAAGCCATGCACTTGGCCTGCCCACCGAGCCCAAGCCGTGCACATGACATGCCCACCGAGCCCAAGCCACGCACTTGACCTGCCCACAGAGCCCAAGCCATGCACTTGGCCTGCCAACCGAGCCCAAGCCGTGCACTTGGCCTGCCCACAGAGCCCAAGCCGTGCACATGACATGCCCACCGAGCCCAAGCCATGCACTTGGCCTGCCCACCGAGCCCAAGTTATGCACCTGGCCTGCCCACCGAGCCTAAGCCGTGTAGGGTTAATATTGGCGCTTGATGTTCTCACCGAATGATGCCGATAAGTGGTGGACCGTCAGGCGGTGGACCGTCAGGTGATGGACCGTCAGGTGATGGACCGTCAGGTGATGGACCGTCAGGTGGTGGACCGTCAGGTGGTGGACCGTCAGGTGATGGACCGTCAGGTGATGGACCGTCAGGTGATGGACCGTCAGGTGATGGATCATCAGGTGGTGGACCGTCAGGCGATGGACCGTCAGGCGATGGACCGTCAGGTGGTGGACCGTCAGGTGGTGGACCGTCAGGTGGTGGACAGTCAGGTGATAGACCGTCAGGCGATAGACCGTCAGGTGGTGGACCGTCGAGCGATGGACCGTCAAGCGATGGACCGTCAGGCGATGGACCGTCAGGTGGTGGACCGTCAGGTGATGGACCGTCAGGTGGTGGATCATCAGGTGATGGACCGTCAGGCGGTGGACCGTCAAGCGATGGACCGTCAAGCGATGGACCGTCAGGTGATGGACCGTCAGGCGGTGGACCGTCAGGTGATGGACCGTCAGATGATGGATCATCAGGTGATGGACCGTCAGGTGGTGGACCGTCAGGTGATGGACCGTCAGGTGATGGATCATCAGGTGGTGGACCGTCATGTGGTGGACCGTCAGGTGATGGACCGTCAGGCGGTGGACCGTCAGGTGATGGACCGTCAGGTGATGGATCATCAGGTGGTGGACCGTCAGGTGATGGACCGTCAGGTGGTGGACCGTCAGGTGATGGACCGTCAGGTGGTGGACCGTCAGGTGATAGACCGTCAGGCGATAGACCGTCAGGCGATGGACCATCAAGCGATGGACCGTCAGGTGGTGGACCGTCAGGTGATGGACCGTCATGTTTTCATCGAGCGAAGCATCTCAGTGATGGACCGCTCGGATGACGGCCTTGCCAAACAAGCCTCTGCACCGGCACAGTTGGCGGCGAGTAGCGGTCTGCTCGTACCTGATTACTTTGCAATCCGACCTTGCACACACGGGTCGTATGATTTATGCCCCTACCTGTGCGTGCCTATGGTTAGTATCAATTCACATCCGCGACTGCAACTCGAACTGCAGCGCCAGCGTCAGTCGGCAAGGTAGGGCTCCCGGAGACCCGAAAACGGAGGTGTCCGGACGCCGGGAGGGTTCCAGAACGGCGGAATACGCTGCCGCGGCGACGCGTCTCGTCGAGAGCACTCCTGCGCGCCGGGGGTTCCCGGACAGCCGGGACACGCCGCCGGGGGTTCCCGGACAGCCGGGACACGCCGCCGGGGGTTCCCGGACAGCCGGGACACGCCGCCGGGGGTTCCCGGACAGCCGGGACTTGTGGTGGGGAACTCCCGGACGTGCGGACCCGCCGCTGCCCACCAGTCAGTTCAGCCGTCTGCACTTGAGCGGCCTGAACTGAACCGAACTGAACCGAACTGAACTGAACTTGGGCGGTCGTTGTAGTTTGCGTGACAAGAAGGCGGTGTCTGACGCGACTTTCACTCAGCAGTGCAGAGCGTTATCCCCAGAGGTTGGAATTACGGATAATCAGCGGCGGCGGCCACAATAGTGACGTCGCCAGAATGGGTCACGCTCGGATGCGTGCCGAGAAACCGGAACACAAATCAGAGAACGAGACGCTGCCCAGAAGAAGAACCGGCACAATGGCGTGAGCCAGCCCGCCTGGCCAGATGTGTGTCATTTCACAACACTTCACATGGAAGTGTTCTCATGTGATGTATGCTTGTGCCGAATATGGTGCACGCCCGTCCAACGTGTCCAATTTTGTACCCGACGAAGTTTTGTGCCCCTCAAAAGATGGCAATTATTTAATTATCAGTAGCAAATGTCGCTCTTGGAAACAATGACAAGTTACATGAAAAATTGCGTAGTCAAATCAAAATTGACATCAATTGCTGAAATCGAATTTCACGATTATGATTTGTGAGCAAATTTACACCCACGTATCACGAAATGCGAAGCCACAAATGATGGAAAATAAGTTATTACATATCTTTTAAAACAAATACTTACTATTCTCGAAAACAAATAGCGTGATTACAATCGTGTTGGTGCTCACCCTCTTAGATTTCAACTTTTGGACAGCCGTAAAGCACAACTTAGATGTGCCAGTAGCGGGATGGGCCATACCTTGTACATATCTACAGTAGCGAGATGGGCCATACCTTGTACATACCTACAGTAGCGGGATGGGCCATACCTTGTACATACCGACAGTAGCGGGATGGGCCATACCTTGTACATATCTACAGCAGCGAGATTGGTCATACCTTGTACATACCTACAGTAGCGGGGTGGGCCATACCTTGTACATATCTACAGCAGCGAGATTGGCCATACCTTGTACATACATACAGTAGCGGGGTGGGCCATACCTTGTACATATCTACAGCAGCGAGATTGGCCATACCTTGTACATACATACAGTAGCGGGGTGGGCCATACCACCTTTGTACATATCTACAGTAGCGGGGTGGGCCATACCTTGTACATATCTACAGTAGCGGGGTGGGCCATACCTTGTACATATCTACAGTAGTGAGATTGGCCATACCTTGTACATACATACAGTAGCGGGGTGGGCCATACCTTGTACATATCTACAGCAGCGAGATTGGCCATACCTTGTACATACATACAGTAGCGGGGTGGGCCATACCTTGTACATATCTACAGTAGCGGGATGGGCCATACCTTGTACATACCTACAGTAGCGGGACGGGCCATACCTTGTACATACCTACAGTAGCGGGATGGGCCATACCTTGTACATACCGACAGTAGCGGGGTGGGCCATACCTTGTACATATCTACAGCAGCGAGATTGGCCATACCTTGTACATACATACAGTAGCGGGGTGGGCCATACCTTGTACATATCTACAGCAGCGAGATTGGCCATACCTTGTACATACATACAGTAGCGGGGTGGGCCATACCTTGTACATATCTACAGCAGCGAGATTGGCCATACCTTGTACATACATACAGTAGCGGGGTGGGCCATACCTTGTACATATCTACAGCAGCGAGATTGGCCATACCTTGTACATACATACAGTAGCGGGATGGGCCATACCTTGTACATATCTACAGTAGCGGGGTGGGCCATACCTTGTACATATCTACAGTAGCGGGGTGGGCCATACCTTGTACATATCTACAGTAGTGAGATTGGCCATACCTTGTACATACATACAGTAGCGGGGTGGGCCATACCTTGTACATATCTACAGCAGCGAGATTGGCCATACCTTGTACATACATACAGTAGCGGGGTGGGCCATACCTTGTACATATCTACAGTAGCGGGGTGGGCCATACCTTGTACATATCTACAGTAGCGGGGTGGGCCATACCTTGTACATATCTACAGTAGCGAGATTGGCCATACCTTGTACATACATACAGTAGCGGGGTGGGCCATACCTTGTACATATCTACAGTAGCGGGGTGGGCCATACCTTGTACATATCTACAGTAGCGGGGTGGGCCATACCTTGTACATACCTACAGTAGCGAGGTGGGCCATACCTTGTACATACCTACAGTAGCGGGGTGGGCCATACCTTGTACATATCTACAGCAGCGAGATTGGCCATACCTTGTACATATCTACAGTAGCGGGGTGGGCCATACCTTGTACATATCTACAGTAGCGAGATTGGCCATACCTTGTACATACATACAGTAGCGGGGTGGGCCATACCTTGTACATACAGTAGCGAGATGGGCCATACCTTGTACATACCTACAGTAGCGGGGTGGGCCATACCTTGTACATATCTACAGTAGCGAGATTGGCCATACCTTGTGCATACCTACAGTAGCGGGATGGGTCATACCTTGTACATACCTACAGTAGCGGGATGGGCCATACCTTGTACATACCTACAGTAGCGGGATGGGCCATACCTTGTACCTACAGTAGCGGGATAGATCATACCTTGTACCTACAGTAGCGGGATGGGCCATACCTTGTACATACCTACAGTAGCGGGATGGGCCATACCTAGTACCTACAGTAGCGGGATTGGCCATACCTAGTACCTACAGTAGCGGGATAGATCATACCTTGTACCTACAGTAGCGGGATAGATCATACCTTGTACCTACAGTAGCGGGATAGATCATACCTTGTACCTACAGTAGCGGGATAGATCATGCCTTGTACCTACAGTAGCGGGATGGGCCATACCTTGTACATACCTACAGTAGCGGGATGGGCATCGCCATGGATTTTCAATGTGTGTATGGGGGGGGGGGGGTACGAGAGGGTTATCCAGGTGCATTATTTCCACGAACGCCAACGACTCAATGCTAAATTTCAAGAAGCCACGAAAACCTCTCCACCTTCCTAGGTACTCCCCCTCCCTTCAATTAGTCCAGGAACGTTTCCTTGTTTTGAAACACAGGTTTCATCTTCTCAGCCAATGATTATTTTAATGATTTGGAATGGCCTGGTGGCCTTCAGGAGTAAAGGTTTGTTTATTGAAGAATTATATAGGGATTCTGCTGCTTTCTATCTTCTCGGACGTTTGTGAATAAACAGAAGATGTTGCTTTGTTTTAAAAGGGGAATTGATAATCAGAACATTAGTTCAGATAAAATGATAGTTTTGCAAATGAACAGAACATGAAATTAGTGAGCACTAAATATACATTTGTATGACAAACAATCGTCTTACATAATTGAGCTTTCAGGAATAACATTTGTTTTTAGATAATCCCAACTTCACTCCGATATCACTGTTTTTGTTTATGCACATCTGAAGTTTGTGCAGCTGCATTATTTGCGAGTTGCGAGAAAGCTAACAACTTTTATTAACAAAGAACATCTCAGTGAATTTGGTTACACAGAAAGTATGTCTATTCGTTGAAAAAACCGATTCCGACATTGGGCCTTAAAATCTCAAGCTAAGCATTTCACAAATAAATAATGAGGCAACCTGCAGTGATTCATCTAACCTGGGTCAAGGAAGCTACATACCACCATTAATATTTATTAGTGCTTACGGTGGAGGGCTAAATTTTGTGATAAATCGCTTCCAACTTTGTTAACAGTACTCAATATATTGGCGACGGATGCTGCACAAATAGTGCGGAGGTTGTGCCAGGACCAGTTTCACGTGACATTCCATGGGCAAGTATTCATGGCATATGCATAGTGCAACATGAAATCGCTGGGAGAATTTGTGCAAACTACTGGCCATCTCTTCACGTGGAAGTGAGGTGGAGGTTGGATGGAATGGATAGTTACTTCGCCACTTTAAAACGAAAAGGTATCTTCTTATTTCATGGCTTTCTTTCTTTATCTTCAGACAATGGTAGAATGATGAAGAATTCGTCCGGAACCCCAACGCATGCAAATCCGGAGTATTTTATGTTTTTGTCTCGCGTGCACTATGCAACACAGGGGTGGTTCTGCTTTTTCGTGAGTGGTTAAACTAATCTTGCCCCGTCAGCTACTCCCAGCAAAAAAAAAACGGATGACGTCCACCCATTATGCGGACTAGGGAACACATTATTGATTCAAAATATGTTTAGAACATCAGCAGCATACATTACGTAGGCTCCAGAGTCCTCAGGCCTGCACTGTGGGGACACATATGCATTGAGTAGCTTCTTACGAAAGGTTCCCAGTGATCAAGTACATTGCATCCAGGTGATGCCCACCACCACGCGGTGATACCCCTGGCTTAATCTCTGGCCAATTAAAGACCATTAATGGATATCGGTGCTCTAAATATAACTGTAGGCACCATAATTCAAATGTCTCTTGTCATCTTATACTTATTCTCCAAGAAGATACTAATGGATTAGTTCCTTTATTTGTTTATTTGTTTATTTGTTTATTGTCCACAATCTCCAACAGCATATTGTGCCCTTTACAGGATAAGTCAGTAGTTAAAAACGTACACAGAACAGGTGAATAGTTTTCAGTTAAAACAGGCAAACGGCTGTCAGAACTCGTCGATGTCAGATGGCTCCGCGTCTCAGATGTGAGCGTGTGACGCAGCACAGTATCTCACCACCTGTGTCTTAAATGTATTCAGCGAGCCTGTGAAGATGTCCGCACTCGGTGTCATCGCTAAAAATGCGTTCGCTACTCTCAATAATCTATTAAACAAGCCGCACCTAATGGTTTCTACACGTGCATACGGTACATGGAATAAAACAGGATGCCTATTTCTCCTGACTGGGACACTTAATCCAAAGTTTTGCAATAACATTGATGAGTCTGTCCTGCCACATAAAGCATTTCGTAAGAACATGATGTCGGATTGTATGCGACAAGTGGACACAGATGTCATGTTATAAAAGCGAAGAAGGTCCTGATATTGCAGAGATTCCGGTCGAGGTGTGGCACTACAGTGTTGGGCAAGCCACATTAAAAATGTATGTTCTACCCTATCAATCCTGGTGAGATGTGTTGAAGCTGCGCCTGCCCAGATGACGGAGCAATACTCAAGGCGAGACCTAATGTTCGCGTTATATGCCGCCAACAGAGCAATTTTCGAGAATTTGCTGCCACGCACCCCTGCTTGCATTGATCGAATAAAAAGTCCGAGAGCCCGGTTCGCGGATGACACAGTTTTTGCCACATGTTGTGCGAAAGTCAATTTGCTGTCCAGGTACACACCCAGGTCTCGCATCACAGTCTCACGCTGCAGCGTTGCATTGTGTACTTTATATTCGAAGCGCACAGGAGTACGGCGAAGAGTCATTGTGAATGATTTACATTTTAGAGGGTTCAAGGATAGCATCCAGTCTGCCGACCACTTACAAAGGGGAATCAATATCCCTCTGCAAGCGTGTCGCGTCGTCCACAGACGCTACCCTCCTAAAGATTTTGACGTCATCAGCAAACATCAGACATTCCGAATCAATACTGGATGGCAGGTCGTTCACAAATAGGGCAAATAACAGAGGAGCCAGCAAGCTCCCTTCCGGTACACCAGAAGTGACGTCAGCCCAGTCAGAGACCGCCCCGTTAACTATCACCCGCTGCCGGCGACCAGTCAGATATGACCGAATCAGAGAGAGCATTTTGTCTGAAACATGATATGCATTTTCGAGCTTGTATAGTAACAGCTTATGGTTGACACTTTGGAAAGCCGAAGAGTAGTCCGTATAGATTGCATCTGTCTGGCAACCAGCAGCGATGGAATCCCAGGCGTGTCTCAAGAAAACTGCCAGGTTTGAAGCACATGACCTTTTTGGAATAAAACCGTGCTGGGTGTTAGTCAGTGCTGGCAATATGTGATCATTCAAAGCATTGTAGATGGTTTTTCTAAAATCTTGCCACATAGGCAAAGAAGTGAAATGGCTCGGTAGTTCGTCGGATTTTTCCGGTTGCCTTTCTTATATATTGGTGTGATATTTGCCTTTTTCCACTGGTTGGGAAATTTTCCCTGCCTGATGGAAAGGATGCAAATTTTGTACAGCGGAACGCATAATTGGTCAGCACACTCACGGAGGATTCGGGCACTGATATTATCTGGTCCACATGCTTTATGCGGGTCAAGTCCAATGAGAATAGTGTGGATTTGTTCTAATGAGGGCCGAAAGTCTGTGAGATTAGACAGTCCATAGACCTGTAATGGCGGATACTGGGCTACATCCCGTGCTGTGAACTTGGCTGAAGGCTTTGTTCAACAGGTTGGCTCGTCCAACGTCATCGCTGATTAACTTGTTTCCGTCTAGCAGAGACGGAACAGAACCACTCCTTTTAAAACATTTCAAAAATGACCAGTATCGCTTTGGGTTTGTCTTAAAATCTTCCACTAGTCCCCTCAGATAACTGCAGTAGCTTCGTCCGATCAGATGTTTGAAGAAGTCGCGTTTGCCTGTAAATTCACGCCGAATGACACTGTCACTCGGGTGCCTTTTCATTCGACGATGTGCACATTCCTTCGCGGCTAGTGCACGCCTGGCCTCAACGTCAAACCAGGGTGGAAGTCTACGGCGAGGAGTCACGACTGGCACATGATCACGAATAGCAGCTTCGATTAACGAGTAAAACACATCAATAGCATTGTCAACATCTAAGTCATCCAGCATGTTCCACGGTAAAAGTTCCAGACAGCGTCGCAATGAATTAAAATCTGCTCTCTTGTAGTTGTAAGCAGTCGATCTTGTCACAGCTGGTGGTGATGGCCTCGGCAGGAAGAACTTTGCCTGGATCTCGTCATGGTCCGAGTCTATAATTCCCTTCCAAACGAAGGTTTCTGCTGCGATGTCGATAGTGAGCACTAAGTCTAAAATGTTGTTGGCTCTGGTAGATTGAGTGACGTATTGTCGCAGGCCTTGGAGATCACACGCTTCCAGGAAGCGGTTGGCCCTGGTCGTCTGTCTAAGCCTGACTGGGTTGGCCCAGTCTGACGCAGACGGTACCCAGCCAAGCTCAGGAATATTGAAGTCGCCCAAGACCATCAGCCGGCGTCCGGGTGGGAGCTCGCCTAAATGTCGAAAGATTTGTGTAATGGCGTTGTCGTCGTCTGGTGGCCTGTAGCACACAGCTACCGTCACGGTCGGATTGCCGAGGCCCACCAACAACAACTCAGTGTCCGGCATCGCCAGCAGACGTCGGGTCGGTAGCAGGGCGGCACGGACCGCACATGCCACACCCCCACCAGCACGCCCATCCGATCGGTCTCTGCGGAACCAGGTGTGATTGGGCAAGAAAGCCTGCAGTTCAGAATTCAACAGAGTCGTCCAGCCACGTCTCAGTGAACGCTATAATGTCATACCGGTCATACTCTGCCGCGGCCGCCCGAAGCTGTCCCAGCTTTCCACGGATGCTGCGGCAGTTCTACATGATCGCAGTTATTCCGGACCCTGCACTTCTTGGGTGACTCCGCTGGTCGGGACCAACAGATGTCGTCGATCGGTCGAGGCCTGGACCCGGGTTTAGCTCGACATCTCCTGACGTGATGAGGCGTACCAGATTCCAAGTGGAGCATGATTTCGTGTCGTGTTGCATTCGGCTGCGGAAATATTTTATAGCTCTTCCGACAGGTGATAGGAATAGGAATCTTGGTACTGGTGGAGCCCACAGACGGCGTGGAGCCAACACTGTAAAGCTTCGGCTTTTGACGGTAAATGCCCCTGAGTGTCTTCTCAATATCCAGTCCGATCCATCACTTTCCAGGTCTGGGCAACGGCCAATACATGTAGAGACCAACAGCAATACGAGCAGCGACACGAAAAAGCGCCCGCACGGCGGTCCTTGAACCCGGGCCCGTCTATCGCCCTTGACCCAGCGACACGAGGTCACACGTCCTGACCACTCGGCCACCGGGCCGCCGAGCGCCCCGCGCACATAGCCTGGCCACACTATGCGAGCCGAAGTGTACTGGCGGGCTTCGTCGGCCGTGTTGGCACGGTTGCACCCTCCAAGCGCAGCACCGACACTAAGGGATTGTCGGGAGCGCACAGCAGCTAGAGAAGCTGGAACGGCTTCTTATTAAAGCTGATTTGAAGAATATGGGAAACACCTTTAAGAGATAGAGCAAAAATGCATAATTCCACACGTCAGGTCAAAAAAGGCAGGAGCGTCTGCAAGCCAACCACGTAGCACCCGCGCATGCGCAAAACCCTTTATATGCCCTTTATTAGTTCCTTTATATGCCATGTTCATAATTTGATCTATGGTAATATATATAATCAAACACTGCAGCAACTAAAGCAACAAATTAAGCAGTGTCACATTACAACTGATGCATTCAGCAATTGCAATAATCAATTAATTGTATTTGACAATATTTTACCATCAGCGTAGTAGAAAGGGTTGATAGCAATTTATTGACACTTGAAAATATATTTCCACGATTCTGGGACTTGTTTCTGGGACTCCACTCACTCGACTCCACTCACTCACTCACTCCACTCCTAGGACTCCACTCACTCGACTCCACTCACTCACTCACTCCACTCCTAGGACTCCACTCACTCGACGATGCAGTGCGCGGCCGTGAGCACCCAGCTGGGGTCGATGAGTGTGCCGCCGCAGTGCTGGTTCAGCAGCCGGCCCGTGTGCGGGTTGCGCTGGTGCAGCGACACCTGCCACGGCCACTCGCCGCGGGACGCGCGCACACCGCCGACGATCCGCTGTGACCTCAGGTCACCACGCCGACGGCCGCACTCTGCCGGCGAGCGTCAAGGTCAAGGTCGTCTGAAGAGATCGGATCCGGGTTCGACTCTAGCGCCACTTAGGACATTTCCCAATCCCGCGGCCCACCGGCGAAACAGTACGGGCGGCGTCATTAGCCGTGAATGTGCATAAAGTGTGTCGTGAACCAACCAATAAACAGACAAACAAAGAGATCGGATCGAGCCCGCGTAAGCAGATACACTGCGGGCATTGTTGTGGTATTGACGCCGAGCACTTGATTACGTCCAGCGACGTGTGAGACCCGGACGACACGTGACACAACCCACAGTTGCCCGCCGACCTCCCACAAATAACTCCCGCCAACTAGTGGAGCTGAGGATCGTCAGGCGTGGAGCGTCAGGCGGGAGGCTGGAGAACCTGACACTAGAGGTTTAGCGGAATGGTGGGCCATCGTCGCCAGATGTGACGGTTGTGTTGTGGCCGGATTCTCCACCGGAAAGACATGCGAACTACAAGAAATGGGCGTGGTCGGGCGGTGCTCTCTGTGCGACACATTTCGACCGTTCCGTTCAAACGGTAGGTGGAACTTTTGAACCGGGGCTCGGCAATTTGGCTCTCACTTGGTTCGAGTTGTCAGACGCTCGCGGTGGCTATGTTAACGATGCACTGACGTTGATTTATTGCGCTTGAATTATCGCAGAGAAAGGACGGGTGGTTGAAATCACACTGTCACTGTAACTATCGCACTTTCCCCGTCCCACCAGGAAGCCTCCAAAACTCCGACACAGCAGTGAGCTTCAACCGACCTGTATCCTTATAAATGCGAGCGAATTTTAGTGAACTGCTGCCACCATCAAGTCTTCCAATAATCCTCACAAGTCACGGGGTACCATTCAACCTTCGCGACCAGAGGAGTACGACATATGTGATGCTTTGGCGGGTCCCAAGGGCCCCAAGATCGCATGACTTTAGCGAACCCTCTCGAACGTGAGTCTTGGCCACCGCGTGAACACCATGACCCAGCTCCTTTTTTCTCGATTTGTTTTGACTGGGAGCACGTCGACAAAAGGGCACCCTAAGCTCCAGAAAAGGGCACTTTGGGTGCATGGAAAGAGCACTTCTTGCAAACTATTGTGCAGAAGTATGCGCCTGGGTCTGGAGGCGAAACATTCGGATATACAATGTGAAATATGGAACTGGATGTCACTGAAAAGAAAAGAGACTTAGGTGTGTTAGTTTCGAATGATCTCAAAGCAGAAAGTAATGCATCTCAGCTAAGAACAGGACAATCAGAATGCTGGCAATCATAAATAGGGGTTTGAGGTATATGAGCAAGGAAGTAATGAAAATACTGTACTAAGCCTATGCGTGACCATTTGGAATATTATGCACAGGCATAAGCTCCAAAAGAAAGAGATATAGATATGCTAGAAAGAGTGCAGCGCAAAGCCACTACACGCATCAGCGGACTAGGTAGCTTAGAATATGGAGACAGGCTTATGGCATAAGACATGTACTCACTCAAGAATAGGACATTGATGGGTGATATGACTGAAGGGCACACAATCGTTAAAGGGGTAGATAATGTCGATTTGATGTATGTTCTTCTATTTAGAGTACTGAATGTGAGTCATCAGTTCAGGTTTGGCAAGTCAAAGCGCAGGCCAGCTAAGCGCCGACAGGTTTTCAGTCAAAGGGTGGTTGATCAATGGAATAGGGTACATGCTGATGTTGTAGGGTGAACTTGAAGGTATTTAGAAATAGTATTGAGAAATTCCTTTACATCCTTAACCCAGATGGACCCCTGCGGCCCTGAGTAAGCCTGAACACTTTATGACTGTTATGACTTGAAGTACCCACCTAATTTTGGTTCAGTAAAGCATTAGAAGCTAAACCACCCTCAAGAGAAAGGTCCTCAGATTCGTGACACTTTATTTTGAGACCCAGGGGATGTTCGCATTATCTTCTTCCCCTTCCCACCTCAATTTTACTCTTTTTCTCAATGTAATCAGATGGAAGGGGCATGTCGCAATACGCAATTTATCAAGCTTCGGAAAGGCACTATGAGCTTGATTTAGGGCAAAATAACTTGCTAAGATCGCGTCTAAGTCATCTGAGGACACTTCAACCTATCAGAAAGGCAGTGCAATGCAAGCAACGGCACCTTAAACAATACCAGGGATATTCAATTTTGTTGAAAATCACTCTGAACTATGATGAGCCTTCCTGATATTCCCAAGCACTGCCGCGGTCGCGCCATGGGAAACCTGAGCCGTCAGAAGCACGCAGCCATCAAAGAGGCATTCGAAGGCCTCTGAAAGGCAACATGGCCTCTCAATTCAGGACATCCTGATCTGTCAGATTGGTCAATTGACCTGCAACGCGTGCCTTACGCATCTAATTCTGCGTGAAGGAGGTAGCCTAGCCTTGCCGTTTGCTCATCGTCATGGGCGACATCATTGACCAGTGGGGCACCCTGACCTGAGAAAAATTATACTTGTATTCGGTGCCCCTCCCCACCCCAGTGAAGCAAATCATACATTTTGGACCTACTTGAGATGGGCCAGGGGGCACTTGGATTCACATTTTTTTATTCTTAAAAACTGGCTTGCTATGCCCGTGGAAATTTTATAATCGGTTACAAACGTTAACACCAGAGCTAGCCACTATCAGCTGAGATCCCACTGAGGTTCCAAGGCATGAAACCACAGTGGTTCCTATAGCTATGAGACCCCTCAGTGCTATTCAATGATACCGCGCCCCTCGGTGAGAGAAACAATCATGGGACCTGATGGGGTCTCATTGAGCTCTCCCTTGCTTGTAAATATAAAATTCAGTGAGGTTCACAAATATGAGCTAAATGGATTACAAGAAGCACGATCGGATCTCTCACCGCAATGATTTACCACAAGAATTGACTTTCCCCTTGGCCAGCCACCACAAATCAGATTTTAATGGGACCTGACGGGCATGGATCTCAATAATCACCATGAGAATGGATCTCACTGTTCCCCAGACACATGGGACCTCAATGCTCATCTACCTAGAATGGAACTTCACCAGGACTTGCAAATACGGACCTGAAGAAATGGTCACAAACATGGAACCTATGTAGATCACGACATCAACATGCGCGAGCATGAAAACATCAGTAAACTGCAGCTGAGCAGACAGAACCTCTGCTCGCCATTAAATGGGTAATCTCCTTTCGAGTTCCGCGAGCATATTGGTCAGCTCACACAACGATGAAATCGCACGAGTCTCCACAAACACAGGACCTCAGCGAGTTCACACAAGCATCAGCCTAAGTTTCAATGCATTCCACAAACATTGGACCTCGTTGGGCCTCCTCAGGCATCAGCCTCGGGTCTCAGCGAGCCCCACAAACACAGAATCTCTGTGAATTCATACCGGCACCAGCCTGGGGTCCCAGCAAATCTCACAAACACTGAGTCTCAGTGAATCTCCTGAGGCGTGAGCATGGGATTTCAACGAGCCTCGCACACATGACGCTACAGCAAGTCGCACACGTGCGGGAGCCCTGACTCGCACCAGCCCTCACCTTTGCCAACGGCCGCCGACAGACACCACAGTAG
Organism: Imbricaverruca yamaguchii; assembly: GCA_034440575.1. Classification (NCBI taxonomy): domain Eukaryota; kingdom Metazoa; phylum Arthropoda; class Thecostraca; family Neoverrucidae; genus Imbricaverruca; species Imbricaverruca yamaguchii. The sequence continues at coordinate 20,476 of JAOTOL010001617.1, read as the reverse complement.
CAGGCTGCACGCACATAGCCACACTATGCCGGCGGATCCGACCATCGCTGCCCATGGCACGCGACTCAGGTGACGCGACGGCCCTGCTCCATGCCGACGGCGCGATCTGCGGCAGTCACCCGTCTCGCCGGCCACACGGCTCGCACTGAGGCGGCCGCGGAGGTGGCGCCACCAGCGCCGCCAAGCGGAGAAGCCGGCAAGCTCGAAACGAGCGCGAGGCAGTGGCTTGGTTTATGGAGGTATCTTGATGGTGATGGGAAAATTTGTCCGAACGCGGCAGTTTTCGGTGAGTGGTAGATGGTCGGCGGTCAGCTTGTCTTCCTGGGTACGCGGTTTTCTGTGTTATTTGTCTAATCTAAGCTATTTGTGGTGCCCTAGAGCCAGAGCGTAGGCAGGAACTGTCCGGGAGTGGGGGAGGGGGTTGCGAACGTAATACAACCTATTCCCACATTTTTTTCAAGCTGCCTGTTTTCAGCCACTTTATTTCTGGAAGTGCTCGTTTTTTCCAGATGAGAAAATAATTGTGGCCAAGATCTCGGATCACTTCTCTTCTCAACTTATGAAACATGACACCATCATCAACAGTCAAAGGAATGTAGACCCCGCATGCGTGCATGTAGATGTACAATGCCAAACCTGATTGGAAAGGGCGTCGTTTTCAGATGCAAATGCATATTTGATAAGATGCAAATGGTTTCATAATCCTCCACGAAAAAAGCAGTAATTGAGTTTGGACCTCGGCGACCTCGACTAGGGCCTTAGATATTCACAACGTCCGATGCATACTTGTAGCGTTTGTGCACCATCGTAAGGGCACGCAGGTTTTCGCAATGACCCGTAGACGCTCCAAAGGGCTCGTAGACGTTCTCAGGTGCCAGGCAATAGCCTCGATGTCCGTCAGCGTGCTATTGGTCTTCTATCTCCGCCATGGCGATCCCGTAAGCGAATACGTGCTGGCCCTTGGTACGGTCCGTCAAAGCTGAAGGAAGAGGAGACTTCTCCTGCCGCCCCCTTGGTGACGTCCCTGGCTTGGATGAGCCAGGACAAATGTTGTGACTAATTTGCGATGATTACAACTGCATCCATTGGTCTGCCTCTTTGTGCACTAGGGGCGGCGCTGCCAACTTAGTCTGAGGTGGAAAGTCTATGGGAACATATTCGGTGCCTAGGCCCTCCTCAAAACCCGAAGGCTTCTCCACGGTTTATTTTGCTCTGAAGCTCACTGGCGGACGCTTGTTGATACTTTCGACTTGGGCGCTTCAATCACTGTGAAGGGACCCCCTATCGTACTTGGCAGAGCACCTGTTTTTTATTTTCCTATCAAGGAGCCTTTCCCGGATGTTTCAATCGCCTCGTCATCTCTTGGAGCCAAGTTCCGTGTTGGTCAGGGACCTCCTGTCAAGTTCCGTGTTGGTCAGGGACCTCCTGACAAGTTCCGGTATCTCCTCGTCATCTCCCGGGGCCTCTTGGTCAAGAATCTCCCGCCGGGTGTTTGAGTATTTTCGACAGCACCGCAGACTTCCAGTCAAGACCAATTGATTGCCTGGCATGGGATCTACAGGAAACACAAAATAACTTCCTTTCGGATGTTTTGGCGCTCTTGTGAAGCATAGGCATTTGTTGTCAATGGCAATGGGCTTCTCGGCTAGGGAGTATCAGGACAAGATAATGGGGCCTCCCGCCACGTCTTGGAACATCAGGGCCTCACGCCACACGTTGGAACGTCAGGATCTCCCGCCACGTGTTGGAACGTCAGAGTCTGCCACCACGTGTTAAGACGTCAGCGCCTTCTGCCACGTGTTGGATCGTCAGGGTCTACCGCCACGTGTTGGAACGTCAGAGTCTGCCGTCACGTGTTGGGACGTCAGAGTCTGCCGCCACGTGTTGGAACGTCAGGGTCTACCGCCACGTGTTGGAACGTCAGAGTCTGTCGCCACGTGTTGGAACGTCAGGGTCTGCCGCCACGTGTTGGATCGTCAGAGTCTGCCGCCACGTCTTGGAACGTCAGAGTCTGTCGCCACGTGTTGGAACGTCAGGGTCTACCGCCACGTGTTGGAACGTCAGGGTTTACCGCCACGTGTTGGAACATCTTCGTAAGCTCTCAGGGCACCCTACTAAGATTTTATACATGGAGTATCCAGACAACATGAGGAGTGCCTCTTGCCGGGCTTCGGGGAGTGTTCGTGAAATCCGGCGGTCTTCTACTAGTGCCAAATGGGGCTCCCACTGCGGATTCCCCGGTCAACATCACGGAGCTTCTACCGAGTTCTGTGGAATGTTTGTGAGGATTCATGCCCTTTCGTGTTGAACTATCATTACGAATTTTCCGAAAAGAGCCACTAGTAGCATGTCCATCAAGCAAGCTTCCGGTGTAAGTAGTAAGCAGTGAGATCTAGTTGTTGAATTCTGCTTCATAAAGTAAAAGCTACAAATGGAAATAACTGTGATGAAGCTTCACCACTTTGCATTTTTTTTCGCACGACAAGCTAAAGTAGCTGAGTAGTTTGTAGTAGTCATTGCCCGTCACTACTAAGCGGGAACTATTTTCACCCACCCACACGCATGGTGCTTACATGTTGTATTGACGTGCAGTTCTAAAGACAGCATTCCATGCATATCACTAGGCATGTAACAAATGTCTAACAACTTCAAAGTAACAGGCTCCTCGTAGCATTGTACTCAAGAGCATAACCAATGCATTGGTGGGCGAGATTATGCACAAACGCTAATCATATAACAATGGTAACTGCTTTTCTTGTCTATGCGCTGGTCTACATAATCCATGCATCCCAGCCGATCGCCGCTACTGGAGTTGTGTCGTGGACATCGCGTACCCAACATCGCCACATACATCAGGAATAAATAACACATTGTGACACCTACAGGGGCGCGATGCACGTGGCTCGCACACCCGATGCCAACCTACAGCGGTGGCTATGTTACACTCTGTTCTAGACCGGGCGCGGACAGTCTTCAATTGTGAGATTACTCCCGCTTGTTAGTCGGCAGTGGGCAGTGCTTGTGTTGTATGAGAACTCACTGCTATGGAAACCCCGCCGAACGCCTCGAAGAGTAATCGATTTGATGTTGCGGGTGGTTTTCCCTTTCGCTTCCGTTCAATTCGATCTTGTCGTTCATAACTACGCATTCCATAGATGCAGGGTGCCGCTGTGCCTAATATGTCAACTGATCTAGGTACAAAGCAGCGGCAGCACTCGTCCGGAAATTCGCTAACTGGCAAATCCGGTTGCTCTAATTGAAAGGGTCAAATCACTTTTGGGAAGGGCCAAGTTCCCCGAAGATGCAGAAATTGACATTTATAGATTTGGGGAAACCAAACTTAATTGGGGCGCGTCATAAATGCAAAGAAAGAACAAGAGGCAAGCATTCAACAATGAAAAAGCCTAGTTTCTGAGAAGCGTTCAAATTGTTTGGTCAACCTGGTCGGTTTGCAGACCATGCCTGAACTGGCCACAGCCTTTCCGACCGATGCGAGTCGATCAGTTAACGTGTCCCTACTGTGTCCATTTGTGAAACGTGAGTAATGATGCACTTGCCGTACGCATATCCTTGATTTCGTGAAAATAGTTAAGCAGGACACTGTGTGATTCGTTCAGAGTGTTTGAAGATCAACACGAACGTCGTTCCTACACCTCTCAGTTTTCGTTCAGATGGCGCGCATTGCTACGATAAGCTATTTAAGCCAACTATGGATGGTTACTTCTGCTGAGATGCTTGGTAAATTAGATGCTGGTCGCTAGCAAAGTAAATGAGTAAAAGTAAGCAAGAGAGATACTGACCTCCAGATCGACGAGAGGGCAGCACAATACAAAAGTGAATTGCGTCGCGTAATTTTGCACTTGCTTCACTGAATCAGCCGTCCGTCACCCAGGGCTTCTTTCACATCCATGTGCTGAATGCATGCAAGCAACGCATACCAAACAAAGACACTGGCACACCGTCCCACTTTTGCAGTGAGAGGCGGACCGCCTTCCAATGCGAGTGACCTGTTCATCTTCGCCGCCAGTGTCGGAGCTGCAGACAGCAGCAGCCGAGCACAGGCCATCCTGGCGTCAGACGAGACGGCGTCACGTCCGCCCACAGCTGTCGCTACCGCTACACTGCCTCACCGTCGGGCCACGCCCCAGACGGCCAGCAACAGCACCGCCGGTCTCCTCACGAGCCTGACACCCGCCCGCCCACCACAGTGGTCCCGCCCCCAGGTCACGAGACGCAAGGCCGTGCACATTCCACACAGCGATCGCCAGCGATGGTGCACATCAGGTCACATCAGATCAGATGGTGCACATCAGATCATGTCAGATCACATCAGAGCAGAGGATGCACATCAGGTCACATCAGATCAGATAGTGCGCATCAGATCACATCAGAGCAGAGGATGCACATCAGATCACATCAGATCGGTGCGCATCGAACCACATCAAATCATATCAGATAAGATGGTGCACATCAGAGCACACTAGAGGAGATGATGCACATCAGATCAGATGGTGCACATCGGATCACATCAGCTCAGATGGTGCACATCGGATCACATCAGAGGAGATGATGCAAATCAGATCGGCCACCGGGCTTTGTAGATAACACGACTAGACCTCTTGTCGACACTCGCTGACGTTGTGGCTGCTGGGAGCTCGGCCACGCATGCTTCACGCCTGTGCGCGCTATCATCACCGGCCTGAGGCCGCTCCTCCGGTCAGACTGCCACACAACTCCGGCCAGACTGGCTCACAACTCCGGCCAGACTGCCTCACAACTCCGGCCAGACTGCCTCACAACTCCGGCCAGACTGCCTCACAACTCCGGCCAGACTGACTCACAACTCCGGCCAGACTGCCTCACAACTCCGGCCAGACTGCCTCACAACTCCGGCCAGACTGCCTCACAACTCCGGCCAGACTGCCTCACAACTCCGGCCAGACTGTCTCACAACTCTGGCCAGACTGACTCACAACTCCGGCCGGACTGCCTCACAACTCCGGCCAGACGGAGACCCGTCACGGGTGTCGCCAACGTGTCGACAGGTGTCGCTAGTGTTCACAAACATCTCCACAGATGTCGCCAGTGTTGTTGAATGCTGCGGGACGTGCGGCCGACGTGCGCACGAGGGTACACGTCGCACCGTGCGCTGACACGACCGGTGGCACGGCGCATGTCGCGAGCTTCCGAGACAGCCGGGGGTGATCGCACGTCAACTGGCTGCTCTCGGACCTGGTCCAGGTGTCGCTGCGGCGCCAGCGGGCGGCCGCAGATGTCGCCAGTGTCGCCGTGCTCGGTGTGCACGTGGCTGGTGGCCGGCGGCAGCGGGCTCGGCGGTGCGACACACGCGGCGCAGGCGCTGGCCACACTCCGTATGGCACCTGTAGGGTCGCGCGACGGTCTCCGCGCGCTCGCCTAAGTGTTGATGTACTGGTTGATCCATGACATGAACTTGGAGATGTTGGTGTAGACGCCAGGCAGGCCAGCTCGCGCGCAGCCAATGCCCCAGCTGACGAGGCCGATCAGCGTCCGTCGGCCGCCCTTGTACAGGGTCAAGGGGCCTCCGCTGTCACCCTAACACAGAGACAGACAAGGTCAGCTCAGATGTCAACACGGGCCCATCGGTCACCCTTGGACACAGGGTCAGGGGTGTCTCTGCTGTCCCCTGATTTAGATACAAAGTCAGCTTCGATGTTAGCGTAGGATCCAATGGCGGCTATTGCATAGCGTCAGGTATCATCCCCATGCATACAACGTGAAGTTGCCGTCATATTCAACGCACCATAATTCCGGTGACCATACCATACACACTGAGCAACGATTCGGTGAGGATTGCGAGCATCCTGGAAATAGAGATACCTGTACACTTATCTGAATGTTTTAAGGCTCATGCAGGCCATTAAGGACCACGTAACTATGAAGCGCAGGATAATTTTGAAAGCAAACATACATAAAACGAACTTCCTGGCTCCCAGCGAGTGCAAAGAGGCATCACTTTACATGCTAATGAAAATTAATTGCAATCTTCGTCATAGACTTCGATTAATATCTGCACCATTCGCATAATGCTGCGGTAATAGTAATTACTTCCTGCCATTTGCATCCTTGCATGAACTCATTAACAGGCATTGAAGCAAGATGAGCTGTGATAATTTGGTGTTGACCTAATATAAACCCGCTTGAGGGCATACATTTGACCAGGCTTATTAAGCTTCTCCCACCTTGAAACGGTGTAATCTACCGAGGAGTAACTTATGTTCATCCATATTCTCCATCTCATTACTTGTGCCCCAAGATAGCAATGAGTTGCACCAATACCCCATAACAGCAAGGATGTGTAAACTTCAATCACGTAGTCGATCATGGGCGTACCCATATAATTACTTCCGACGTGAGTTGCGTCACATAATGAAATGAAAGAACGGCGAAAACGTATTCGTCAACGAACAACTATGTTCGAGAGAACCAGAAAGGTATGTCGCAAAACATGGATACATTTCCGTCAACTCTGCAGTCAGCTTAAGTCATTCAAACATGTTCAGGTTATGTACCATTTTACCAAAGGCTCAGCACCTTTGGCTACTTCCTAGTCCACCACTGTGGACGGGTGTCCACACCACACCTCTGGTGACTCATGTCCACACCATGCCACTGCTAACATCCGTCCACACCATACCACTGCTAACGTCCGTCCACACCATGCCACTGCTAACGTTCGTCCACACCATGCCACTGCTAATGCCCGTCCACACCATACCACTGTCAATGCCCGTCCACACCATGCCACTGCCAATGCCCGTCCACACCATGCCACTGCTAATGCCCATCCACACCATGCCACTACTAATGCCCGTCCACACCATGCCACTACTAATGCCCGTCCACACCATGCCACTGCTAATGCCCGTCCACACCATGCCACTGCTAATTCCCGTCCACACCATGCCACTGCTAATGCCCGTTCACACCATGCCACTGCTCATGCCCGTCCACGCCATGCCACTGCTAATGCCCGTCCACGCCATGCCACTGTTAATGCCCGTCCACGTCATGCCACTGCTGATGCCCGTCCGCACCATGCCACTGCTAATTCCCGCCCACACCATGCCACTGCTAATGCCCGTCCACACCATGCCACTGCTAATGCCCGTCCACGCCATGCCACTGCTAATACCCGTCCACGCCATGCCACTGTTAATGCCCGTCCACGCCATGCCACTGCTAATGCCCGTCCACGCCATGCCACTGCTAATGCCCGTCCACGCCATGCCACTGCTAATTCCCGTCCACACCATGCCACTGCTAATGCCCGTCCACACCATGCCACTGCTAATGCCCGTCCGCACCATGCCACTGCTAATTCCCGCCCACACCATGCCACTGCTAATGCCCGTCCACACCATGCCACTGCTTATGCCCGTCCACGCCATGCCACTGCTAATGCCCGTCCACGCCATGCCACTGCTAATGCCCGTCCACACCATGCCACTGTTAATGCCCGTCCACGCCATGCCACTGCTAATGCCCGTCCACGCCATGCCACTGCTAATTCCCGCCCACACCATGCCACTGCTAATGCCCGTCCACACCATGCCACTGCTTATGCCCGTCCACGCCATGCCACTGCTAATGCCCGTCCACGCCATGCCACTGCTAATGCCCGTCCACACCATGCCACTGCTAATGCCCGTCCGCACCATGCCACTGCTAATTCCCGTCCACACCATGCCACTGCTAATGCCCGTCCACACCATGCCACTGCTTATGCCCGTCCACGCCATGCCACTGCTAATGCCCGTCCACGCCATGCCACTGCTAATGCCCGTCCACACCATGCCACTGTTAATGCCCGTCCACGCCATGCCACTGCTAATGCCCGTCCACGCCATGCCACTGCTAATTCCCGCCCACACCATGCCACTGCTAATGCCCGTCCACACCATGCCACTGCTTATGCCCGTCCACGCCATGCCACTGCTAATGCCCGTCCACGCCATGCCACTGCTAATGCCCGTCCACACCATGCCACTGCTAATGCCCGTCCACACCATGCCACTGCTTATGCCCGTCCACGCCATGCCACTGCTAATGCCCGTCCACGCCATGCCACTGCTAATGCCCGTCCACACCATGCCACTGTTAATGCCCGTCCACGCCATGCCACTGCTAATGCCCGTCCACGCCATGCCACTGCTAATTCCCGCCCACACCATGCCACTGCTAATGCCCGTCCACACCATGCCACTGCTTATGCCCGTCCACGCCATGCCACTGCTAATGCCCGTCCACGCCATGCCACTGCTAATGCCCGTCCACACCATGCCACTGCTTATGCCCGCCCACACCATGCCACTGCTAATACCCGTCCACGCCATGCCACTGTTAATGCCCGTCCACGCCATGCCACTGCTTATGCCCGTCCACACCATGCCACTGCTAATACCCGTCCACGCCATGCCACTGTTAATGCCCGTCCACACCATGCCACTGCTTATGCCCTTCCACGCCATGCCACTGCTAATGCCCGTCCACACCATGCCACTGCTAATGCCCGTCCACACCATGCCACTGCTAATGCCCGTCCACACCATGCCACTGCTAATGCCCGTCCACACCATGCCACCGCTAATGCCCGTCCACACCATGCCACTGCTTATGCCCGTCCACGCCATGCCACTGCTAATGCCCGTCCACACCATGCCACCGCTAATGCCCGTCCGCACCATGCCACTGCTAATGCCCGTCCACACCATGCCACTGCTAATGCCCGTCCACGCCATGCCACTGCTAATGCCCGTCCACACCATGCCACTGCTAATGCCCGTCCACACCATGCCACTGCTAATGCCCGTCCACACCATGCCACTGCTAATGCCCGTCCACACCATGCCACTGCTAATGCCCGTCCACACCATGCCACTGCTAATGCCCGTCCACACCATGCCACTGCTAATGCCCGTCCACACCATGCCACTGCTAATGCCCGTCCGCACCCAACCGCTGCTACTCAGCCCTACATCTCCGTCGCAGTGAGACGGCCTGTCGCTGACCTGACAGCTATCCCTGCCTCCATCCTTGTAGCCGGCGCAGAGGAACACCTCGTGGATGACCTCGCGGCGGCCGGCGCCGCGGTACCAGTCCTGGCACGTCGACTGGTTGATCACCACCACGTCCACCTCCTGCAGCACGTTGGGCGTCGACGCGATCCCTGCGGACACAAGTCGGCCGTTCAGAGGCTGCCCGGCGCCGGTGTCGCCGTCGGAGCTTGTCTCCCGACAGGTCGCCTGCCGCCACCGTGGCCAGAGCCATGCGGGTCAGCTGCGGTCATCGTCAGCTGACAGGGGTCAGCGGAGGACACTTGCTGCACAAATAGGACAGAGCTTAGCGGAAGGTGTCCGTCGACACAGGACAGGGTATGTGGCCATCGCCCGTGAACGGCTAACTGAAGAGTATGTGAAGATATCCCAAAGTAGGATTTGGGAGGGGAGGGCACGCCTCATTAAACAACTGACATCGCGGTTGTAGTCTCCGCGGAGACTTGAGGCGCATAATGTAATAACTGGCTAATCCTCTCCGGTACACCCTTGCTACCATGCTACCTTCTTGTCACATTGATGGGGCATTCTGTGACGCCTCTGATCAAATAACAGAGATCAGAAGGAGAGAGAAAGAGAGAGAGAGAGAGAGAGAGAGAGAGAGAGAGAGAGAGAGAGAGAGAGAGAGAGAGAGAGAGAGAGAGAGAGACGTGAAATGTCAGAGCGCAGATATCAAAGCTCAGATTTCAGAGAGGGCAGGTATCAATTTAGACACTGGATATTAACGATGGGGGAATAGCAGAAGTAAGCTGGATGCATGAGCCTAGTGTCTAATACTTAATGGCGAGGCCACAATCAGGTGAGAAGCCGAATCACTCCTCAAGCACTACCACACTACCAATAGATCATCTGGGACCGGCCATCAACACAATCAGAGCACCGGCAACAGATCACCGGGCAATGATCGCAGAACACCACCAGTGGACAGATGGATACCGGTCCTGCATAGCCAAACTACCACCAGTGAATGCCATGGAGCAGATTGACATCCAGGTGACTGGTATTGTGAAGCATCAACGCCCAGGCACTCCTGCTGGACAGCTGTGCGTTAGTCTGCATGCCACGTGACAGGGACACTGAATTGCAGTCTGAGTCTGCCACAGTGTGGAGGGGAAGTTGGACCACAGTCCAGATCTCACCATGCGCGGTACGTCCCCAGCCAGTGTGGGGGAAGCTGGGTCACAGTCCAGATCTCACCGCGCGCGGTACGTCCCCAGCCAGCGTGGGGGAAGCTGGGTCACAGTCTAGGTCTCACGGCGCGCGGTACGTCCCCAGCCAGCGTGGGGTAAGCCGGGCCGCAGCCGACATCTCACCGTGCGCGGTACGTCCCCAGCCAGTGTGGGGGAAGCTGGGTCACAGTCCAGGTCTCACCGTGCGCGGTCCGTCCCCAGCCAATGGCGGTGGCCGTTTCGCCCACGAACGTCTCGCCCAGCTTGGGAAGGCACACGGGGATGATGTGCTCCTTGAAGACCACGTCCTTGTTGAGCCTCACCAGTGACACGTCGTTCTCGAAGTCGGACGGGTTATAGTTCGGATGAATCTATCCGGAGGAAAGGCGTATCTCAGAGTAATGACAGAGTGGTGGCAGAGTAGTGACTATGGATCTTGCAGTTTATAACTGCAAAGCATAAGCTTAGCTCCTCATCATACAATTGTATAGATTGATACTTCAGTGTAAGGATGCGTGCGCTATGTCGATCATTAATTATATACTGCATATGATATATACAATATCCTGTATGCTATATAGTTTCTACCACGCATACGCTATGCTCCGTACATACATGCTCCGTATATACATGCTATAGCATGGTCTATATAGTCTATATAGTACGGAACATAGCGTATGCATGGCAGACATTGCATAGGATATATAATATTGTGTATATGATATGTGGTATAAAACTAATGACTGACGCAGCCCACGCGCCCTTGTACCGAATAATCCATGTTTTCGTTTGCATGACGCGGAACTGGGTGTAAAGTGGTGAGCTCCGGCTGACAGCTGCCGTATCTTGTGATGCAACGGTGCAATGCAACTTATTGCATCTCACTTTCTACCAGTGATGTAAGACGCATGCTGGATTCGTTGGCCTGTGACCAGTCGACAGAAAGTAACACACTCCAATAGTAGGATGGCACAACTCGTGCCGGTATAATGCCATTTCACGAGGACCCAGCCAGTTGCAGCTCCTTCAATCAATACTCCCGGCTCTCGACACCATGTGGTCTCTGAACGGTTAGCACCGAGCACTTCCTGCTCTAAGCTGTTTGTAGCTAGCCGCTATTTGTTCGTTGTTTGATGCCTTACGATACACTAAGCAGCTGAGTTCATATGGCGTCTCCTGCCTCTCGCCCTGGCAGGGAAGGCGAACGACGCGGATAATCGAACCCCGTACCTCTGATCTCTCAGACGCTTAACTACTGACCTACCAACGCCCTGTTTATGGCTAGTCTCCGTGAGGCACATACTCACCACTTTCCGCTCCAGACTGTAGTCTTCGTGCGGGAAGCGCTCAGAGTACTCGCGCACGTTGTACTCCCCGAGTCGAATCTTCATGTTCGCAATGTCGGCTCTGCAGCAGAACACCCACTTCGGTTAACAGCGAAGACCAGGCGCCGATGGTGTTGACCAGGTCTGAGGGACTTCTTTGCGTCTGACACCCGGAAAACGGCCACTCGTGTGGATCTGGTCCACCGGTCTTCGATCGTGTGCAGCCATGCGTGAATGTGCAGCCGAACGGCTATGAGGAGGAGGGGGAGGGGGTTCTGCCGGAGGACGCAATCCGTTGCAGCAGCGCCGTTGCACGTGCCGGAAGCACCAGCGTCACGCGAGTGTTCAGCTGCAGTTGGGACCGGCGCAGTGACGCGCTCTGGTCGCTCGGCAGAACTGCCCGGGTCCCGCCAGCTCATACACCAGTGCACGCACTTCGCGCGCTCTGGTAGGCACGCACGGGTGGTTGTGCGTGCGATCGGGGAAATAGCTCAGCACGGACCGGACTCGTCTCCCTCGGGAGGACTCACCGATAGACGCAGTGAGCGGCGGTCACCACCCAACGCTTGTTGACCAGTGCACCGCCGCAGGCGATTCTTTTCGAGAAGAAGCCCTCTTTGATCAGGGCAACCTGCGGTTGAGTTGGGGTCAGTATGACGGGCACAACATGACGAGATGGTGGGCGCAGCGGCAGAAATCGTTAGGTGTACTTTCAGAAGGAATGCTGTCTCCGAATGTTGAATTGTTCCCCAATTACTTCTAAGACTAATACACCAATTCCTTGCAACGCTAACATCATGGAGTTGCATCCTATGATACTTGTCAGCCTCCCAGCTAATTCATATAGTACTCCAAACCGACTTGCCAAAACGCCACGCATGGGTTGAGCACACGTTATGGATTAGTAACGGACATAGGATCCATAACACCGCGGGCCTACCTGGTGGATGAGACTGGAACTACATGACTACACGTATGTTGGTTGGTTATTTGGGCTTAGGGGCGCATCGACTGACTACACGTATGTGAGTGCCTTATCCACTGAATAGTTGGTTACCAGCGGTTGATGTTTCCTAGCTGTTCCATATGTTCAGAATGCCATAGCATTCGGTCATTGCAGATATCTTTTTGAGAGATGAAATATGCCGCATCGAACCAGTTCTGTCTCATTCCTATCCAACAAACAAAAGCAAAATGGTACAGTCCTTTTGTCAACAAATCTTCCAAGACTGGTGCAGGCGTGGCAGACTATAGCGGCGAGCGAAAGGAGAAGAGGTCGTTCACAAATAAACGCACAGTAATTATAAATGACAGAAGTACAATACGTGCAGAAGCATAATCATGATCTAAATTAACTAGGGTTTAAAGATGTAAGGTTTATTTCGCACCTGATAAAAAGAAATGTAGCGTCATATTGTACATTTGCTGGACATATAAGGCCAGGCTAGTTAGGATGGCGGATCAGCACGTTGCCGGAAGGCTGCAACCTCCCAAAGACTTAATGAGAGCTAAAGACAGGACGTCGCAAGGTATCGGGTGGGGAGGGACAAGGAGAGCAGTGTCACCCTGCCCCGAGCTTGGCCTGTGTCACCAATCTCTCTTCTCTCTCTCTCCCTCTCCCTCTCTCTCTCTCTTTCTCCTGGGACGCTCATATTTTGCACAGGAATCAATGGAGGTTGGGCAAATTCTATTCGCCCAATGTCCATTGGTCCTTTGTTTCGATTCTCCTAATCATGCTTCAGTCCAGCTTATAGCTTATCCATCAATTCAATGCTTCACCAGCTGAAGAATTAGACATTTGTGCGGAACTTTATCACAGCTCTGCTAAATTTAAGTATACTACATCATCCCGCTTCCATTGTCAACTTCCCTTGCCACATACTCCATTAATTACAGAACTTTATTTGGACAAATATTCCTGATCTAATTCAACGTTGAGTATCCCTCAACGGGTTTTGCCTGCCAAGACTAGTCGGAACGTTCCCCTTGATGAGAAGTTCTTCTAGGACTACAGACTAGTAAGGTTAAGCTACCTGACCTGAAATTTCCCACAGTGTTTCTATTTACTTTTTTTGAACATAGAAGTCGCACAGGATGGAAGTTGTATGCGAGTCTGGGAGAATGAACACACACAAGAACCCTACCAACCTCACCTGGCATCCAGCTGTGAATCCTGCGCATTGTTTGTCCGCTACAGTGTGATGGCGCTTCCCATTGTCGGCATTCAAACCGCACCACGATCCGAACCGTATTAACATGCCGTTTCCACTTCGTGACGATCGGTGTGGCGTGCCTACGGTACGGGGTCTGCTCTGCTCCTGATATGGTGCTAGGCCCGTTTGTGCTAGGCACTTCATAGTGCCTCGCAGGGACTTCCTGCTGGCCAGTACACTCGAGCAATGTGATTCGTGGAATGATGCAAACCACGGCAGTTTCGTGAATTTTCGGCCGATTCGGGTTGGGTCGGTTTGGACGTTCACATGAGCTTCCTTCGCAACAGTAACAGTGCACAGTGCAAGTGCGAGTGAAGAGAATCCATTGGACACGCCAGAGCGCATCTATGTGTAAATTGTGGTGACGGTGCGATTGCGATAAGCTTAGGTGGCGTGGAGCGGCGGCAAGCAAAGGTGAATAATGGTTCTTGAAGGGAAGAGTCGTAGTAGTTTCAAGGGAGCATTGCAAGGCAAGAGCTGATTAAGTCGTAATCAAAGGAACAGGTGCAGTTCCAAGCAAAGAAAACCGGACTTTACGAAAACCGGATCTTGCAGTAAAACAATGTTAATTTGGTCTGAAGAGTGCGACCATATGATTGGCAAGGGTTAGGTGGTTAATGGTTTTACGACACGTCGACCGTCCAGTCATGTAGCGCCACCAATCTCTCACGCTGATTGATCGCGGGCGAAGAGTAGCGACAGGCGAGACTCCAACCCATAATCTTTCGATTGCGAGACGGGCAGCTTACCCCTCGACTACTCGTCCCGGACAAGAGTTAGATTCCTTCACTAAGATTATGTTCTGTTGCGTGTATACACAAGATTAGGCTTGCTCGGGCTTCGCCCTCCTATGCAATACAGCGCGACTACAGGCGCTACTCAGGCGTGGGCAAAGAGTGAGCTTCGGAGCAGTACCGCAGGCATAGGATCGGGTGTCATGTCGTCGGCACGAGAGGTCAGAGGTCGGCTGTGGACAGGATCGGGTGTCATGTCGTCGGCACGAGAGGTCAGAGGTCGGCTGTGGACAGGATCGGGTGTCATGTCGTCGGCACGAGAGGTCAGAGGTCGGCTGTGGACAGGATCGGGTGTCATGTCGTCGGCACGAGAGGTCAGAGGTCGGCTGTGGACAGGATCGGGTGTCATGTCGTCGGCACGAGAGGTCAGAGGTCGGCTGTGGACAGGATCGGGTGTCATGTCGTCGGCACGAGAGGTCAGAGGTCGGCTGTGGACAGGATCGGGTGTCATATCGTCGGCACGAGAGGTCAGAGGTCGGCTGTGGACAGGATCGGGTGTCATGTCGTCGGCACGAGAGGTCAGAGGTCGGCTGTGGACAGGATCGGGTGTCGTGTCGTCGCCACCAGAGGTCGGCTGTGGACAGGATCGGGTGTCATGTCGTCGACACCACAGGTCTGCTGTGGACAGGATCGGGTGTCGTGTCGTCGACACCAGAGGTCGGAGGATCGGCTGCGCGGGGCAGCAGGATCGGGTGTCGTGTCGTCGCCACCAGAGGTCGGCTGTGGACAGGATCGGGTGTCGTGTCGTCGCCACCAGAGGTCGGCTGTGGACAGGATCGGGTGTCGTGTCGTCGCCACCAGAGGTCGGCTGTGGACAGGATCGGGTGTCGTGTCGTCGACACCACAGGTCGGCTGTGGACAGGATCGGGTGTCGTGTCGTCGGCACCGGAGGTCAGAGGTCGGCTGTGGACAGGATTGGGTGTCGTGTCGTCGACACCACAGGTCGGCTGTGGACAGGATCGGGTGTCGTGTCGTCGGCACCAGAGGTCCGAGGTCGGCTGTGGACAGGATTGGGTGTCGTGTCGTCGACACCACAGGTCGGCTGTGGACAGGATCGGGTGTCGTGTCGTCGACACCAGAGGTCCGAGGTCGGCTGTGGACAGGATCGGGTGTCGTGTCGTCGCCACCAGAGGTCGGCTGTGGACAGGATCGGGTGTCGTGTCGTCGACACCACAGGTCGGCTGTGGACAGGATCGGGTGTCGTGTCGTCGACACCAGAGGTCCGAGGTCGGCTGTGGACAGGATCGGGTGTCGTGTCGTCGCCACCAGAGGTCGGCTGTGGACAGGATCGGGTGTCGTGTCGTCGCCACCAGAGGTCGGCTGTGGACAGGATCGGGTGTCGTGTCGTCGGCACCACAGGTCTGCTGTAGACAGGATCGGGTGTCGTGTCGTCGGCACCGGAGGTCAGAGGTCGGCTGTGGACAGGATTGGGTGTCGTGTCGTCGGCACCGGAGGTCGGCTGTGGACAGGATCGGGTGTCGTGTCGTCGCCACCAGAGGTCGGCTGTGGACAGGATCGGGTGTCGTGTCGTCGGCACCACAGGTCGGCTGTGGACAGGATCGGGTGTCGTATCGTCGGCACCGGAGGTCGGCTGTGGACAGGATCGGGTGTCGTGTCGTCGCCACCAGAGGTCGGCTGTGGACAGGATCGGGTGTCGTGTCGTCGCCACCAGAGGTCGGCGGTGGACAGGATCGGGTGTCGTGTCGTCGCCACCAGAGGTCGGCAGTGGACAGGATCGGGTGTCGTGTCGTCGCCACCAGAGGTCGGCTGTGGACAGGATCGGGTGTCGTGTCGTCGACACCACAGGTCGGCTGTGGACAGGATCGGGTGTCGTGTCGTCGCCACCAGAGGTCGGCTGTGGACAGGATCGGGTGTCGTGTCGTCGCCACCACAGGTCGGCTGTGGACAGGATCGGGTGTCGTGTCGTCGACACCATATGTCGGCTGTGGACAGGATCGGGTGTCGTGTCGTCGCCACCAGAGGTCCGAGGTCGGCTGTGGACAGGATCGGGTGTCGTGTCGTCGCCACCAGAGGTCGGCTGTGGACAGGATCGGGTGTCGTGTCGTCGCCACCAGAGGTCCGAGGTCGGCTGTGGACAGGATCGGGTGTCGTGTCGTCGGCACCGGAGGTCGGCTGTGGACAGGATCGGGTGTCGTGTCGTCGCCACCAGAGGTCCGAGGTCGGCTGTGGTGCGGTCACGGTCACGACGGTGTCGCGATGTGATTCGCCATCGAAGACTCTGTGCCGTATGTGACGGCACAAAGCCTTTTCTTTGAACGAAGAATATCAGTAGTCAAGATTTTCCAGGAAAGCGCGAGATGAAAGACGTTTAAAATACAAGTAAAAGACTGAGACTAAATCATGAGTAAACATTGCAGAGCATGACAGGTAGCGAAAAAAGATCAGAATCAAGTTTCCAAAAGCCACATGCTCAGCTGCTTAGAGGGCTGGCATCCATTGGCTTCCTTCGTCCTGGAAAGACAAATATCGCGTGGCTACGTGGGCTCACATCCAGCCTCACGATTGAGAGGATCACCGAACAACTGACCGGATAAGACGAGATGAATAGCAACAGCACCGCCGGGTCGAAAATTACCGGCTCGCTAAGCTTCCGACCAGAATTATGTCATTAAACTAGAGCTCCCAGACTAGATGGTAACTTCACAGCGTGCGCAATAAGCTCTGCATAACGCAAGATTAAGCTCCGTAAAGTTGCCCCAGAAGTATTTGTTTCAATGCTAAACACAATTTGTCGATCGGACTCTTCACGTCACCTTTCTTTGTTGCTTATGCGCGAGAGGACACTCGCTCAGGTCTTGCCCTCCGCAGCGTTATAGAACTAGTGACCCCGTAAGATGCCACTATTTCGACACCACCCATATGCGCGAGAGGACACTCGCTCAGGTCTTGCCCTCCGCAGCGTTATTGAACTAGTGACCCCGTAAGATGCCACTACCTCGACACCACCCGGCTGTTTGTAAGCGGGGTGGGGCTGGGTCGATGACTGGGCAAGGTGACCTTGACCGGCCGAGGTCGCCGCATGGTTGGCAGCAGGTCGCCCGGTGGCCAGGCTTTGCGTCGGCAGCTGGTCGGATGCCGGGAGTGGGATCGTAGTTGGGCGTTGCGTGAGCACGGTCTTTGCTTGGTTATGTTGTAGACGTTGTGTACTGGGTAATCCATCCAGCATGAAGAAGGGCGGCTTACTCAGGTAAGATGCCTATAGATATATATGCACATATATAAATATATATATATACCTATATATATATTTATATATGTGCATGTGTAAATATGTATATATCTGTATGTATATGTATGTTTATATATGTACGTATATATACGTATATATTCATACATATATATATATATATATATATATATATATATATATATATATATATATATATATGAAGTAGAAGACAAGTTCCGGCTTCCCCTCACCTAACATGATGTACAAATATGCCCGGGGATGAGAATGGGAAGGCGGTTGAGCACAGCGAACTCCTAACTTGCTGGCCAGACATCGAATTTTGGATCCCGTTTTAATGTCGCTCCCTGCTCTTTTTGTTGCAGGGGTTGACCTCAACTCGCCCTACATTCCACCGACTATCTGCCCACGAAGGGTGAACACCACCCTGCCAAGGGTGAGTACCATCCTACCAGGGTGTGTGCCACCCCATTAGAAGTGAGCACCACACTACCAGAGGTGAGCACCACCACGCCAAAGAGAAGCACCAACCTGCCAAGGATGAGAGCCGAATGACGAGTCGTGTCCTCCAACAATCCTATTGGTGCGACTGTACACCTGTCCACACTCTGAAACGACAGGCACACGCTGTGAGTGGAACGGCAACCAAGTGTCTCAAACAGAGATGGACAACACTGCACGTCCACTGTATGTTCAGCTTTGACTGTAGCAAGCAACACCGCACGTGCACCGTATGTACAGCTGAGAAAGTGACTGCAGCGGGGCAGGTGCTCGGTATGTGCACGCGCCGGTGCGCCGACAATATCTACCCGCCCTTCATACTGCCCTTCGGCGCCGGTGGACGGTGAAATATCGACGCCCGGCGGACGTGAGCGGCGGGTCGTTACAGGCTGTACTGGCGCGTGAGCTTCCTCATGGACGTGGTGTGAGCGTGCGCCGATGGAGCGACTCGCCCCGGGCGAGCCGGCGCGCGTCCTGAGCGTGGTCAGCCACTCGGCGGCCGGTGCGTCCGCGCGCTGCTCGGCAGGCTGGGAGGGAGGGGTGCCTGGTGCCGCTGCGCTACTCTACTGGCCCGGCATGCGACCCGTGCTCAGGCGGTGGAGAGACAGGCGGCGCGCAGGCGCTCTCTTACTGGCGTCGGCCGGGTCTAGGCTGGCGGCCGGGTTGGGGCGCGCCGGTCGGTGCGCCGGCGGCCGCACCGGCCAGTCAATATGGTTACTGTCTGCGTCCGGGAGCAGTACGGGGCGCGGGGGCGGGAAAGTCGCCGGCTTGGAGCCCCACTGCGGTCGGCCGGTGGGCCGGTGGCCGAGCGACGGCATCAGTTGGTGGATGACGACGAACGGCCGGGTGTCGAACACGGGCCCGTAGCCGGGCACGTCGCCGCCGCCGCCGGCCGGACCGGTCACGTGGTTGGAGATGAGGTCGGTGCCCGAGGTCAGGTGGGTGTGTGGGCCGTCGTGGATGGGGATGATGGGCACGGGGGGCGGGCGGGGCGTGCGGTAAGGCCGCGTCTGCCGGGGAGGGCGGGTTGGACGGGCGCCCCATCCGGAAAAGGGGCGTCGTTGGGAGCGCATGGTCGTCGATTGGGAGATGTGTGAGCTGGCTGGGTTCAAGTCTAACTGAGGGGTGTGTAAGTCAGGGCTGGCGATTAGAGAACCCGACTTGAGCGGAGCGAGAGCTGTGCTTGTTGGTGTGTTTACTGTGACAGATGCATTCGAGATGACGGCACCTGCGAAAGGGGAGAGAACAGAGAAGATAGCATCATGGCCACGCAGCTTTGACCGGAAGGCTTCTCATGGCATTCAGTGACACCCACTTGGTAGCAGAAATTAAGCAGGGATCTGATAACATGCAGCGCTCGAACGGAACCCGTTGACAATTAAAGCGAAAGCAAGTTCCAGGCAGAAGACGGCTTACCAGCCTGGGACGGACACAGGTTGTACCGATCAAAAGACAGATAAGGTGACGCCACCTTGAAGATAGATCTCTGAACCCATATCTTATGCAGCGATGACATCTACTCGGAAAATCACCAATCATTTCCATTCAAAATCGCCAAGAAACTGTATGCAATGCACCACCAGATAGAACGTCCTAGGCAACACTGTCGCATGCAACCGACGGCACCGTGCTCCGATAGTTGCTTCAGAAGACACCCAAGGTCAGGTCAGGTCAGGTCCACAGCCGATCAAACCCAGCCGGCACGCACCCTTCACATCGCACATTGGCAGCCGATCGTGTCGTGACACGCCATCCTGCTCGTCACCCTCAGAAACCCAGCCAGCACGCAGTCCCCTCACAGTAGCAAACTGCGTCATGTTACGCTGCTCGACACCCACCCAAACACGGCGAGCACGGAACCTCCACCAGCCGGAAGAGTGACGGTCGGCTGTGCCGTGTTACGCTGCTCGTCACCCACCCAAACACAGCGAGCACCAGCCCCCAGCAGCCGGGAGAGTGACGGTCAGCAGTGCCGTGTTATGCTGCTCGTCACCCACCCAAACACGGCGAGCACCAGCCCCAGCAGCCGGGAGAGTGACGGTCAGCAGTGCCGTGTTATGCTGCTCGTCACCCACCCAAACACAGCGAGCACGGAGCCTCCATCAGCCGGGAGAGCGGCGGTCGGCCGTGCCGTGTTATGCTGCTCGTCGCCCACCCAAACACAGCGAGCA